>CM050164.1:223776413-224243913 GCA_027410445.1 Discoglossus pictus | reverse complement strand
AGGGTCCATTGTCTTCAGAACAGTTGTCTTCAGTGCAGTTGCCTGCATAAAACAAGGCAAAAGACCCATTGGTTCAGGGACTGGTAATTAATAGCATTGATCACTCATTAACAAAAACTATGAATCTTGGTTCGTGGGCGGATCAGAAAAGCTTGCCAGATTGCGAGGGCTGCACTCCTGTGCACAGCCCTCTACAAATCACCCCACAGATTTTCAATCAGATTCAGGTCTGGGCTCTGGCTGGGCCATTCCAAAACTTTAATCTTCTTCTGGTGAAGCCATTCCTTTGTTGATTTGGATGTATGCTTTGGGTAGTTGTCATGCTGAAAGATGAAATTCCTCTTCATGTTCAGCTTTCTAGCAGAAGCCTGAAGGTTTTGTGCCAATATTGACTGGTATTTGGAACTGTTCATAATTCCCTCTATCTTAATTAAGGCCCCAGTTCCAGCTGAAGAATAACAGCCCCAAAGCATGATGCTACCACCACCATGCTTCACTGTGGGTATGGTGTTCTTTTGGTGATGAGCAGTGTTGTTTTTGCGCCAAACATATCATTTGGAATTCTGGCCAAAAAGTTCAACCTTGGTTTCATCAGACCATAAACCTTTTCCCACGTGCTTTTGGGAGACTTCAGATGTGTTTTTGCAAAATGTAGCATGGCTTGGATGTTTTTCTTCGTAAGAAAGGGCTTTCGTCTTGCCACTCTACCCCATAGCCCAGACATATGAAGAATACGGGAGATTGTTGTCACATGCACCACACGGCCAGTACTTGCCAGATATTCCTACAGCTCCTTTAATGTTGCTGTAGGCCTCTTGGTAGCCTCCCAGACCAGTTTTCTTCTCGTCTTTTCATCAATTTTGGAGGGAGCTCCAGTTCTTGGTAATGTCACTATTGTGCCATATTTTCTCCACTTGATGATGACTGTCTTCACTGTGTTCCATGGTATATCTAATGCCTTGGAAATTCTTTTGTACCCTTCTCCTGACTGATACCTTTTAACAATGAGATCCCTCTGATGCTTTGGAAGTTCTCTGTAGACCATGGCTTTTGCTGTGGGATGCGACTAAGACATTTTCAGGAAAGACCAACTAGAGCAGCTGAACTTTATTTGGGGTTAATCAGAGGTACTTTAAATGATGACAGGTGTATGCTGACTCCTATTTAACACAATTTGGAATGTGATTGCTTAATTCTGAACACAGCTACATCCCCAGTTATAAGAGGGTGTGCAGACTTATGCAACCACATTACTTTTCTTTTTTTTTTTCTTTTCTCCACCTAAAAGATTTAAGTTTGTTTTTCAATTGAGTTGTACAGTTTATAGGTCACATTAAAGGTGGAAAAAGTTCTGAAATGATTTATCTTTGTCTATTTTTTTTACAGCACAAAAACCTGACATTTTAACAGGGGTGTGTAGACTTTTTATATCCACTGTATGTATTTACCTGATGAGGTCAGATGCTGTTTCCACTCTATCTGCATCTGCTGTTTTTATTCAAACTGAGGGTTCCATCTCATGTTAGTATTGCTTCAGACTTGATAAAGGGAGGTTAAGCCTCTCGAAAGCTCGTAATTTTAAATAAGACGTTTGTCCAATACAAAAGGTATCAAATTATATTGCAATACCCATTATTAATCTATATATATATATATATATATATATATATATATATGGATTAATAATTATTAAATTCATATATATATATATATATATATATATACTAGCGAATTGCCCGTCAAAAAATGACGGCAATGAAATTGTAAGGTAGCTAAATTAGTAAATGAATATAGTGTACCTATTTTGAAGCATTGTGATGAAGAGCTGGCAATCTGTGTTGATGTTGCTGCAGCATTAGTGGTGTGGAGCTGCTGTATAAGCATGCTGAATGTGTGCAGTGTAAGACTGTGCGTGCGCGAGACCAAACCGTTAGCGTAGTCGTGTACTTCCGCATTGGTGTAAAATGGCGAGTAATGTGTGGTATAGGTCTGTATCGGAATATCCGTAGGTGTTTTGTGGTGTTGTGCGAGTTTCTTGTGGTGTTTTGCGAGTTTAGAGTGCTGTAGCCTCGTTTTCGTTTTGTTCGGCGGCCATTTTTTCTCTCGCTTCGTTTTTTTTTTAGTCTCTAAAGTGTTTTATTTCGAGTAAAATCGAGGTGTAAGTTGCATTTTTGAGGTCCTGGGTGCTCCCTCTTGGTGTAGGTAAGTTTTTTATGTATGTGCTGTGTGTATGTATTGTGTTTTAAATGTTTGTATGTCGGCGTGTTGCGTCCGATGTTTGCGAGGTCGTAATGTGTGGTAACGTGTTTCGTACGTTGTTTGCGTGCCTCGTAAAATTTAGCGAGTGTCGTAATTTGTGTGTCGTGTTTTTTGAGTAGCGACGTGAATTTTGCGAGGGTTTGAGGCCCTTGCCCAGTGACCTCGCCAGCAACTGAGTCCCTCGCTTCGCGAGGGGCCTCAGTTGCTGGCATGGAGCGCCTTCGGCGCTCCATGCCAGCAACTGAGGCCCTTGCCCAGTGACCTCGCCAGCAACTAAGGCCCTCGCTTCGCGAGGGGCCTCAGTTGCTGACATGGAGCGCCTTCGGCGCTCCATGCCAGCAACTGAGACCCGTGCCCAGTGACCTCGCCAGCAACTGAGGCCCTCGCTTTGCGAGGGTCCTCAGTTGCTGGCATGGAGCGCCGCAGGCGCTCCATGCCAGCAACTGAGACCCTCGCCCAGTGCCCTCGCTACGCAAGCCGCGTACGCGAGGGCCGCAGCTCGCTACGCGAGCCCGCAAGCGTGAGCAACGACTCGTACGCTCACAACTATATATGTGATATATATATATATATATATATATATATATATATATATGTATGTATGTATGTAAGAGGTCCTTTGTGGAGCCAACACAATGTCTCAAGTGGGAAAGTTTATCACTGGAGGTCTCCATTGGAGAGATGCAAACATCCATCCAGCTTTGAGTAATTAGGTTAGCTTGGCCTTCTGTGATCTTAATTAAATTAATATTAATTAAAGTAATATATTGTTTAATAACACCACTGTTTAATACATTTGTGTTAATGTGTTTAGTCACTTTTGCATTACTGTCTAAAGTTACTGGTGTATTTTTCCTATACATATTCTGTACCTTTTTCAATTAATAATCTTCTTGTTAAATTCTATTAATGCTCAAAGACATCCCCCATAGGAAGTGTACTGGACTGTCATGATATTGGTCAACTCTGGGATCTATTACAGTCTCATGCAGTGCTAATGTTTTCACAACGCAATGCTGAGAGTGTAATAGATCCCAGAAACAGATGTGTTTGGTTCAACTAGCTCTCAGAATTTCTTTTTTAATGGCAGTTTCTATGGTGTATGATGGCATTTACCTGTTTTCTGGTCCAGCAAAGAGGTCTCTGTTGGTCCCAAATAGAAAGCGAACTCATGTACTTTAGGCTCTCCAGGGGCAGGCCAAATATTCTGGTATTGCATAGGGAGAGGGATGTGTGGGTTTGATGATTTGGAAAAGGTTAAGTCACTTGGCATAATCTGCTACCTGAGAATGGGCATGTGAGACTTTGTATTTTTTGGGAATCTGATCTTGAAATTGTTCCTGAGGCTATGTGGTGAGGTGAAAGGAAATTTAAAGGCAATTAAAGTTTGAGATGTATTAAATCATAGAATGTACTATTTTGTGGAGAAAATGTGCCTTGAAGAGAACCTGGTTGTGAAGCCCCAAGGAACAGTTTGGGTTTGTATAGATTTAATTATGTAATTAGGGATAGAACAGACTATCGCACTGTGGTGGTTGAATAACAGGATGTACCTTGCGTGGCAAGTGCAATCTAGGAAGTAAATGCCTCATTCTGTAGGATGGTGTAAGTGGTTTAAAGGGATTCTTTTTTTTACCAGCTGAGGTTGATGGTAAAGAACCTCTGGTATTAACAGGGTAAGAACTACCAAATGAAAAAGGAATGCAGTCACAAGAACCACCTCCCAGACTGGAAGAATATTTTAATTTGAGGGACATCTGGAATGGGAAGTAGTTAGGCAGGGTATGGCAATGTGCTGGAATTATGTACTTATCCCATGGACTAATCCTTGCCAATAGTTTTGCAATCCCTAAGCCATAAAAGGAAGATTTGTCTCCAGATGGGGATTCCTCACGGTAAACAAATCTGAAATAAGAACACATTTTGTGCTGTGAATTGAATATTGAACAATGGTCCATGTTCCTTACCAGGCATATGTAGAGAGTTTTTTGGTCTACAGTAGCCCTTTAATCAGTGATCCAGCTTCTGCTGTTTCTTGTACCACATTTTTTAGCAATCATGTGCAATCAGTGGCCGGTTAGCTCAGTTGGTTAGAGCGTGGTGCTAATAACGCCAAGGTCGCGGGTTCGATCCCCGTACGGGCCAGTCTTTTTTTTATTACCTTGTTTAAAGTTCTGTGAGGTAATAATGGAAAGCAGAAATATAATTGTCTTTCACCAAAATTCAGTGAAATAACTATAAAATACTTCACTAAAATAATGCACTCGACCACCTCATTGCTAGAACTCTTAACAGCCATTTAAATGAGTCTGTTGTTATACTAATGATGATGTGAATTATAACAGAGCATATATCACTGACTTGGAGAAGATATTTCACTAGACTATTTGTTTTCTTAAATAAAAGGTCTGTGTAACTTTACTCGATCCACACTGAGTGATGCAGAGATGAGGGTTGTGCTGCTAGTTGTACAAAGCCTGTGTGCACAGGAAATATATCTGTTCAAATACACTATTGGATAAATGACACTGCCTTGATAAATCCCTTCACGTTTAAATGATTGTTTGTAATGATCCTGTAAACCTGACACCACTTGGAAATTAACTTCCAGTCACCTTCATAGATTGGAAACATATCAAAGGTGCTAATTATCTGAAAATGTAACACAATAAGTTTACTAAAATAATATGAAAAAGAAAAGTACTACAAAGAATATTTGTATAATAATGCTAATATATAAAAGCTTTATGTGAAAATGTAAAAGCTGCCTCCCCGTCGGGGAATCGAACCCCGGTCTCCCGCGTGACAGGCGGGGATACTTACCACTATACTAACGAGGACTGGCATGAATCGTCTGAAAAATACACTGTCCTTATACATATTGTGTTTAGAGGAAAATACCTATGGATAGTATATATTTCTAAATCAATATGACATCTAAATAACCAAGTTACATACAGCCCTGTTAAACTGCAATTCAGTAAATTTAAAAGGGCTCTATTTAAGCACACAGCATATTTTTTACAGAAGTTTTTAGTTAGTGAACTTCTATACAAAAGCAAGGTCTTCACTAACTAAAAACTTCTGTAAAAAAAAATATGCCGTGTGCTTTTAAATTTACTGAATCACAATTTAATAAGGCTGATAATGTTCAGAATAGGAATAATAAAACATAGCGATGGTGAATAGTTTAAATGGGAAGAAATATATGTGCTTTGTGACAGATTCAGTCATACAGAGTTTATTGTTTTATGAAAGAGAATCTCTGTATAGGTTTATACTCTGGGCATAACCCAAGATTTCAAGGTGCAAAATAGTGAGTGAAAAGGAACTTCTTGTTAAGTAGTTTTGTCACCATTCTATACAATGGATCAAAATTTGCCTTTCTTATATATATATAGTGTAACATCAATCAAGATTCCCTACACCACATCACACAACGTGCCAAGGCACAGAATTCCAGATACTGGTGAGGTGCCAGGGACAGGGGTGTAGTTTTTTTTTTTTTTTTAACTCCCCCAGAGAATAAAAATAAATAAAGAAATAATTGAATTAAAGAAATTGACACCACTGCCCCTGCCCCCCCCCCCCCCCCCCCCAGAGAAGGGCCTCATTGCACTGCCCCTGGTTGTAGGCTAGGCACCAAAGTTTTTGATTACAATAAATTGCTTACAATATTTAGCATTGAACTCCATACTTGCTTGTGATATACTACCACCTTGTGGTTTCTGAATCCTGTACAACTTGGTTATACTGGGAGAAGGCATATAGGGTCTAAACTAATGTCAAACAAGACCCAAAGGATGAAGAAGAAAAAAGAAAGGAAAAAAAAATTGAAAAAATAAAGAAAAAGAAAAAAGGGAATTTATTTAAATCTCCCTTGGCTTCTAAAGATAATCAAAAACCTCACTAATATGTACGAACACCCTCATCCCCACAAGGGGTTACGAAAGCAATACATGGCAAGTGCAAAAGAGACACTGCATTTTAAATATAAAAAGTTCTGGTGTTGGCAGGCATCTCTACCAGACACACATCTAAAGATATGCAAGATTGCTACACTATGAAAACAATCATGGCTTCCTCTCAATCTCTTTCTACTCCAGTCAAACAAATAATCAAGACCGAGTACTAAGGCAGATATACAAGATCTGAAAGAACTAATCTCTTCCTTCCAAACAGAGGTTAAAGCCGAAGTGCAGAAAGTCTCTGTAGAGTTCACAACATAAATAAAAGCAATGGAAAACCACAGTGTTAGATTTAGAAATGAAGTATACCAACCTGCATAAGTCAGACATTCTGAGAGAAGATCAAATACAAGTAAAGACAAATACCAGGAAAATAGGTTAAGATGACAAAACTTATGGATTTGCAAACTGTCAGATTCAGTGCTAGACCTATGGGCCTATATCACTGATCTGTGTGAACATTCCTTACAGGATATAAGTTAAGAGGGCCCATAGAGCCCTGAGAGTCTTATCTCCTCCAAATGAAAAACCAAGGGATATGATCGCACTGTTCCACTACCTTTTCACCAAAGATCTCCTTATAAAGAAGGCCACACAAGTAATCTTAGAAATGGATGGTTTTCAGCCTGCTATCATTGCTATCAATGAGCGGTGAAGCGAAGGCGCTCATCGCAAGGCCCGTAAGGCCCATGAGACTTCTGTGGAGGAGGGGGCCCAGGTGGCCGTGCTGTGCCGACGGGGCTGCAATGCGCAATGAGCAGCATAGCTCTCTTCAATCTCTACTCTCCTCTCTCTCTTCTCCTCTCTCTCAGGAAGGGTTCGGGCAATGGAGTCGGTCAAGCGCCGTATTACACAGGGCAGCCCAGCATCATCATGACAGCAGGAAGCGGCTGGTAATACCGGGGCATCTGAGACCAAGCACCCAGCAAGGTCACACTCACTCGGGACAGACCCGAGACAGTGCCCGGGAATATGCTACACAGCACGGGCAGAGGCTACTGTGATCCCAGAACCCCCTTCAGGGCCCAGACAGGACAGGTATAACATACCACACCGGGATGTACTGGATAAGGGTTCTGCTGGGGATCTACTGGGTCTGTGGGTACAGGAGGGGGTGAGGGGGAAAGAAGGCACAAGGAAGGGAGAGAAGGGGGAAAGGAGACTCAAGGGAGGGAGAGGAGGGGGAAAGGAGACACAAGGGAGGGAGAGGAGGGGGGAAAGGAGACACAAAGGAGGGGGCAAATGATACAGAGGCGCAGGAGAAGGAGAAAGGAGACACCGGCGAGGGAGAGGGGGGAAGGAGACACAGGGGAGGGGGGTAGGAGACACAGGAAAGGGAGGAAAAGACACAGGAGAGAGAGGGGGAGAAACACAGGGGAGGGAGAGGGGGAAGAGACACAGGGGGGAAAAGGGGGAAGAGACACAGGAGAGGAGGGGGAGAGACCCAATTTATCAAACTATATCATGCCGTCAAGGGAGGAAAAAGACAGGGGGAGAGACTCGCAATGAGCGCCGAAGGAGCTCAGCGCTGGGCTCGCGATGAGCACAGAAGGTACTCACAAACAGCATTGCCAAGTTTAAAATTAGGGAGAGGAGGGGGAAAATGAGACACAAGGGAGGAAGTAGACAGGGAAGAGACTCACAATGAGCACCAAAGGTGCTCACATTACATAGTTACATAGTTACATAGTATTTAAGGTTGAAAAAAGACTTTCAGTTCATCAAGTTCAACCTTTTAAGATCTCCTCTGATCTGCAATATGCGGATTAACTATTCATTCATTAGTTGTTAATTAATTATTAATCAATTATTTAATGTTTTTTTATTATTATTATTATTAATTAGTCCAGAGGAAGGCAAACAAGCGAGACTTAGCCAATTGTCTCAAGGGGAAATGTAAAAAATTTGGATCATTACTGTCTCTCTAATTATCCATGATAACCCTGAATACCCTTTTTAATTAGAAATAAATCTAGTCCCCTTTTACAGTTATCTATCGAATCCGCTCTCACCACCTCCTCTGGTAGAGAATTCCACAGATTAACCACCCTTACTGTGAAGAACCCTTTTCTTTCTTTGAGGTGGAATCTTTTTACTTCTAACCTCAAGGGATGTCCTCTTGTCAGTTGAAAACCTCTTGGCACAAAAAGCTCCCCCGACAAATCTTTATACTGACCCTGGATGTATTTATATAAGGTAATCATATCTCCTCTTAGAAGCCTTTTTTCTAGAGAAAATAAGTTTAATTTGGTTAGTCTTTCTTCATAACTTAGCCCCTCCATTCCCCTTATTAGTTTTGTTGCCCTTCTCTGTACCTTTTCCAGCTCTAAAATGTCCTTTTTATGAAGTGGTGCCCAAAATTGTATTCCATATTCCAAATGAGGGCGTACTAGAGATTTGTATAGTGGCAGAATTATATTTGCTTCCCTGGCTTCTATACCCTTCTTAATACATGTTAATATTTTATTTGCCTTTGCAGCTGCTGCTTGGCTTTGAGCACTGTTACCTAGGTGGTTGTCCACAAGCACTCCCAAATCCCTTTCAATATCTGATACACCTAGATTTGCTCCATTAAGATTATAAATTGCATGGCTATTTTTCCTTCCCAGATGCATAACCTTACATTTATTCGTATTAAATCTCATCTGCCATTTAGATGCCCATTCCTCAATTTTATGTAAATCCCCTTGGAGGGAAAGCACATCATTTTCTGATTTAATTACCTTGCACAACTTTGTGTCATCAGCGAAAATGGAGACCCCACACTCCAATCCTACCTCTAAGTCATTAATAAATATGTTAAAAAGGAGAGGACCTAATACTGAACCCTAAGGAACCCCACTTACCACATTAGTCCAATCGGAGTATGTTCCATTTACAACAACCCTTTGCTTCCTGTCTTTTAGCCAGCTTTTAATCCATGAGCAGATATTTACTGCAATTCCTGTATCCCTTAGTTTGCCCAATAGTCTCCCATGTGGCACTGTATCAAAATGGGAATCCCCAACGGTACCTGATGCCGTGGTGGAGAAGAACTTCCAGGGCTGGCCTCATCAGCCTCCGTTTTTGAAGTGTGGAAGGGGAGAGATCCGCAAAAAATTTAAGTTTGGCCCCGTCTGGGCCTGTGATCACAGCCTTCTTGCGGGTAGTTGCCAGGATTAGATCCCTTGATTGTTGGCGTAGTAGCCTTACAATGATGTCTTTGGGAAGGTCTAGGTTACGACTTCCCCCAAGGGCTCTATGGGCACGCTCCACTTCCCATTCGTGGTCTGGATGACCTGAGAGGATCTCGTCGATCGTGGCCTTAAGGTAGCGAGGAAGGTCGACTATTGCCGTAGGCACGCCTCTGATCCTCAGGTTGAATCGCCTGGATCTATTCTCCAAATCCTCCAGTTTATCTTCTATGCCACAAATACGGGAGGTGTTATCCGCAATGGTGGCCCTGTCTCTCTCCTGGGCCTCTACCACTTGGTCAACGTTCTCTTCAAGTTGATGGGTCCTTTGGCCAATCTCATGTATGTCTTTCTGCAAAGATATGACCGCCCTGTCTATGTGAGAGGCCAGGAGAGCCTCAATTCTTGCCATTGAATCGCTGTTGATGGAGACTTCAGGCTGTGGGGCCCCCTCCAGGGGATCCAGGTCAGAGGTGTCAGATTGCTCCGAGACAGGGTCCTTCATCAGTGCCACCTGTGTTTCTGAAGCCTTGAAATGTTCGTCAATTTTTTTGGATGTTAATGACTTTTTGTTTTTCCCCATTTTTATGGAGCTGCTTCTACCCGGGGTAGCCATTGAGTGTCCAGACAACGGATGGATTCCACTGGGGGGGTCACTCGGTATTAGCTTTTACCTCTCAAGTATTTAGGTCTGTTGTAGTCTGTCTTGTCTGTTCATATCTAGATTCTGTACTGAGATCTTGGCATCTCTCAGGCCCTGCCGGCGGGAACTGTGCTCGGCTCCTTCAGCTACATCTCCTTAGGTTGATATGCCCCGCAGTTCAGTGCCCCCAGCAGATCTGGGTTGTGTACTTATCAGAGTCCCACCAAGTGTGATCTGTGCAAACTTTTCAGTGCAGGACTTGAAATGAGTTTTTCTAAATGCCTGTTTTTTACTCCGTATCTTGATCTTTAAATCATTGTTAAGCCACATGGGTTGTGATTTGCTCCTTTTACTTTTATTTCCACATGGTAAATGCCGATGTGTATGTATATTTAATAAGGATTTAAATGTTGTCCATTTATGTTCAGAGTTTTTACCTCTATCAGTTCTCTGTCCCAGTCTATACTTTGTATTGCTGCCCTTTTAAAATTAAGAGTTTTTGTTGGCCCCTTAAAATGTTGTTTTTTTAATTCAATCTCAAATGAGACTGTGTTGTGATCACTGTTTCCCAAAGGTTGCCCTATTTCAACATTTGATACAATATCAACATTATTTGTAATGAGTAAAACTAAGATAGCTTCATTTCTAGTAGGCTCCTGTATAACCTGGGCCAGATAATGATCCCTTAGTGTACTCAAGAACCTGCTCCCCTTAGCTGAACTGCTGGTCTCATTTATCCAGTTTATTTCAGGGTAATTAAAATCTCCCATTATTAGAACTTGCCCGTGCTTAGCTGCATTTCCAATCTGTAACAATAATTGTATTTCCTCACTTTCAGCTATATTTGGGGGTTTATAGCATACTCCTACTAATATTCTTTTGGAATTTGCTGCTCTGCTATTTAACTCTACCCACAAACATTCAACTTTATCACTAGGTCCACCATAAATATCTTCTCTGACTATAGCCTTAAATTCAGGCTTAACATACAGACAAATCCCTCCTCCTCGTTTACCATTGCCTCTATCTTTCCTAAATAGGTTATAACCATCCAGATTAACAGTCCAGTCATGAGATTCATCCCACCACGTTTCGGTAATGCCTATTAAATCCCATTTTTCATTAATTGCTAATAATTCTAACTCTAACATTTTTCCTGGCAAGCTTCTGGCATTAGCAAGCATACACCTTATGTTATGAGTCTGTAGTTCTGAAGTGCCTGCCACTGAACTTGAATTACTTAGTACTACCTCCCTATTGACTATACTACTCCTCCCCCCATCTCCTCCCTTATGAGTTGTTAATTCATCCCTTATAGACTCTACACTTTCTACCCCATTACTTATATCTAGTCCCTCCCCCCCCCACCTACTAGTTTAAAAACTCCTCCAGCTATTCTGCCCTCCCTCTCCTCCAGTAGAGCTGTTCGCCCGGCTGTTAGAGGGAACAGCTCTATCTTGCATTGCCATTCCTGAATGGACATCGCCAACAGTTTCACTCAATCTGGCAAATCTGTTGTTGTTTGCCAACTCAGAACTGGCCTGCCTCCTCCTGTTCCCCCTGCTTCCCATTGTAAATGTAACCCAGCTGCCTCCCTGGACATCCTCACTAGCCCCAGCTCCACCCTCCATGCTAGGCCCTGTGAGCACCAACCCCCTTTCCAGTTGAGCAATATCACTAAGTGCTGCAATTCTCCTCTCCAGATCTCCAATTTGAGCTTCCAGAGAGGCAACATGCTCACACCTCTCACAGAGGTATGGACCCTGGATCATCTGTTCCAGTATTGCATACATATGACAGGATGTACACTGAATAAGGTTGCCAATGGATTGACTCATAATTATTATTATTGTCTACGAAATTTCAGTGGGAAAAATAAAGAATATAAAATAATATATTTATATAAAGTTTTCCTCCTTCGCAATATAAATCTGCCCTCCCTTTTCTTTGAAGGCCCTCCTTTTATTTAAACTCCTAGGCTTTTACTAGAATTGCACTTGATACTGAAAATGTTCGCAAGCTCACAAGTTCCCCTTCTCCGGTTTATATTAACTTCTGCCTTCTCGCCTGGGCACAATTAGTGCACTCTGCAATTTATCAGCCTTTACTGTAAGGTAAATCCACTTGTAAACAGACCCCAAACCAGCTCACAAACCTTTTATACAAGTTTAACAGTCAAGCCACACCCCTCTCACCTGGACACAATTAGTGCACTCTGCAGTTTATCAGCCTTTACTTGTAAGGTAAATCCACTTGTAAACAGGCCCCAAACCAGCTCACAAACCTTTTATACAAGTTTAACAGTCAAGCCACACCCCTCTCACCTGGGCACAATTAGTGCACTCTGCAGTTTATCAGCCTTTACTTGTAAGGTAAATCCACTTGTAAACAGGCCCCAAACCAGTTCACAAACCTTTTATACAAGTTTAACAGTCAAGCCACACTCCTCTCACCTGGGCACAATTAGTGCACTCTGCAGTTTATCAGCCTTTACTTTTTAAGGTAAATCCACTTGTAAACATTGGGTGGCAAACAGCATTGCCAGGCTTAAAATTGTATTCCCATCATTTTTGATGGGCAAGTACCGGTACCTAGTTTTGATATATTCTTCTGCCCCCAATTACAGAGATATTCAACAATATAATGCCATATGTATTGATTAAACAAGAATCGTTGGAAGCCAAGATCATAGTCATCCCTAAAGAGGGAAAGAATCTCGGCCAATGCCAGATTTTTAGACCAATATTGTTGATTAACTGTGACCTTAATCTCTATTTGAATGTACTGGCCAACAGATTGTCTCCGTTCCACTGTAGCCCTCCTTGATCAGGTGGGCTTGTCCTGGGTAGAAAAGCTCTAGCCAATACTAGAAGGACTTTTAATCTTTTAGACATAGTGTCTGGAAACAAAATCTCATGCTTCTATCCCTGGATGCTGAAAAGGCCTTTGATAGACATGGAATGATTTTTTTAAGTAACAATCCAACTTTTAGAGCGTGGGTTCGATCCCCGTACGGGCATTTGCAAGCTACAGTGAACACAAGAATTATGGTTTTACTCTGCTTTCCAGAATGTCATCAGCCATCAGTTAACCCTTTGACCTTGATCTCATATTGGTGGCATTACTCCCTACATTATACATCCATCTGAATTTCACTGTTTATATTTAAGCCTGCTCTTATTATGTTTATTTATGTTATTTTTATACCATAGCTTCTTGAATCTGTTTTTATAACATGTTACCTGCCCTCTTTAGCTTTTGAATCTAATGGACTGCTGCATTGGACATGACCACAGGTCAGAGACATTGCTATCTGTGTTAGACACTTATTTGATATGTATTCTGGGTTATCTTTTAATCTGCTCTCTATACTGTTATTACCATTATACAAGAGTTCAGTGGCACTGTTTTCTAGAGGGGCTCAAGGCCCCAAGTTACTGGCCCAAAGCCAAAACCACAAACCATGCACTGGTTCGTAGCAGTATCAATTAAGCAAGCCTGTAACCTCCCATTTCGAATCAGCCAAAAGAAAATGAGGCTGTCATTATTACAGCAGTAAAACATGGAGGTTACATGTCAATCTATTAGGTTTGGGGGTAAAGAATTATGAAAATGAATGCTAATACTGTTCTAGTCCATATGGGTGACCTGATATGTATTAACTCATTGATACCCGAGATCAGATTAATTTCCTGCCGATTTGCGAGCTTGAGACTGTTGTGCGATTAATTCTAATGTCTATCATCGCTTTCCCCATTATTTACAGTGCTGTATTGTTTTTTTTATTTGCATTTACAGTGCTACGACTAGGGGTTTAACCCCCTTGCGGGTTCTCTCTAGGACTCATAGGATTTTCTCCTTCATTGCCCAGTTACGGGTGTGAAAACATTTGCTGGCTTAAGGAAATTGAGCAATTGAATACCGATTTGCGATTTTAGCCACCCTAACTCTTGCGAAAGTGAAAGATCAAATGCTTAGGGAGGCTGTAAGTTAGGGGTTTAACTATTGCAATTTTTTCAAGGCTGTGATTCGTAACCCGTTTGGAGCCCGCAAAAAGACCCCAATTGGATAGCAAATTAACTTGCGACCTCACTTACAGGCTACCAGATCACCCGAAACCTCAATTAAATGGCGGCCTATGTGTTTTGTACTATGGAGGACTGCATTTAAATTGATATCACTAATTTGAGGTTAATTATATCTATAGCATTGTATGGCTTCTTTTCTACTTTCCTCTTCCTCTAATGCTGCAATTACCAGAATCATCTTCCACTAGGAGAGGAAAGAGTGAAAAATGGTTTGTTTTTCTTAAAAGATGAAAGTTATGTTTAACAACTCTGTGCATATATGATATGGGATTCTGCTACACCCTTTACCATCTTACTGACTGTCTTTTAGCAAAGCTGCCTTGGTGCCGATGTAACCACCTACATGCTTCCCTAAACCCCTAACTTTCCTGCTGTGTGAGCTGTCTTTGGGCCCAAGATGGCTCATTACCGGAGTACTTTTGGGACCTGAACTAGCAGATTCTAATTCTTAAAGTTTAGTTTATATAGAGGTGCAAGGTATGCTCAGTATTTAATTTATTAGGATTGGCTAGCATCATAAAGCTTAATCTGCTTTGATAGCTAGTCTGATATTTCTCCAATACATTTGCCTTTATAGAATAAGTGCTCACACAGCAACCCTTGGCTGCCTATATGATGACTTTCCTTTCTCCCTTTTCCCATAAATATTTAAAAATTGTGAAAGCTCAGGGGTTGTAATACATAAACTCTAATTGACATATTATTATATACAGTTTGTATTCTATCATATAACTATTATATTTTGTACTGCACCCTATCTGTCAGATTTTATTTTTCTACATCATATCCATGCATTTGTTTTAATTTCCTGTTGTTTTCTCAATAAAAATTGAAAGTTAAAAAAATGCAGCTTCCTCTTCTTTTAACATAGCTTTCCATGTAAGTGCATCTAAAACATTGATGAGATGGTATCTTCCATCAGGGAGATTACACGCATTAAACTCATTATATGACGGCCTATTCTTTAGAGGATGTTGTGATGTTGCAACATTAAGACAAGCAACCTGATATTGTCCCAAGATATCAGCTATGAAATGAAGTGTACAAATCTTCACAATATTTTTGTACCTAAAAAAAAAAAAGGAGGCTATATTGGGACTTCAATTATCAACTATATACAAAGAATCACAATTCCTGGTAAATCATTTTTTTTAGCTACATGAAGTGTCTTGGCTAAAGCATGGAAACCAATCTCTACATTATGGTGTGCATTTTAAGGGTAAAAAAGAATGCCTCACCCATCTATTATTTATATTATATGTATTCCAGTGGTCTTCTATACCATTATACACAAACACAGTATATTTAACATATGATGGGGTTAAATTGTTTGGTGACTTGTAGACAACGTTTGAGCTTGTTCTGAAATAGGGACATGGTACCTACTCATTATGTATAAGAGCAGCCACTGAAGCAGCCCTATGGGCTTTCGGGAGAATTGTTTGTTCTACCGATGATGATTGATGTTTACAATATATGTTAACTAAAAATGTATTATGTTTTGTCACAGCGTCGGATGGTGAGGGGAGTCGCCGGGACAGTGGTGAAGTGAGTGAGATCCCACCCTACGGTAGTATGGCTGTTTCCTCACAGTAGGCTCTGGACAAGGGTTCAGGCATAGGGTGTACTGTCGCTGGCCAGGCTGTTCCCCTCACTTGTTCATTTATTTATTGTTTATAGTTTATGGTTATTACGTCATTTATGTTTGTAAATAAACACTGTGGCATATTTTATCCCCATTGTGTGGGCTGTGTCTAATTATTATTGTTTAACATACCAACTGGCCTTGCTTGGGTCATTTAATCACTAAGGCATAACAGGAATGTCTGTCTCCAGACTGGAATTCCTAAAGGTACATGAATCCGATATAAAAACACATTTTGTGATACCAATTGAATACTGAACAATGGTCCATGTTCCTCATCATGTAGAATCAATTAGAAAGATGTTGCCTATTTCAAACATAGGGGTAGATCCACTAAGGTAGTTGTAAATTTATGTTAGAGATTTTTAGACTACAGTAGCTCTTTAATGACCAAAAGTGATCTAGCTTCTGCTGCTTCTTGTATTATACAATGTTAAATCTTAGGGTGACCATGTTTGGAAGGTCAATAGGTGTGAAAATGTAATGTATGTCTGGGTCGTTTCCTGTCATGATTGCGCCAGCACAGGCAGCAGCAGTTGCAGTGAGCATCTGCTAGATGGCGCTGCCAACATTTTGCTGCCGATATCATAGCTTTAGGGTTAGGGTTAGGGGGTTAGGATTAGTGTAAGAGTAAAGGTTTAAGCTTGGGAATAGTATATGAACTGAGCACAGCTTGCAAACTGTGCACAATTTCGGCAGCACCATCTAGCAGATCTTGCTGTAACTGCATCAGCCAGACTGCCAGCGCAGTCATAAAGGAATGACCGTTACATATTTTTGTAACAATACAAATCTTGTATATACAAAGGAGAAAATTACCCTCTCTATTGAGAGATATATATTTATTGCAGATTATAGGAATTGGTAAACACAAGTGGTGTTTAATCTAGACTCAGATAATGGAATTGATAGCATTTGGCATGAATGAAAGTCCACAGATATAAAACCAAGTACTTAAGAAATATCACACACTTCTGTGTCAAAATCTAGCTGCAAATCGTTTCTGTCAATGGCCGGTTAGCTCAGTTGGTTAGAGCGTGGTGCTAATAACGCCAAGGTCGCGGGTTCGATCCCCGTACGGGCCATTCCTTTTTAATGTTCTGTGAGTTAAATGTGACTAAGTTACATTTGCACTATTATTAGAAATTGGTGCATTGTTATTACAAATGGGTAAGTTGAATTTCATTTGTTTTTGTAGAAGGAAAGCAGCAATATAAACCAATGTGTTTTTCCAAAGTTCAATTATAAACTCTTACTCACCATAGACTCATACAAATACAATTCGTGTCATTTGCGAATTCTGACAGCACGTAGCACGGAAACAGACATTGTCCCTGCAAGATGATGTTTCACTAGGCTGTGTGAAATTAGATGCTGAATATGTTAACATTTAACAGAAGATTAGATATATAGAAAGACAATTTGATAAAAACAAACGTAGTCGGCAGGATTCGAACCTGCGCGGGGAGACCCCAATGGATTTCTAGTCCATCGCCTTAACCACTCGGCCACGACTACTGCATAGGCAATATATCAGGGATCTCTTTACAGAATATAAGGTTATTCACGTAGCTTCTGTTCCATAATGAATTGTAAAACGTTGCAAATACCTCTGTTTCATAATATACATTTGAAAGCTCTGTAAATTATTACCCTATATACATTTAAATGCATATGAGCAGAAATACACTGATCTTTATGTTAACAGATGCTCTCTTCCATCTAGGCTGGGGGTCTACAATAGAAGAATAAGGGACCCATGAGGACAGGCAGTTCCAGTACTGTGTACAGGAGCATTGGACCTTAATGTTTTGCACATGAACTGGTACAAGGAAACGTGGGGATGTCCAGGAATTGGCCACAACTACAATACAATGCACAGGAAGTTTTCTATTTTTCCTGATATCCAGTGAATTTGGATTTATGAAAACGAATTGTAACTTACAACCCATAGTAACATTTATTTCACTTCAATGTGTGTCCTAAATAACAAGCATATTATGTGCTAGCATTATTATTTAATAGAGATTTGTGTAGATTTACTCCATCCATACTGAGTAATGTAGATGTGATGGTTGTGCTGCTAGTTGTCCAGCTTGTGTACACTTTATATAAAAAGGCTTAAACAGGAAATATATCTGTTCAAATACACTATTGGATAAATGACACTGCCTTGATAAATCCCTTCACATATAAACGATTTGTTTGTAAAGAACATTATAGGATCCTGGAAATTCACTTCCAGTCACCTTCGGAGATTTGATACACATCAGATGGGCTAATAATTATAAGAAGCTTTACCACAATGAGTTTACTAAAATGTATAACAAATAACATTTGTCTAACAATGCTAACATACAAAAACTTTATGCGTAAATGTAACAATATATAAAGTGATTACAATTCAGTCAAGTAAAAATATAGCCTCCCCGTCGGGGAATCGAACCCCGGTCTCCCGCGTGACAGGCGGGGATACTTACCACTATACTAACGAGGACTGGCTTGAGCACGCTTTAAAATACACTCCTCTTATACATAGGGATACACAGCTGTATTACTCATGTTTAAACACAGGGATTAGAGAGTATAAAATAGTGAACAACATCATTTTCTAAATACCGTTTTTAAATCAGTGTTTCAAAAGGTTTCTCTGTATATTATTTTTAATTTTTCTAACTGCAGAGACTTAAATGGATAGTATACATTTCTAAATCAACATGACATCTAAAGGACCTATCCTATTACATGCACGCACACTTCAGCGATGGGAAGCGTGCCGTGGACATCCCAATGTAGCTGCCTGTAAGTGCCTGGTAAGTGATTAGGGGTTTTCGGGTTAGGGGGTTAGGGTTAGGAAGCTACTTTTATGGTTAGGCTAAGAGGGTTAGGAGGTTAGGGGCGGCAAGGGGTGTAGGGGGTTAGGGTTAGGCCCAACAAGGGGTGTAGGGGGTTAGTGTTAGGGGGTTAGGTTTAGGGTTAGGGCCGGTAACTAGTGGAGGGGGTTAGGGTTATGGCCGCCAAGGGTGTAGGAGGTTAGGGTTAGATGGTTAGGGATTACATTGGGAAGCAGGATGTGAGCCCGCCCAGCACTAGGAGGCTTCCCATGACGTGCGTGCACATAACAGGATAGATCCCATCTAAATTAACAAGTCACATAATGTTCAGAATAGGAATAGTAAAACAAAGCTCTGGAGAATAGTTTAAATGTGAAGAAATACATTGTGACAGATTCAGTAATACAGAGTTTATTGTTATATGGAAGAGCATCTCTGTATATGTTTATACTCTGGGCATAACTCCCAAGATTTCAAGGTGCAAAATAGTGAGTGAAAAGGAACTTGTTAAGTAGTTTTGTCACCATTCTATACAATGCTCGAAAAGATACAGATACATAATATTTGCACAATGCTCTAGACACAAACATATGCGTCTTAGACAGACTTGACTTCAGGCTATTTTTTTATATACATATAAAAACCTGTATATGTGTATATACAATATGTCAACAAGTGTCCATCATACTTACTTACAGGAATGTCTCTGCATAGGCACACACTACTTTGGGCCTTGTTGGTCTAGTCAGAAATACACTATGTAGAGGTGTCCATGTTCTGTCCTGCTGGGCCGCACACAGGCCTGGATTTGAGGATAGCGCTTCTGCGCTTATGTGAGTCTTTAATTTCTTCAGTCATCCTAATAATTTACCTGTGCACATGAAGGAAATCCACAAATCCAGTCCTGTGTGTGGCCCGGCAGGACAGAACTTGGACACCCCTGATGTAGAAACTGTTTTCCAGCCCTGATTATTTCCCTCTTTGTCTGGTTTCTCCTTTTGTTATCTCTCAAAGTGACAATCAAACTATTTCAGACTGTGTACATAGCTTATTAAGCTTTAATAGAGTTATTAAAGGGATACGGAAGCTTTCGGAATTTTAGTAGGTATGTAATATACCCGTGTATTTACTTTTATGTACTTTATTTGTATAAAGAAGTGCTTATAAGCCCTGTTTTTTGTTGTTGCCTAACATCAAATAAATGGTCCATGTGTGGGTTTGCCCTCTGTAGAGTATAAAGATACAGACTCTGGATGTGCAGTATAGTGTTCTAGCCTATCAGGGACCAGGTCTCAGCAGCATGTTGCAAATTGTTCCTGAGAGGTGGTCACTGATTTGTTAGTATGAGGCACTGCACATTCAGCACAACAGAGTCTGTGTCTTCGTGAGCTGCAGAGGGCAGACCCAAGCAGGTAATATTTATTTGATTTTATGAAGAAAAAACAGAGCTTATAAGCACGTCTTCATACCATAAAATACATAAAAGTAAATAGACGCACCAGTATCACATATATTGTTCTCAGCAGCGCTGGCTTGCCAAAAAACATTGGTAACGATATGTCAAAACTGCAGGCTCGCAAAGCAAGCACGCTGCAACTGAAGCCCTCGCAAAGCGAGGGCCGCGGTTGTGGCCAGGCAAAGAGCAAAGGCGCTCCTTGGGCTGGTGGAGATGAGCGCCATAGGCGCTCAGTCCTATGACCCCGCACGCACTAAGCATCATACTTCCGACCTGCAGGACTACAGAACAACAGAAAACTCAAATACACAATTCACAGTGCAAAACCCGTAGCACTTTGAAAAAAAATCGCCTGAAAAAATTACGGCCTGTAACACTTTGAAAAGGAAACCACCACTTAGAGAAATAAAAATATGACCCTCAAACAATACAAACAGCGCACATCCCCCCCCAAAAAAAAGCATACCAAAAACATCACACACAGCACGGGGGGACAGCCAAGACGTCTGGGAGTGAGGTTGCACGCAAATTTAAGTCGAATTTGCAGAGTTTCGTCACTCGAAAATCGCCTAAGCGAGAGAAAAATTGGACGCCGAAAAAAGCGAAAACGAGGCTACACGAACCCTAAACACGCAAAACACCGCCAGGCACATACAACTTTTACCCAGGAACGTACGAGGTACAAAATACACTATTAGGAAGGACGGAAAATGCTCAGGAACCCTGTAACACATACACACTCGCTGCCATTTTACAACACTACCTTAAAACTAATAACATTACCATTCTAAAATACCGCATTACACAACACCCTATTTACACTGCACACTTGCCACATTGCTGACACTTTCTCCCCACATCACCAACAGTCCAAATGTACATTGTATGCTGCAGGAAAACAACAGCGATTGTTAGCTCTTCAGCATATTGATTCCTGGATATATTCATTACAAATAGGTAAAGTATATTAATTTGATAATTTCAAAAATATATTTATATATAAAAAAAACAGAGCAGAGGAGAGACTTGCTTTGCCAAAGGCCTCATCACAGAGCTCACAATGAGCGCCGAGGGTGCTCAGAGGAGCAAAAGTACACAAGGAGAGACGCTCGCAATTAGCCCCAATGGCGCTCAGACAACAAAAAGTACATGAGGGAAGAGGCTCGCAATGAGCGCGAAGGTACTCAGAGGACTGAAAGCCTTAAATTGTGTGGCAAACAGCATTACCTGACTTACAATTTTATTGCCATAATTCTTTGACGGGCAAGTCGCTAGTGTTATATATGGAGTAAAATGCAGAAACCTTCCATATCAAGGACCTCACAATGGATTTTGTCTTTTTGCTTTAGCAGTACCAAAAATGTTCAAATCATTGTGGAAGAGAGACAGAGGTGGATTAATTGGTAAAAGTGGATGGGAAATGTGGATAATGTTTTCTAGTGCAATACAGGGTGAGCAGGTACATACAAAATGGACTCTAGTGCTGAAGAGACATGTGCTCCCACTATACACAAGGGGGGGGCCTGCAGCAGGCCCATGTGCTGCCTGCTATGCACCACTGGTGTAAGGGAAAGTCTCTGTGTGTGACATATGAGGTATGTACATCTCTAAAACATAGTCCACTAGAGCTCACAGAGTAGTGAACCTAAGGTAGCTCAGGTAACCGAATATCAAAGTGCATCACTGTTATATGAATAAAAGTGTCCTTTATTGGCAATTATACATGTTGAGAGGTATGTAAGGGCATTCTTTTTGGTTTAACCATAGATAAGAGAGCTATTCCGCTACCTATTTTAAAACCCAGTGAATTATATAATGGTTTGCTAAACTGTTGCAGCATTGCACAATAATAGGTGTATGTGTGCATGTGCTACATAGTCTGACCAGCAGGTGTCAGTGTCACTGTTTGCTGAAGCCTAGAACAGAACCCCCTTCTTGCGCTGTTAAAGAGATGGACAGGGACTGATTCCAATGAGAAGCCTCAGGGAGGATGGTATGTACCAATGAGAATCGCTGGTAGGCGGTACTCGCTTTACCAGGAAGTAGTTGCAGAGTGGCATGGAGTGGGTGAGTGTGTCCGTTCAATGTCAGTGGGGGAGGTGAGTGTGACACCGTACTTACTGTATTATGAGTGCCGTGTTCTTATTATGGTACCTGTATGAGTGTGTGATTGTAGACGAGTATATAAAGCCAGCACACACCTAGTGGGTTATTAATAGAGCTGTGTTGTTATATAAATCAGAGTAAATCACATATAACTGTCTTCCTACACTGGTGCTGTACAACAGTGCAATATTTCAGTCAGGACAAACAAAATAATAAAATGTCTTAGTTATAATATAAGTTTTAAGGGCATTTCTCAAAAGATGTGGGTAATATGGCCAGAGCTGGCATTGTGGGATAATAGTTTATAAGACCAATTAGTGCCTTTTATACCTGGGTTTGTACTGTCATCTTGGTCATGTCTGAGCAAGTACACAAGGTTATGATGTTGGCGTTTGGAAGATTTAGGAGCATTGTGATAAAGTACTACTTTGTACAAGGGGTGGTATAGAAGTCCCCTTCTGGATCACTACCTTGTTGTGGTGAAGGGGCTTGTGAACCCCAGTGAAGCTGTGAGCTAAACCATGTAGGGACCTATCCTGTTTTGTGCTCGAGTCACAGCCAAGTCTTGGAATGCAAGAAAACAGGAAAGGACCCCACTCACCCTCTCAGTCAATCTCACTCACTCCTATTCCTGGGTCTCTATCCTTCTTCACAGACTTATCCCGCCCTTCACCGATCTGTATATATCCTCTCTCTTGTGTCTCTCCCCTCACACTGTCCCTCTCCATAGTCTCTCTCTGTCATAGTCTCGCTCCCACTCCTGGCTCTCTAACCATCTTCACATACAGTGATATCTTCTTCAGTACCTCATGTCTGAGTGTATCCTGTCCCTCTGCACCTCTCTCAGTCCCAGTATCCTTGTTTCTCTCCTCAAGTCTCTCTCAGCCCTGTCTGGAGTCCTTTCCTTTCTTATGTGCGCTCTTTCTCCTGGGTCTCTCTCTCAGGCCTGGGGGTCTCTCACCTTCTTCACGGACAGTGCTATGTTCTCCAGTATCTGTCCTTCACCTCCCGGTGCAGACCCTGGAGGTGGCGTGCTTCAACAGTGGCGAACACAAAACCGGATAGGTCCCCATGTAGGGTTACCCAAGATGGGTAGGTCACAGCAGAGAGGTCAGACAAATCACAGTCCATTGGAGAAGGAACTGGCAACCCACTCTAGTGTCTTTGCCAAGAAAACCATATGGATAAGTACAACCAGAGACAACATGTGTCTGGCGTGCTGAGGTCCATATGGTCACAGAGTCAGACCAGAGGACACAGCAAGAAGTAGATAAATAGCGCAAACTTCCACTTAAAGGGCCATGGTACAATGAAAAAAATATATGCGTGAAAACTCTGAAACTTTGATTTTAAATGTTGATGCTTTTTCAGCATGCTGGAGAAATCTATGATACTTTATCGAAGTTGTACGTGTGAGAGGGGCATTTACATTCCATGAGAGCTGTGTTTGCATTGAATGTTGCAAGTTGTCTGTTTCTAGGCCTATGAGGAAGAGGTGTGGTGTTAATTTTGATTATATACAATTATCAATCAAAAGCTCTGGACTTCTCCCACAATCCTCCCTCCACTGATCGCTACAAACACACACTCCCATCATCCAGCTCTCAGGAAGTGAATTCACAAAAATAAAAGGGATTCCTGTACAAAAAATGTTGGTGCCCATCTCTTGCATAGCTGCCACTGTTGTTAGTTTGGTGCATAATTGACAAAAAAAAGTATATTTTTTGTCATGCTGCAGTGGTCCTTTAAGTGGTAGGGACAAACACTAAAGGAAATGTAAGGCTAAAGCCATGCTGACGGTTAACTGAGCCAAACTTTTAGGGAGATAGATTCAGCAGATTATCTGGGCCCTTTGGCTCTTATTCGTCATTAAATCTATCTTTCTGGGCATCTTTTCATCCTTTTCCAAGCTCTTTTTCTTTTAAACAGGACTCAATTACTCTAAGATTATCAGAAATTTACAGAGTACCAGATGATCCTGTGTCACCTAGAACAGCACTTACTACCTGCACCTAATGTAGTTGAATGATTGTATCCTACTACTGAGTGTGCAGTTTTATTCATCAGCTTTATAATTATCAGTGTAGGATCTACAGCAAGCGGGGTTGGATGTAACATTGGCACAGGGTTTAACCCAGGAAGCAAATAACCCCTAAATGTCTACGTCTTGTCTCTTAGCTTTCTTGTACTCTGCGCATCGCTAAATATACACACTTCACTGGCTGACTGACTCATATATATAGTCTGGTAGGTTCCAAACAGGTTGAAACTCAAAACATTTAAGTTTCTTCAAGACTTTGGATATAACACCTTAAAGGAATATTTTCTAAATGTCTGATGTTTGAGATTTTCTTATTAATGTTTTTATGTGTAGTATTCAAGGACTAATCACAGTCAATCTGGATAATCCAGGCCAGTTTTTAAGGCAGATCAGGTATTGTTACTACAAATACTTCTGAAGGGTTTTAATGGTATAATTCTGTGTACTTGAAGGTGATCTAGTGTAGTGTCACATACTTTCTAGGAGTTTTGTTTGTGGTTCAGGAAATGTAAACATATCACTTTAGCTTTGATTATTAAGTATCATCTCTTTAATGCTTTTAGGCTGTTTTCCATGTGAAGCTGGTGCACACTTGACATAACTTCCAAGAAGTCAACCCTGTTACATATCCACCCTGCAATTGTTGAGGAGTCATGTGGCCGGTGCTATGGGCAGCAGCAAGGACCTACGCTCCTTACATCACCTTGCCTGTGGCAATTGTGGTGGGTGCAGTAGGATACCAGCTGGAGAAGTTTGTTCGTGGTACTCCCCCACAGCTTCCAGAGGAAAAGAGCATCTTGGAACAAAGAGAGGAGAGGACCCTGCAAGAGGCAACTGGGAAGGACCTGACCCAAGTCATCAGTCTAAAAGATAAATTGGAATTTACCCCTAAAGCTGTCCTTAACCGCAACAGGCAAGAGAAGAGTTAATGGCGGCATCTAATTACAGACAATGTCTATTAACCATAGTAGGGTGAGAACACTGGAGAATACACAGAAGCCCAGCATTTTAATTGTTCTACAATGTGCATTCCTTACCACACCTACAGACTGGCTCGTAAAGACTTGAGGACATTTTTGAAGAGTTATATGGAGGTAGTGTCACATTATTGTTATGGGAAACTACACATTGCGTCTCAGTGGGGGCCATGATGAGAATATGCCATCCAGAGTTAGAGACTCTCATCACATTGCATGGACTGCTGCTTCTTATCTCTTTGCACATGCAGGATCCTCATATTAAATAATACTTTTAATATAATGATTTCCATTATTCCTTACCTATAAATCCCAGGCACATCATCGACATGAAGTTTACACTCATCCGTGTTACATTTGTTGTTGATTTAACCTGCTTTCCAAATTAAACACATAGATGAATGAGAAAATACTTTTTAATGTTCTTTTCATTGGTTAGTGTGGATGTGAAAAGCTCTGTGGGGATTGTTTTTAAGGCTTACCATTAGACATTTTGTTTTAAAATGACAGCAAAATTATTTATAATTGATAAAACAACATACTTTAATCACAAGAAAATGCTATGCAGGGTATAGTGGGTTTTAGTAAATAAGAGGGTAGCACTCTGGTCATCCTATTGTGTGAAACGCCCAATTAATACAGTCCATTGTCTATGAAATAGTTCACATTATAGGTCAGATCTGTCTAAATGTAGTGCTCCTAACCACATTTCTTATTTTAGTATGAATGGATCAATTTGTTTGTTCAATTTTTAGATTTTCCTTATTTTTGGTTACACAAGGATATTATGACAATGTAGTCTGGATCCTGATTTTGATGAAAAATGCAGGATATGCCTGTTCTATTATATAATTGCACCCTACAATGAATGTGAATGCTTCTCTCCTTGTTTGCTGACTGAGTCACAAATAAGAGATCTAGTAAGTACTGAGTCTAAAACCTTCACAGCACCTTTCACATTTTCTAATTATTTCAATAGAAGAAACATTTTTGTTTGCCAGAACCAATATGCACCTATTCCGATCTCTCTTACTCCTAGTAATCACAATATCTACCAACTCAAATAGTTCAGTTAAATGTTAAAATACTTAATTAAACGCAATCCAATTATCTTTCTTAGTTGCACATAGTGCATTACGTTTATTGGAAAATGATTTCAATTAAATTCATATTTTTGAACACTATTGACCATAAATAATATAGCTTAAAATCATAAACACACCATGTTATCTTCACATTTCCATTTCAAACCAGTTCTAAACCACACTGTGCTATTATATTCATTATTTTTATGGTGATACCACCTCCAGGTTTCTGTGATGTAAGGGTATTTCATATTATATATGAATAACTCTTTACGCAAGGATTTTAGCACATCTGATATGAACCCTTTGCTATCTCAACTATTGTGTATTTGTTTACTATATTAAAGAGGGATTTTCAACTAAACACAGGTTGCTATGAAATAAAATAATTCACTTATAGAGAATCAAATAGCTGGTAGAGCTGCTGAAGCACATGAATGCTTCTGTCACAATTTAGGACTCTGTTTGATTGACCTTTAAGCTGCCTCTTGAACTTTTTAATCCAATCAGCTCTACATTCTGAGGGTTGATGACAAAAATAAATTAACTTTAAATGGCATCTTCTGCTCTACACAAACATGAAAGAGTAAAAAGCAAATTAGACCTATTTCATATCTTGCATAGATATATAATCATCTCTACGATTGCTCTTTAATATCACTATAATAGATGTCAGTGTGGGGAACGCTTACCATGTTGGTCACACTTTGCAAGGCAAGCAGAGCCATTGACCACGCGAGCCTTGCGAAGCGATGCAAGCAGTTAAGGCACGCAGGACTTAGCCTGCAATGATGGCCGAAATTACGACTTTAATGGCCAAACCACGGAACTGGAAAGACAAGAAAAAACAACAAATGTGCCTGAAATTAACTTACACTCACAGTACAGTGGGAGAGCCAGGGAACCTGTGAGTCAGGTTGCAAGTTAGTTTGATGCATATTTGCTGTTTTTTAACGATCGAAAATCACCTAACCAAGAGAAAAAATGGCTGCCGAAAAAGGCGAAAACGAGGGCCAAGGACGTAAAACTAGCCCGAAGGACGTAGAAAATAGCCCTAAGCAGTTAATCCAAGCCAGTAGGCCTATGAAATACACTGGGGGAGAGGCTTGCAATGAGCGCCAAAGGTGCTTGGAGGGCCCATAGCCTCGAATTGTGTGGCAAACCGCATTGCTAGCCTTATAATTTTACTCCCATCATTTTTGACAGGCAATTTCCTAGTAATAATAATAATTAACAGCTTAGGTGGAACTTACCCTTTAAATTACCTTCTTGACCCATCATTTTGAAAATCTACACTTGATAGAAGGCAATATGTTTTTTTAGAATATAGAAATAAAACATCTGGCCTGTAATTTATAACCTGTAGTTGGTTATATGCAATCATGCCACAGTGGATGCTACCTCTTCTGTTTATGACCATCTTACATAGAGGTGAGAATACCTTTTTAATGCAGAGTTACTGTAGTATAATATAAATCTTATTAGTTTAGGGGACTTACCTGCTCAGACAGTAGCTCTTATAAGCAGCTCAAGAAAAGTCATGGTAGCAAATCACATATATAGTTGTGAGGGTACGAGTTGTTGCTAACGCTGCGGGCTCGCGTAGCGAGTCGCGGGCCTCGCGTAGCGAGTCGCGGGCCTCGCGTAGCGAGGGCACTGTGCCAGGTTCTCAGTTGCTGGCAGGGAGCGCCGAAGGCGCTCCTTGCCAGCAACTGAGGACTCTCGCGAAGCGAGGGCCTCAGTTGCTGGCATGGAGCGCCGCAGGCGCTCCTTGCCAGCAACTGAGGACCCTCGCGAAGCGAGGGCCTCAGTTGCTGGCTTGGAGCGCCGCAGGCGCTCCATGCCAGCACCTGAGGACCTCGCAAAGGGAGGTCTTCAGTTGCAGCAACTGCGACCCTTGCAAAAAAAAATTTACGTCGCAACACATTACGACACTCGCAAACAACATACGACACACGTTCACACACATTACGACACTCGCAAACAACATACGACACACGTTCACACACATTACGACACTCGCAAACAACATACGACACACGTTCACACACATTACGGCCTTCCAACACTCGGACGCAACTCGCGAACATTACAAAATTACAAACACAATACATACACACAGCACATACATAAAAAACTTACCTACACAAACAGGAAGCACCCAGGACCTCAAAAATGCAACTTACAACTTAATTGCACTCAAAATAAAAGAGTTTAGACACTAAATACTTTGTTAAGCGACACAAAAAATGGCCGACGAATAAAACGAAAACGAGGCTACACACGCAAACACCATACGAGACACGTTACTACACATTACGACTTCGCAAACATCGGACGCAACACGCCGACATACAAACATTTAAAACTTAACAAAGACACACAACAAACACATAAAAAGCTTACCTACAGCAAGAGGAACCAGCCAGCACCTCAAAAAAACAAGTTACACCTACATTTAAATCAAAATAAACACTTTAGACACTAATACCATCGCTAAGCGAGAGAAAAAATGGCCGACGAACAAAACGAAAACGAGGCTTCAGACGTAACTACACTACACTTACTCGCAATAATGAAACACATACTATGCGGAACGTATCACAATCATATTAAACACCATTTTGAACAGTAATACGCCTAAAATGGCGGATGGAACGCAAATTGTAAGCTGGAACGCAAATAGCGCATGCGTATTGCGTTCTAACGGTCTCACTTTCCAGAACTTTCTACAAGTTTATAAATACTGCCTATTTCCAACTAAAAAATACATTTCTCCTCAGGTGATCAACGGAGTGACTTCTGCTTTTACTTGAGAAGACAATTCTTTACTAATTTACTACTTTACATTGTGCAAATTACAACTGACAGGTAAGCTATAATATATTACATTTTATTATCAGGTCAGGTCAAACAAATAAAAAAATAAACTAGGATTTATGTAGTCATCATGTATTGCACATTTATGTGTATAGGCTCACAAAAAATAATAAACTGAGCTTTATGTATAGTGACCTCTGACACGCACATATATGTCTATAATGTATAGTCACATGTGACACGCACATATATGTCTATAATGTATAGTCACATGTGACACGCACATATATGTCTATCATGTATACTGACATCTGACACGCACATTTCTGTGTATTGCCCCTTCATAGTGACATGTGACACGCACGTATATGTGTATAATGTATAGTGACATGTGAGACGCACATATATGTCTATAATGTATAGTGACATCTGACACGCACATTTCTGTGTATTGCCCCTTCATAGTGACATCTGACACCGACATATATGTCTATAATGTATAGTGACATGTGACACGCACATTTATGTGTATTGCCAATGCAACAAAATTAGCTTACAACAAAATCAGTAAACAACTACATTTAAATGACATTATATCTCATGTATACTAATATGTCACACGCACATATATGTGTATCATCTATAGTTACATCTCACACACACACATTTATGTGTGTGAGAAATAAATAAAAAATAAGGTTACTTATTTGAGAAGACAATTCTTTACTAATTTACTACTTTACATTGTGCAAATTACAACTGACAGGTAAGCTATAATATATTACATTTTATTATCAGGTCAGGTCAAACAAATAAAAAAATAAACTAGGATTTATGTAGTCATCATGTATTGCACATTTATGTGTATAGGCTCACAAAAAAAATTAAACTGAGCTTTATGTATAGTGACCTCTGACACGCACATATATGTCTATAATGTATAGTCACATGTGACACGCACATATATGTCTATAATGTATAGTGACATCTGACACGCACATTTCTGTGTATTGCCCGTTCATAGTGACATGTGACACGCACGTATATGTCTATAATGTATAGTGACATCTGACACGCACATTTCTGTGTATTGCCCCTTCATAGTGACATGTGACACGCACGTATATGTGTATAATGTATAGTGACATCTGACACGCACATTTCTGTGTATTGCCCCTTCATAGTGACATGTGACACGCACGTATATGTGTATAATGTATAGTGACATGTGAGACGCACATATATGTCTATAATGTATAGTGACATCTGACACGCACATTTCTGTGTATTGCCCCTTCATAGTGACATCTGACACCGACATATATGTCTATAATGTATAGTGACATGTGACACGCACATTTATGTGTATTGCCAATGCAACAAAATTAGCTTACAACAAAATCAGTAAACAACTACATTTAAATGACATTATATCTCATGTATACTGATATGTCACACGCACATATATGTGTATCATCTATAGTTACATCTCACACACACACATTTATGTGTGTTAGAAAAAAATAAAAAATAAGGTTAATTTAACCATTTAAATTTGACTCATGTATACTAATATGTCACACGTACACTTCATGTATGTGACATATGTGTGTAGACACCAACAAAAAATAAGGTTAATTGAATTCATTTACTGCAATTCAATAGATCATATAAAGCTGAATCTTTCTATTTCTTTTAATATTCAAACAGACTCTGCATCAACAGCGTCTCTCAACAATTTGCACCGTGCACTGTGAAGCACAATCCCTTTTAAAGAACACCAACAAATTTGAAGAGGTAAGATACAACAACACATTACATGCTCAAAAGGCCATGCTTTGCTAGATGAAAAATTATAAATATACAAATAACTATTTCACTTTCTTTTTCAAACAGACACTACAAGAACACCGGCGGATTAAGATTGCCAGGAAGGCACCGTCTGTCATTCAAAACTTCTATCAAGGTAAAGTATTAAGTATAAACAAGAAAGAACCATGAGCCTTATTCAATTGCAACTTTCTCAATTGAATAGAGCTCTATATAAGCACATAATATTTTTTTATACAGAACTTTTTAGTTACTGAACTTCTAACCACAATCAAGGTTTTCAATAACTAAAAAGTTTGCTCAAGAAATATGTTATGTGATTATATAGAGCCCTCTTCAATTGGCAAAATTGCAATTCAATGAGGACCTATATATCTTTAATGGCCAAGGGCCTCACTCAAATGTGATTTGCCCATTTCAATAGGGCTCTATATAAGCACAGAGCATATTTTTTAAAGGAAATTTTTCTTTTGTGAACACGTTCCTTTTGGATACAAGTTCACTAAATACAAAATTCCGTAAAAAATTATGCTCTGTGCTGATATTGAGCTCTATTCCATTGGTCAAAACACAATTGAATGAGGAGCTCACAATATAACAAATGCAGTAACCAAAGGCCCTCATTCAATTGCTATTTTGGACAATTAAATATGCCTATAAATAAGAACTTTTAGGCCCTTACTCTATTTTAACAAATATATGTCATGTGCTTATTTACAACCCTATTCAAATTTATACATTGCAATTCAATTACGGCCTTAGAGTACTATTACATTGTAAAATATGCAATTGAATGAGGGCCAAACTATGCAACATATGGTACACACAAAGGCCCTCATTCAATTGCAATTTGCCCAATTGAATAGGGCTCTAAATAACAACATAACAATTGCTTAAAACTAAGGTTTTACTTAATAAAAAAATATCAAAAATACAGTTTTTCAATGACTACAAAATTATTTTAAATAATATGCTTTGTGCTTATTTAGGGCACAATTCAATTAGCCAAATCGCAATTCAATAACACACAAACTGCTACACACAAAACAGATTTTCTTATTAAATGTTTAACAACCTATAAGCCTTACAAAGAAGCCAAAATAAGAATAACAAAAGTGTTGCGCACCTAATAGCATTGTACAAAAAATCCCACAAACACATAGGAAACTACATTAACATTCTTCTTTAATGTTTAACAACCTATAACCTGTACAATCAAGAAGAAATAAGTTTTGCACAAGTGATGCCCACCAAACAGGATTGTCAAAAAGTAACACAAACACATAGCAAACTACATTAATTATATTATTTCATGTTTCACTAACTATAACCATCCCAATAAAGGTTAAATAAGTATACCACAAGTGGTGCGCACAAAACAGGATTGTACAAAAACTAACATAAACACATAGCAAAATAAATTCATATTCTTATTTAATATATCACAACCCACAAGCCTTACTAAGAACCTTAAATAAGAATAACAAAAGTCGTGGGATTGTACAGAAAGTTACAAAAAATATTTTTGAAAAAAATAACCATAAATGATACAATACAGCCTAATTCATACATTTTTAACTTATTTAAAAGACATTTCACTCAAACAACATTTTCTATTTTACATTACAACAGATACTGCGTGAAGACAATCGGACGAGGACTTTTGCCACAGGACCGGACCATCGGACGAGGACTCGGACCAGACCAGCAGACGAGGAATTTCAACACAGGACCAGACCAGCAGACGAGGAATTTCAACACAGGACCAGACCATCGGACGAGGACTTTCACCAACGGACCACAACATCGGACGAGGGATATCGCTACAGGACCACAATATCGGACGGGGGCTATCGCCACAGGACCACACCATCGGGCGAGGACTTCCAACAGAGGACCACACCATTGGACAACGATTTTGAAACGAGGACCAACAAACATTCGGATTTAAATCACACTTCAACCAAGGTAAACTATAATAAGTACTAAAGTATAAAACTAAAGAAACTGCTTTCAGTTGCATCCGTGTCAACAGAAAAATAAAATAATTAATTTACTATCTCCCTTATTTTATTTCAATTGCTACTATGCAATACATAGCTCAATAACCACATCACTTTTTTTTTAAGCAAAGAAGTTTTGCAGTCGTAAATATGTATCCACAAACAAAGTTTTTAATAAATAAAACCATTATTTTAAATAAATATGTTACATGCTTATTTACAGCAGTATTCCATTGCCCAAATTCTGAGCCACTGAAGACAGGAATTATAAATTTAACTAAATATCAATGATACATTCATGATTTGCCTTTTATTTCAACAATTGTGCACAATAATCTTTAACAGGAATTACAAATTTAAATATACAGAATTACATTTATTTGTTTCCGTTTACAGATTAATATGGCTGATAACGAGACCAAAGAAGACAAGAAAAGACGTCAAACTAGAGAAAGACAAGAGAGATGGGCCGCCCAGCAGACACCGGAGGAGAAAGAAATTCGAAGAGAAAAAGAACGCAAAAGACTTGCAAATAAAAGAATATCAGCTGCAAAAATGAAAGATAGAACCAAAAAAAATAAAAAAATAATAAAGCATTTACAAACTGTTCCTAAAACATCAGATGACATTTTACAACATACCAGTCAAGACAGACCAAAAAAAACAACTACAAAAAAAAAGCATTTACAAACTCTTACTAAAAACTTACAGGACATTTCAACCGAACAAGTCCAACATATACCAAGAAAAGCTACGAAAAAAACTAAACATTTAGAACCTGTTGTTGAAACATTTCAGGACTTTTCATCTGATGAATATCAAAGTCAACATCCAATATGCGTTGCAAATTGTCCTTTAATGAAGTCTTTAGCAGTAGAGGTTCATAGTTGTGGGGACATGACTACTCAATGTCAATTTTGTGAGGCTTATTATTTTAAACAGGAGAGACCTCGAGATGGACAATTTATTAGTTGTTGTCAAAAAGGAAAGTTCAAACTTCCACAAAGGAAACAATTTCCAACCTATTTACTAAATATTATGACTCAACCTACTTTTCCAAATTACAACAATTTTAAGACAAACATAAGATCCTACAATAGTGCCATATCATTTGCATCTATGGGGGCAACATTGGCTGCTAATGTACCAGGACATGGTCCTTACTGTTTTAAAGTCCAAGGACAAATTTATCATCGGACTTCACATTTACATCCAGAGGAAGGAGAGCAAAGAAAATTCGCTCAACTATATGTCCTAGATACAATGGAAGCTGTTGACCAACGTATGCAGATGGAAGAAAATAAAAAATGCTTACCCAGTGTTTTTATAGAGCTAAATAACATTATGGACAACAATCCCTACAGTAAAGCTTACAAAAAATTGGCAGAAGTAGAAAATGAACAACTACTTCATGCACAAAGACATCAATTACCCATGCCAAAGGTTAATATGGTGCTTAAAAGAGACAGACATACTGATAAACGTCGTTATAACTTGCCAACATCAAATGAGGTTGCAATGGTCTTTCACAATGATGAAGGAGAACCACCATTTCAAAGAGACATTAGAGTATATCCCAGAAATCAGGACCAACCATTTATTAATATTAATATCTTAAGTCCAAATTTAGATCCAATGACATATCCCATCTTTTTCCCACACGGAGAAGCAGGTTGGCAACCAAAATTAACCCTTCCCAGTTACCCAAATGCTAAAGCCAGAATCCGAAATAATGTTTCTATGCTTGAATTTAAAGTTGCTCAAATTGCCATTAGAGATGATTTTAATCCCATTTTATGTGGTGGAAAACTAACACAACAATGGATTATTGATTCATATTTGCAAGTTGAGGCAAATAATTTAAACTTTATAAAATATCAACAAGATAAACTACGTGTAGAACAATATTGTGGACTCATGGACTATGTTGCTGACGTGGCTACAAGCAGAGACATGACAGCTGGCAAAGCCATCATTTTACCATCTTCCTTTCAAGGATCTCCTCGAAATATGAGAGAAAGATACAATGATGCTATGGCTATTGTGACTAAATTTGGAAAACCCGATTTATTTGTGACATTTACATGTAATCCACAATGGCCAGAAATTCATCAAAATCTACTTCTTGGACAAAGTGCTTCAGATCGACCAGATTTAGTAGCCAGAGTTTTTAAGATAAAATTAAATGAATTAATACGTGACTTTACTATAAATCAGTTATTTGGCAAATGTCTTGCTTATGTATATACCATTGAATTTCAAAAAAGAGGCCTTCCACATGCACATCTTCTCATAATACTTCAAGAGAAAGATAAATTAGATACTTCGGCCAAAGTGGATGCAGTCATAGTTGCTGAACTACCGGATCCAGAACTATATGGTAGACTATATGAGATTGTTACTCATCGCATGATTCATGGACCCTGTGGAGACCTTAATCCACAATCACCATGTATGGAAAATAATCAATGTTCAAAAGATTTTCCCAAAGATTATAGAGACAAAACATATGCCAATTGTGATGGATATCCACTTTATAAAAGAAGAGAAGGAGATAGTGCCATTATTCGTGGAAAAAAAGTGGACAATAGATATGTAGTACCCTACAATCCACATTTACTCATGAAGTACAACGCCCACATCAACGTAGAAGCCTGCACTTCCATCAAATCAATTAAATATGTCTACAAATATATTTACAAAGGTTACGATGCAGCTACTGTAGTCGTCAAAAGTGCAGACAACCCTGAAAGTAGTGAGTTAGTACATGATGAACTTGCATCTCATGTAGATGCTCGCTATGTCAGTGCGCCAGAAGCTATGTGGCGGCTTTTAAAATTTGAAATGCATGATAGATCACATGCAGTATATAGGTTAGCAGTACATTTGCCACAACGACATTTAGTCTATTTCCATTCTGGAAATGAAATGAATGCATTGGCCCAAAGTGAAGATCGTCACACTACACTAACTGCATGGTTTGCATTAAATTCCACTGATGCTCAAGCAACACAATACTTATATATTGAAATTCCATATCACTATGTTTTTGTGAATGGATTATGGAGAGCAAGAAAAACCAGAGGCAATAAAATAATTCCACGAATTTACACAGTCAGTCCAAGAGATGTTGAACGATTTTGCTTACGGATATTACTTTTAAATGTTCCAGGAGCACAAAGTTTTGAACAATTAAGAACTGTTAATGACATTGTATATGAATCCTTCCATTTAGCTGCAAGAAATAGAAACTTACTCGCTGATGATACAGAGTGGGAAAGATGTTTAGAAGAAGCAGCACAATGTCAAATGCCACGACAGATGAGAGAACAATTTGCTTTTATTTGTATCTTCTCAAATGCTCCAAATGCATTAGCTTTGTGGGAGACTTTTAAAAGTAATATGGCTGAAGACTTTATGCGACGATACAATGAACCCATTGCACACTTAAAAGCCTTAATGGAAATTCAAGAAGTCTTTTTAACTCATGGATTAAGTTGTGCAAGTTTTAATTTGCCTGATCCAGGTCTAATAGATGACATTAACTTTGAAGACTATGACATTCAACTACAAGCAGAAAGAACACAAGAAAGACTTGCAACTTTAAATACACTACAATTGCAAGCATTTCATGCCATTAAAAATGCTATAGATGATGACATGGTGACAGAGCGTTATTTCTATCTTGATGGACCTGGCGGATCAGGGAAAACATATTTGTACAATTTATTAATGAGTTCAGTACGAGCACAAGGACAAATAGCAATGGCGTTTGCCACTACTGGAATTGCTGCACTTTTATTAGAAGGTGGAAGAACTGTTCATAGTGGATTCAAACTGCCAGTGCCTATTTTGGAAAATTCAGTGTCAGATATTCGCATGACATCCTTACAAGCAAAGAAATTGAAGAAATGTAAATTAATTATAATAGATGAGGCCACAATGATGTCATGCTATGCCCTCCAATGTATTGACCGTTTGCTTCGTGAAGTCATGGATAATATTTTTCCATTTGGTGGAAAGGTAATTTTGTTGGGTGGCGATTTTAGACAAACATTACCTGTCGTTGTACATGGAAATCGAACAGACATTATTGAAACATGTATAAAGTCAAGTACAGTATGGAAACATTTTACCCATCTTCAACTGCAACAAAATATGAGATCAGAAGGCCAAACTGATTTCAATGATTGGCTTATTAAAATTGGAGAAGGAAGAACAGAAAAAATACTACATTTACCTGACGACACTGTAGAGATCCCACCTCATATGATTTGTCAACAAGATATTATATCGGCTATATTTGAAGGGAGCATAAATAACGAAGAATATTCTGAGCTTGCCAACCAAGTCATACTGACGTGTAAAAATAAAGATGCATTAATACTCAATAATGAAATCTTAAAAAAAATTAATGCACCACAAAGAAATTATCACAGTGCTGATTCTGTACTTGCTGATGACAATGAAAGTCAGGCAAACTTTTCAACTGAATTCATTAACTCTTTAACTCCTTCTGGAATGCCACCACATATTTTGCAGCTAAAGAAAGGTGCAATTATCATGTTACTGCGAAATATGAACCCCAAAAAAGGCCTATGCAATGGCACAAGGTTAATTGTTCAACAATTAAAGGACCATTTTATAGATGCTGAAATTTTAACTGGGACCCATAAAGGAGAGAGAGTTTTCATACCAAGAATAGATTTAGCACCAAGTGAAAGTAGTCTCCCTTTTATACTTCAAAGAAGACAATTTCCCATTATTATGGCATTTGCCATGACCATTAATAAATCACAAGGTCAGACTTTCAAATCTGTGGGTATTTACTTGGAAGAACCAGTTTTTGCACATGGTCAATTGTACGTTGCGTTGTCACGGTGCAAAAATCCACAGGCTATTAAAGTTTACATTGAAAACAATGAAAGTCAAGGTGATTTATTAGAAGATGGACGTATTTTTACTAAAAACATTGTCTACTATGAAGTACTATAACTTTGCAGGATACAAACTAAAGCCATGCAAACATTTTGGAAAAACATTCAAAAATACAAAACAATTGGTTGTTTAATTCAGTCATAATTAATGGAAGTCATGTTTATGGATAATTCGCCTCACAAAATACTTGCCTTGCATTTCTATGAAAAATTATGTTAAAATGTTAAGTCACTATGTTAAGGTTTCATTCATGTTTATCGCCAGTTTATGTGCTCAGTAATGAATTACTTTAATTACGTACGGTTTAAGGAGAGTTTTTACTGTATGCCTTCCTCTACATTCAATGTATATTAAACTTAACAATTATTCTGATACAAATTGCATGTTAATACTGATTAATTTAAAGTTAAACTGTTTTTACATTCAAATGTTAATACTTTTAATTCAAAATTATGTTACAAAATGTATTTACTATGTTCCTGTTTATAATGTTCAAAATTACACAAATGTTTTGCAAAAATTCCAAAGTTACATAAAAAATAAAGTTCAATTTTAAAAATATATACTTTCAAGGTTATTCCTTACATATATTTTAAACTTCATGTTAAAATTCGGCACGTTGCAAAAAGTCTTTTTACTTTTTACTTTCCTCTGGATTCTATGTATATTAAAGTGAACAATTCTTCAGTTACAAAATTCATTTTTAAAAACCATTACATCAACGTTTTACAAAAATACATCTTCATATCACAATACTTACAAGGGTCAAAAATATATTTAAATAACTAAACAACTTCACAAACATATACATCACATTGCCGTCATTTTTTGACGGGCAAGTCGCTAGTAGTAAATAATTGCATGTGAAAGTTAATAATTTTAATGTTATTTTTGTTTCCTGTGTAGAAACATGTTGCCCATCATCAAGTTTCCAAAGTTTAAATGTTACCATAGTTGTCCTACACTAGGAACTATGCAACATACTTTAAAATGTAGATTAAAAAAAAACAACCTTTCATTTATTACCTTTTTTATATGCAATTATTCTGCTGTGGAATCTACCATTCTGGTTTCAGGAGATCACCTTCCTGAGCTTGGGAGAGATTTGTTAATGCAGAGGAAGTTTGTTTGTTAAAACACTTTGGCCATTATTATGGTGGGTTATTCAAGACCATAGTGGTCCTTTAAAGCAACATAGAACTCCAAAATGTGATGTCATTTCTTTAGCGTATATTAATATAGTACACATTTTGTTTCTTAAGCAGATATGAACAGCTTGCAACAGCCGACAGCTCTCTAATTAGATTTAGTTTCTTTAGTTTTCTCCAGGTAATTGGGATCTGTATAACGGCTGTTATCACTTTGAGTCTAATTGTGATGTAATAATCATTTTGATGGATAACATAATTCTTAAAATATATTTATAGCCTTATTAAATTGCGATTTGGTAAATTTAAAAGGGCTCTATTTAAGCACACAGCATATTTTATTTACAGAAGTCTTTAGTTAGTGAAGACCTTGCTTTTGGATAGAAGTTCACTAACTAAAAACTTCTGTAAAAAATTAGAGGCCTTTTAAATTTACCAAATCACAATTTAATAAGGCTGTTAATGTTTAGAAAATGGGGTTCTAAATGTACAATAGAATATTTGTAAGTACTGTGTTCTGTTAAAGAACCACTGTTCAGGAAAAACATCACATACCTGTGAAGTGTGTAAAGAGCCAACAATGATCCATACTCTATTAGCTGCTCGCAAATGCCTCTAACCCACATTTTTTCTCTAAATCTCTATATGTATTCTATTGATTCCAGATCACAATTTACTTCCTTAAGCCTAAACACGTAAACTCTGCCTTTTTTTAAATCTGATTTCAGTGGGAATGATCATATGATCTGACAATATTTGAGCAAGCCCATAATTTACTTCTTGGACACAGCCAATAGTAAATGAGACCGTCATCCTGACCTCGGTAAAATATGAAAGTTACACGTAATCTGCAATCGGAGGCTACAAATTAGTGATAAAAAGTAATATTTGCCGATGAGGCTCACAGTCACACACTCTTTAACCCTTCTGGAGGTATGATTATGTCAGTATTTAGAATGTTAAAGCAGTACATAAAAAAATACTGACATAATCAAACCGCCCTTTCCCCCTTATCCTCCTCTCATTCCCTCCCCTTCTCCTCCTCCTCCTCCCTGATCATCATCATCATCATCCTCCTCCTCCAATCACGTCCCATTCCACAATGGGGGCAATGAGATCTCATCAGAAACCTGTATCAAAAGCAAAAGTTTCAGATGGAATCTGATGCCCCCAGTGAAATTCAGATTACACTATTTATCGAAAGGGGCTTAGAAGGTTAGCTGGGATCTGACTGACTCTTGTGGCCGTTTGATCCCATCAGAAATATAAATGGAAAAATGTGCAGCCATCAGTAATAATGATGTCTAAGTATATTTTATAAACATTTCTGATGGGATCTTTTTCACTGTAGGCAATCAGATTTGAGAAGCTCTGACTTAAACTGTGGTTAAAAATCACATTAAATAGAAAAAATTTTTATGTTTATCTGTACAATTTAACAGTTATGAAAAGTTTTTTTTAATACTGATTGAAAATTATATCTTTATGGGCAAAATAGATCCTATCTAATTGTTCATGCTCCCTCCAAACCCCATCCGTAAACTCTGATTGTCGTTTGGGCTTCAATCATCAGTGTTGGTAGTTATGGAAGGTCATAGTTAGTACATGTTTCTGACTGATGATGACATGCTGGGGGTAAATTGATTTTTATAGAGTAATACACATATTGTAAAAGAGTGTGTTCATTTAGTCAATAGATACTTTTTATAGATTTATTGATATAGGATCCTGTAACTTGTTTAATCATAGGATTTTTTGTGTTCCACTTGTAGAAAACACATCTACTCTCTCACCAGTTCATGGCCTTTATTACTGACTAGGAAATTGCCCGTCAAAAATGACAGGAATAAAATTGTATTGTCAATGTTGTTTGCCACATAATGTGAGGCTTTTGCTCCTCTGAGCACCTTTGGCGCTCATTGCGAGCCTCTTCCCCCATGTACTTCAACTTTCCTGCTTTGCAATGATTACCTTCAGCGCTCATCGCGAGCCTTTCCTTCCGGCTACTGTACGGGACGCTCATTGCAGGGTTCGTTAAACCTGCAAGTGTAGTGCTTGGGAATGCCATGCGTCTCTTTCCAGCATCTCCCCCCTGTCCCTTCCCTGTGTCTTTCTCCTGTGTGTCTGCTGAATGTTTGCATGTTATGTGCTGACTGCCGTTGGTTTTATTTTCAAAGCCCCGCATGCCTGGCATTGTTGGTATGAGTGTTACTGTCTTTGCCGTAGTGTATTTTCTAAGTCCGGCATGCATGGCCTTGCTCACTCTTGTTTTCATCCTGTTTCAGATTTTTTATGTTTTTCGTCTACCATTTTTTTCCTCACTTAGCCGATTTTCGATTGCTGAAAAATGGCAAATATGGCTCAAATCCATTTGCAACACTCACTCCCAGGCTTCCTGGCACCCTGTGCTGTGTGTGAATGTGTTTTTTGTTTAATTATTTTGCTTGTTTTTCATGTTTTTTTAGTTTTGCGCTTGAACTAAGCTTGGCCGTTAAATTTGCAAACCGTTCCTCGCGGTCAGCGGCAAAGTGCTACTTTTTTCAGCAGCGTTCCACAAGGCTCGCAGTGCAATGAGCACTTTTGGTGCTCATTGCAGCCTAAGTCCCACGTGCCTCAACTGCCTATGGCTGAGATGGCTGCCGAAAAAACGTAAAATGACGAAGACCAGCCTGAAGGACGTAAAAGTAGCCCGAAGGACGAAAAAAATAGCCATAAGCAGTAACACTTACCGAAAGCCAGTAACACTTAATTCAAGCCACTAACATTTAACACAAGGCAGTAACACTGAAGCGCCAGGCCTATGAAGTACACAGGGGGAGAAGCTTGCAATGCGCACCAAAGGCGCTCCTTGCGAGCCACGCAATGAGCGTCAGAGGCACTCAGTGCAGGGTTTAACGATGATCACCGAAGGTACAGCATTCCCAGCCTTAACATTTTATTCCCGTTATTTTTGATGGGCAAGTAGCTAGTTTTAATATAATGACATTCAAAAGAACATAGGGAAGGGAAGATTACACATTCTCGGAGGTCCATAGAAAGAACTCCATTTAACAGAGCTTATTTAAACACTAGCGAATTGCCTGTCAGAAAATGGCGGCAATAAAATTGTAAGGCAGGTAATGCTGTTTTTCATACAAATTACGTCTTTTTTTGGTCTGAGTACCTTCAGCGCTCATTGCAAGGTCCGTGCTGATCTCCTTTTTGCTCTAATTGTGAGCCTCTCCCCTGGTGTACTTTTGCTCCTCTGAGAACCCTTGGCGCTCGTTGTGAGCCGCGCGCTGATTGCCTTTGGCGTTTATTGCGATCCTGTCGTCTGGTCCTTTTTTTTTTTCTCTATGTATTTTTTTATGATAATTAATAAAATCATAAATTGATATACTTTACCTATTTGTAAGTAATATATGCAGCAAGCAATATCCTGAAGCGCTAACAATCTGTTTTGATGTTCCTGCAGCATACAATGTAGATTTGCACTGTTGCTGAGCTCAGTGTCAGCAATGTGTGCAGTGTGTAGTGTAAATAGGCTGCGTGCGCGAGGGGAAGCCGTTTGTGTAGCTGTGTAATTCCGCATGTTGTAATGGTAATGTTATTAGTTGCAAGTTAGTGTTGTAAAACGGCGGCTAGAGTGTGTATGTTATGTGGGTGTGGATTATTTTCCGTCCTTCCTAATAGTGTATTTTGTACCTCGTATGTTGCTGTGTAAAAGTCTTGTGTGCTTGGTGGTGTTTTGCGTGCTTAGGGGTCGTGTAGCCTCGTTTTCGTTTTCTTTGCCGGCCATTTGTTCTCTCGCTTAGGCGATTTTTGAGTGGTCGAAACCCTGCAAATTTGACGTAAATTTGCGTGCAACCTCACTCCCAGACGTCCTGGCTGTCCCCTCATGCTGTGTGTGTGTTTTTTTTGTATTTTGTGTGTGTTTCGATGTGCGTGGTTCGGCCTTTAAGTTCGTATTTTTTGTAAGTGGCGATTTACTTTTGTAAGTGTTACGGGCCTTAATGTTTTTCAGGCGATTTTTTCAAACTGCTACTGTTCTCGCACTGTGAATTGAGTATTTGAGTTTTCTGTTTTTCTGTGTAGTTCCGCGGGTTGTAGGTATGATGCGTAAGTCCTACATTGTCTTAGGGATGAGCGCCTACGGCGCTCATCTCCACCAGCGCAGTGATCGCCTTCGATGCACCCTGCCTAAGTCGTACGGGCTCGTAGGGATGAGTGCCTATGGCGCTCATCTCCACCAGCATTTGGCGCTCCTGGCTACAACCAATATGCGAACCTGCAGTTTTAACGTTGTGTTACCAACGTTTTTTGGCAAGCTTGCGCTGCTGAGAACTATATATGTGATTTGTAGATTTAAAAAAAGCTATATATTAAATAGAGAGGTCTTTCTTACAAACCGCCTTAATCGCACTGTTCTCCTGTAATACCACTTAGATCATATTTGTATCAAGGCCATGGAAACAGTCATCCCACAAATAAAACAAACTAATTAACTGGAACTTCATTCTCTCAGCCCTCTGATCTGTATATGGTTTGTAAAATATAGATAATCCAGATTTTGGAGTGCATGCTCAGATGAAATTTAGTGACGCAACTATAGCCTACAAACAGTCATTTCCCACTATGTCCACAAGATGGCGATTGTTGTATAGTCCCTTTCTTTGTGATCAAATATCACATAAACCCTCACCGAAATGTAACTACATACAGTATTTCTATAAATGCATCAAAACATTCCCTTCTCACATTTAAAGTGATTTTTAAATTCTATTTCTTGACTCATTGTGTTAGCAATGCAAGCCCTGTTAATGTTCCTGTGCTTTGTACTAGATATTGCAGGGGGAATATTTAGGTTTTATATTTGTTGACAAGTATGTCTGTGTGTGATCTTTGACGTCAGTTGTAGTAGTGACATGGTGTATTTGTGTATGTCAAAGGGTGTCCGTGCAATCTGATCTGCAGTGTGGTGGCGGTGCATAAGGAAACACGTCGTTCTGCACTTAATCCAAGAACAGTGTGTGCTGTAGGTTTTTTAATAAAATCATACTAAGTTTAACAGAAAACAGTGCTCCCTCATCTGTATAGGTTTTAATTTTACTGCTTCACACATACACTCAATAAATATATATATATATATATATATATATATATATATATATATATATATATATATATATTTCTACGGCTGGTTGCTTGTTTAAAATGTTTGCTTACCTAGAATCTTATCTGTAGCTCAGCTGTACCGGCCCTATTTTGCACTTGTGAGGTGGCTTTATTCTCTCAGTTGGTAAAGGGGCCATAAATTACAAGGCCCCTATACATAATTGTATAGTCTATTCAGTGCAATAATACATTTATGTGTTTCCTTTCTTTGGGTTTAGTATGTCTGGAGAAAACAGTCATAACACAGTGTGTATGATAAATTGCAGGGAGCTTGCAATTTTTGGTCCTTGCTGAATCTGTAGACTCAAACACTGGATGCTACAGTAAGGGGGGCTGCATGAATATATTTATAAAATCTCTTTTCAAATGGTGAAATATGCATACATTTTAACATTTCAGGAAGTGTCTCTTTAATGGTCTTAAAATACTTGGGAAACACGTCTCATTTAACCAGCATATTTGATTTAGTGGAATACCCCAATTCCCACGCATTTTGAATAATGTGTGTATATATTTTGGATATGATATTCATACAATGTATCCTCTATATTATTTATAGCATACAGTCCATGGGAATAACTTGAAGGCATTCAATCATTCCCAGTTTATGTACCTTATAAACCGTATTTTTCGCCCTATAAGACGCACCGGCAGATAAGACGCAACTAGTTTTTAGAGGAGGAAAACAAGAAAAAAAAAATCTGAATCAAACACATCTACATTACACACAAATATATATATATATATATATATATATATATATATATATATATATATATATATAGATACACATACATACATATACATACACACATAAATATACATATATATATATATATATATATACATACACACATAAATATACATATATATATATATATATATATATATATATATATATAGATACACATACATACATATACATACATACACACACATACATGCACACATACACACATACACATACACACACATACATACATACACATACATACATACATACACATACATGCACACATATACATACACATACATACATATACTGCAGCATTTGGGAGCCCTTGACCCTCCCTGACCCTCCCTGACCCTCCTGATCCTCCTGATCCTCACCTTTCTTCTGATCTCTGCCATCTTGATCTCACCCCAGCGCTTCCTACAAGCACTCCTCGTGTACTGCAGCGTTGCGTGTGTGACGTCACTAGGACGCACCGGCCGACGCGATGCTGGTAGGAAGCGCTGGGGTGAGATCAAGAGGACAGAGGCAGTGTGAAAATGTATATTCGCCGTATAAGACGCACCAACTTTCCTCCCCCAGTTTTGGGGAAGAAAAAGTGCGTCTTATACGGCGAAAAATACGGGTATGGTGAATTCTGGACAAAATCGGAAAGAAGGGGTATAATTTGCTCTCCCTGAATGCTTTGGATTCGGAGCAGTGTTTTGAAACAGAACAGAAGACAAGAATGGAGCAACCATTTAACAATTCATAATATTGTTAGAAGTAGCATAAATTGTCTACTCCTTAATAAACACCCTCTACATTCCATTTCCCCTTCTGGATTACTACCTTGTCGTGGTGAAGGGACTTATGTACTTCAATTTAGCTGTGAGCTATATCATGTAGGGACACTCAAGATGGGCAGGTCATAAGCAGAGAGGTCAGACAAGTTGCTGTTCACTGGAGTAGGAACTGAGAACTCCAGCCAGAGACATAATCATAGATGTGCCTGGCTTGCTGCAGTCCATAGGGTCATGGAGAGTCGTACACAACTGAAAAACTAAACAATAACATTCCTTATAACTTATCAAGTTGACCGCATAAAATGACCATATAGGTGAATGGCAGGAGATAGTATTCAGTATTGAGTTTTTGTCTCAGACATACATTTTTATATATAAATGAAAATATATAAACCACATAGGCTAATATAGGAAAGAAACGTCTACAGATCTGCAATAGTAACACATGTACAGTAGAATCCCAGTTATCCGACACCCAACTAACCGGGACTCTCAAGCAACCGGCACAGCATCAATTCCCCATTTTCAAAAAACTCCCACATAACTGGCGCTATTCGGCAGTTCGAGACTGCAAAATAAAAATACAAACTTTTTTTCTTATAATTTTTTCTTGGCCTAAATGGCCCAGTTTAGGTGCTAATGCCTTTTTAAAGGCTTTTTGGGGGGTTTAATGGTCGTTTAGACCCTTAAATTCAGGCTCCCGATTAACTGGCAGCTACACTTATGCAGGAATGAATCCCTGTGGGTGCCGGTTTTACTGTACATAAATAATTAGTGAGCGCATGGAATGATGAATGTAAGGAGAGAGTTGCCAAGGACAAGAGAAAGCTGGTAAGGGTAAGTGGAGTGTGCTGAGAAGAATTAAGATAGAGAAGCTGGATGAAAAGGAGAGAGACGGGATGATTGAGAAAGGAGCTAGAAAGAGTGTGGAGAGTGACGTATGAGGAGAGGGACTGCAGAAGGACAAAGGGAGAAAGTTTGGAAGAATGAGAAGATATGGTAGGGAAGAATGAGCAGAGAGAACTGGGAAGGATGAGAAGAAAGTGCTAAGAAGATTGATGAAGAAGGATTAAATAGAAAGATTAAATAGAAGAATGATGAGAGAGCTGGAAACATTGGGAAGAGAGACCTTGGAAGAAGAGGTAGGAGTGCTGAGAAGAAAGACAGCTAGGAAGGGTGAGTGGAGAGAGCTTTGAAGAACAATGAGATAAATGGGAAAATGAGTGAGATAGGTGTGAAGATAGGTGTGAAGAATGAAGTGTGAGGAGAAAAATTGGAATGGAAACAAAAAAGAAGATGGAAAGTGTATGTATAGAGATAGAAGAATGTGTGAGAGGAATGGAAAGGGAAGAGTTATATTAAGTCAGTGGTGGTCAACCTGGTCCCTACTGCCCACTAGTGGGTTATTCAAGCTTTCATGGTTGGCGGCGCAGTAATTGCTAGGTGGTGTCACTGACATGTGACGCCATACACCGGAGACCCGCAGCACCACGCTTGGCTGGTTTGAGAGCTGTGAGAGAGCCCAGGGACCACAGTCAGGACCGGATCACTATCTAGTAATTACAGGGCGATACATAGCTAAGGTCTTATGATTTATGTAACCAGAAATGACATAGGGTAAATTGAGTTACTGTGGAACCGGTGTGCGATAAGGACATTTTACCATCAAAAATGGGCTGTAGGTATTAAAAGGTTGACAACCCCTGTGTTAAGTGAAGGAAATTGGTAAAGAGAGATACATATTGAAAGCTTATGCTGGCTGCACCTCTGTTAGCAGCGAAGACCTTGCCAAAAATGTAAGATCCATATCCCAATATGTTATATATAGCTTAGACCTCAGTTGTGTTCCCCTCGGTGTAATATGATGTCAGTGTGATGTCTGAGATTGTCCGTTTTCTCCTGTGTGATGGAGTATATTGCAGTGTAAGTGACCTTTTGTGTGATGCTTTTGACCTTGCGCTCTCACGTGTGAGTGTATGTCACGGTGCAGATGAGATGTACTTATCATCAGATCGCTGTACTCTCCTGTGAGTGTCTGTCTTGCTGTGTAAGCTGTCTTTTTTATTTGTGATGTGTTTGACCTTGGCTCTCTGTGCTCTGGGTTCAGTGTAGTGAGGAAATACTTGGTGCTTTAATCTGATAAGCACTGTAATGGGACTCTGTAGGAAGCGGCTAGCCGGAGACTCCAGGGCCCATTGTTAGTGTCTGATTAGAGACTAAACAGAGTCAGGAACAGTCTGGACATGGCGCTACTTGCCTGAAAGTGTGAGAACAAACACCAGTCCATGTACTAGAACATTGGTTAGTGGGAGATAAGTGGGTTAAATAGACTGTCACCCCTAAATCAAGATGATTTTAAGGTATTTCTTAAAGAGCATGAAAAACTAACTATACAAGGCATTAGCCATGTTTTTCTGAAGTAGATCATACCCCAGAAATACAGTATTATTCATGCTGCATGTTTATGCTAATGAGTGGATCCTGCATATTAATTAGCTGTTTGCTTGTCTGTCGATGTAGTGTCCGAAGCAATGACACCCAATGATGTAATTCAGTTAGAACCCCTCGCCCACCCTCATCAAATACCACAGACCATAAATTAGCATATTGAGCTGCATATTAGCTGCAAAACAATGTTGGCTTACTCAGGAATTATTGCTCTACAGAAAAAAAGTTTAGTACACTGTATAGCCAATTTTTCATGCTCTTTGAGATAAAGCAAATTTCCTGCTGGGGTGACTGAGCCCTTTTAAGAAAAGTGATGAAAACTACAATAGTGAGGAAACGTTAGATTAGTGATCTCTCATACATGGTGGTTCTTAATACTCACCAACATACTCTCAATCAGTGTGAATGTAATACAACTGTCAATGTGAGGTATACTAGTGAGTCTGAAGGGGTAGCAAATGGTGAGTGTGAACCCCATAACAAGCTCCACTTTACATTTAGAACATACTTATTAAATGGTAATAATGAATCGTTCAAGCAATATAAGTTGTTCACATAGCTTTCACCTTACATTAAAATATTTATATAATGCACTGACAGATCTCTGAGCTTTACTACACTGCATGATCAAAGACAAACATTGGAAATACAACAAAACCGAAAGGTGTCACTTCCCTGGAGTCCCTATAATCTGTCATTTAAGAATATTGATAAAAAGAGTAAACTGAGTATGGTAATTATAGCAATAAATTAATTGTGGTAAGTGTGTAGCGCTCCATGGTACACATTTACCACTTCCTAAGTCCGTACTGAGCTGCAAGGGTATGCGCAGCTTGCGGTCAAATGTGCGCGCATGAGCAGCTTGTGGCCTTGTGCGTGTGCATTGCTCGCCAGAGCCGCACATGTGCAGCTAGTGGCTATAACAGCGAGCTGCAGAAGAGGAGAAGGGGGAGGAAGACACACGTGAGGGGGGAAGAGACGGGGGGGGGGAGAGACAGGGGAGGAGGGAGGTGGTGGGAAGAGACACAGGGGGAGGAAGACACAGGGCAGAGGAGGGAGGTGGGGGGAAGAGACACGGGAGGGGGAAGCGACAGAGGAGGGGAGGGGGAAGAGGCACGGGAGGGGAAAGGGGCGGAATAGACACAGGGTGGGGGGGAGAGACACAAGGGAGGGAAGAGGGGGGAGGAAAACACAGGGGAGGGGAGGGGAGATGAGGGAAAGACACAATGGAGGGGGGAAGAGATGGGGGAAAGACACTGGGGATGGAGGAAGAGAGACAGGGGAGGGGCAAGGCACAAGGGAGGGGGGAGAGACACAGGGGAGGGTGGGAAAAGACACAGGGAAGAGGGGGAAGAGACACAGGAGGGAGGAAGAGACACAGGGTGAGGGGGAAGAGACACAGGGGAGAGACACACGGGGGGAAGAGACACAGGGGTGGGGAGAGGGAGAAAGAGACACAGGGAAGGGGGGAGAGACACAGGGGTGATGGGGAGACACAGGGAGGGAAGGGGGTTATGCATATATTCTGTCTGTTGGTAAAGTATGCAAAATGTTATGTTAATTTTATATGTCACAGCTTTAGTGGTGGGGGAGTTGTATACAGTACCCAATAAATGATGTGGCCCATTTTACCTATAAAACTATTTGTTTGTTTGTGTGAGTTATTGGGTTTTATCAAGAATTTGTGTAAGGGGATATAAAGTTCAGGAATATATAAAGAGAGCTGATACATTATTAAAACTGGTACTATTACATTATATACTTTTTGCATCTGAGCTTTTATCACTGCCTTTATACAATGTAAGTGCCTTAAATATAGATATCATATACATAGCATGCCTACTACACTCAGCATCAGTAGGGCAATTATTGAAAGAATAAATATAGGTGTGTGGCAGGGGTTTCTGAGGTATTTTATCCTTGAGGCACCTCATATCTAAATCGAGCCCTGTATATGAGTCCCCAGGTCTCCTGTCCACCACCACAGTTTTAAATACACATAATGGTGCAGAAACATATAGTTTATGACATGTTTGCAGCTGTGTTTATCTCAATACCAGCTGTACACATGTAATGTTGGCTATTGTGTAATTATTACACGTCTTTTTGTACAGATGTTTAAAGAAAAGCAACTGCAAAACTAGAAGAAGTATTTTTGCTGCTCGGTCCAACAAATGGTAATACAATCACATCACATCTGTAGGACATTGTTTTCCTAAAATAGACAAAACCCCTCATCCTCTGATTGTAGTGTTAAAGCCAGATCAACGTGTCTAAAGTCAACAAAAATGATTTTTTTTTATAAGTACAGTACAAGCGAAATAAAGAAGCTTAAATGCTACCATTGTGCAGCGAAGAACAAAACATCAAGACTTTTGCGGAAATAAAAGTTTCTTGTTATTGTTGTGAATACAATTGAAGCAGAGGGAATGGGTGCAGTTTTCAGTAGCCGAGTCGGGCGGTTTCCTGGGTATGGGGAAGCTGGCCCTTGGAAAGATATACTGTGAATGCAGGCAGCTGATTAACAAGGCTATTATAAGTAGCATGTTATCGCCGTCTGTTCTGTGAGATCTTGACTTGTTCTTGTAAGGGCACAGGAAGGAGCTTGTAAAGGATGTGAGGAGAGGTACTTACAAGAGGGAAACTCTCGATAAAGGCTTATTATATTAGAAAAAGAGATGGTGGGGAGGGAGGAAATGTCTCATAAAAGAGTATTGTGCAATTGTTGAGAAAAAGAGTACAGTACAGGAGTAATGTTCTTCCTTGTACTATACACTAGATATCACAGATATTGAACTCTTTTCCAGTTAATTATACAATGCAAACATTAAACATTATTAATATGTTATTAATATACCTCCAAAATTATATTAATGCTATTCAAGGAAGCTAATCAATAAAAAAACTTGCCATGATCAGGTAAAAAAGGGAAATAAGGAAAATGGTTATTGAATTCTCTGGCAAAAAAAGTTATTTTTTAAATTCCTCTTTGTTATTATGGAAGATTGATTCAGATGCACAGACAGTTACGCATTGCCATATAATCCTGTCATATAAATGGTAATATACAATACTTCCATATATCTTTTCCTTTTTACAGAAAGTAAAAAGTCCAAAAAATGGGGGAGATAGTGGAGAGGCGGAAAGATTAAAGGGTAGTTGAGAGGGGTGTCTCTGGGGAGGGGGTATTAAAGGGCATATGCAAAAGTTATGGAATTCATCCAGTTAGTGATCAATGATTTAGGAAGTGAAAGTTGCTAACTGTGTTTCATTTCTCTCACTGACACTCAGAATTATGAGCGGTGTGATCTGACTGGGGCAACAAGGCAAGAGCAAATTCAAGCCACAGTCTAAAGGGTTACAGTTATATTTATCTTTCTTTGTTTTTCAGCGAGTCATATCATGTAAAATAAAGAGATTATGTAGCAATAAAATGTGAATGCTAGAACTTTTATACATATATTTGAACTTCTATAAGTGCACTCTTTCATATAAGTGTAACTTATTTTTAGGTGAAGCTTCTCCTTTATAGTATCCAAAATGTCAAAACAAATCTTAAGGGGTACACCACTGAGCGCAAACCGTTGTTCACAGATTGCTCTATGGCAGTGGTTTTCAAACTTTTCTTTTCTAACTTTGCCTCAAATACTACTGATGGTCTTCATAAACCACTTAATGATCTGTCTGCTAGTTAAGAAATGTTTTTTGGTGTATTGGAATACAACCTTTGCATTGATTAACTATGTCATCTAGTATATAGGCATGGAGCTCATGGACTGCTTATGGTCCAAGGACCACAGTTTGGGAACCTGTGCTCTGTGGGACAATTCCAGGGGACAGAATATATTTAGTGTTATCTCTCACTTCTGTTGTTACAAAGTAGACATATACTGGGCCTCATTCATTTGCGATGTGGGCAATTGAATAGGGCCCTAAAGAAGCACATAGCATATTTTTATTAAAGCAGTTTTTAGTTAGTGAAAACCTTTCTTTTGGATAGATGCTTGCTAACTAAAAACTTCTTTAAAAAATATATGTTATGTGCTTATTTAGGGCCCTATTCAATTGGCCAAATTAAATATTTATTTCAGGTGTTAATTTTGTTCCCAAGCCTAGATATCCTTAAAAGACCACTGTAGTCCAATATATAAATGTATTATTTAGAAAAATTTAACGTATTGGGCAAAAATGTAAAAAAAAAGCACCTTTTAATTTAATACCTCTTACATACAATTATTCTTTAATATGAGACACAAATTTGTACCTCTTTATTTGCTACCACATGTGGGCATTGGCCTTAAATACAAGAAAAAAAGCATCAAAAAATGCATGTACTGTTAATAAGATTAACTTCATAAAGACTAATTTCATAAATTAAAGCACTTGCTTTATTTTACTTTTTGCCCATTATCAAATCAAGTTTGACTTTATTTGTCCTTTAAAGTCTGGTTTGCTAGTAAGACTTGAGAACTGATGTTGACACCCAGTCCACCCCTGGATGTTGCCATCCCTGGATCTTGTCTACCTAGGGTAAACAACCTTAAACAACAGGCAATGTATTTCATATATACTATATATGGGCATTTTCTGGGAAGCGCAGGAACTAACAGAAGCCCAAACAACTTCTTTAGTATTTCTTGTTCATCCATGCAAAGGACACTTGTTTGGCATCTAAGGCCAATTCTTATCTTGCATTGCTTATTAGCTCTGGAGCACACAATTCCTACCAATTCGTGTTAACGTGGAACATAAGGGACACAGATAGGCAAAATGTATATAATTATGTACGGTATGTATTTTTGTTTAATATAAATATATATATATATATATATATATATATATATATATATATATATATATATATACTATATATATATATATATATATATATATATATATATATAATATATATATATATATATATATATATTTTATTTATTTTTTTATTATTATTTTTTTCATGTACAAAGCAAATCAATTTTCACAAATTTTCTGTACTTAATCACAGGAATTTATACAGAATAACAGCATCAAAAAGTGCCTTTTTAAGCTTTTTAAAGCTCTAACGTTGTAAGTCAACATATGCTCCAGATTTCTCATTCTATATTAGTCACAGCAACTGGTGAAACCTACAATAATTCTGTCTTGCTTTATAGCCCTTTTATATGACCTGTGTTCCTTGCAAGAGAAAGTGACCCAGACATTACATTTAAAAAATAAACACATTGCTATTTCAAATGTATTATGTCGTACTAAAGTCTGAAGAACACAATGTTTGTTTTTATGGATTTATAAATAAAACATTACCAGACAGTTAGACATCATGAGTGACAGGCTGGTAGGCAGAATAAATATACTTTTCACTCTATCCCTTACTACGTTACCTTAATCTACAAAGAAATTAACATTTTTAGCATCACTTTAAGTCATGAACATAAAAATATTTTTAGAGAAAATATTAATTTTGGCAGACTCTAAATGAGTCATTGGTCCTTCATCAAATGACTATTCATAGTGGCAGCCTTTCAATAGAACTATAGAGATGTTTTCTGCATCAAAGGCTCATCCAGTTTCTCTAAGCTGTCTGATTCTGTTAGATGTAGTAAAAAGTAAAGGCTGTGTTTATTTATTTTAAACTTTCAAAAACGATTCAGCATATTATAAATATGATACTTCAGAAGTAACTTATTGATCTGATATCATTATGGTGGTGTACACATAGAAAAGCATCTACAAATTATAGGCAGAGGTTAAATAAGATAATTCAAATATGTGGCTACCTTACAAAATAATACAAAAAATGGTAGTATTGGCCTATTTACAACTAACTCACTCAAACTGGAATAGACTGAAATATAAATACCAACTAACAACCCCAAAGTCACCAATGACTCTTATCATATATAACCCTGATTTTCCAGTAGGTCCAAACTCTCCAAACATTCAAATATGGTCTAAATGTGGTTTAACCACAAAAAAATATTTTGTTAGAAATAGAAAAGTTATTTCATATAAAAATTATAAATCAATACTTGCAATTAATACATATGTTTTTATCCATATCTACAAATTAGTTGCTTAATTAACTCGCTTCCAAAATAGGAGATAAAGAGACCACTTTGAGAAGAAATGCTTAGAAATTCCAAATATATATAGAGGAATAAGTTTGATATGGAAGTAATAAGCTAGATGTAAACTCCTTCATAAATTAAAAAGATGATGGCAAAATTATCTGAATATTCATATAGATGATAGACATTGAGATAAAAGTCTAGTTTTTCAAAGTAATAGTTGTAGAAATCACACTTTAATAGAAACAAGTCTTAATGTGACTCATAAAATGTATATGGTACCAACAAAATTACAAAAAATATTCAAAAGCCAGTCAGGTCATTCTTTTAGAGAATGTGGTCATATTTACATGTTTGGTGAAATTGTCCAATAGTTAGGAAAATATGGCAGAAAATGGAAGAAGTAATTATATATACAGTAGATAAATATTAATTACACCACAAATGTGTTTAATATACATTTTGGATCTATCCTATTATGTGCACGCACAGCACAGGAAGCATCCTGGTGCCAGGCGCCTGGCGTCCCGCATCTCGATGTACCCCCCTTAGCCCCTAACCCTAAGGCCCTAACACCCTACACACCTTGCCGGCCCTAACCCCCTACACCAGTTACCAGCCCTAACCCTAAACCTAACCACCTAATCCTAACCGTAAGCCCCTAACCCCCTACACCCCTTGCCGGCCCTAACCCTAACCTCCTAATCCTCTTAGCTTAAACCCTAAAAGTAACTTCCTAACCCTAAGCCCCTAACCCCCTTCACCACTTACTGGCGCTAACCCTAAACCCCTAACCAGAAAACCCCTAACCACTTACAGGCCACTTATAGACAGCGTGCACATAACAGGATAGGTCTGACATTTTTCCCAAAAGAATTAAAGTTTGCAAGTAAAAAACTATCAGCAACAATATTTAGTGTTGTAAAATTATATATTGCAAATAGATGGCAAACATATACTTCTCCTGACTCATTATCAAAGAGAAAATAGATGAAGAGTTTACTTGTAAAGACTAAAATACGCCTTAGAAAACAGGTTATTTATATTATGACAAGAAATGGGCCTTTTGGGTCAATAGTTTTACAATAACAAAAAATTAGAGCTTTGAAAAAATTAAGAGGATATTAGTATATAGGTTGCATATGAGATTTTATTTTATATTGTTTAGTTTTTTTCTTAATAAAGAAAAATGTAAAAGAGAAAGTGAAGAATATAGAACTTAAGATTATATAATGCAAATCTTAAATAATGCATGTTTCTTTTTTAAATTTAAGTTATTTGTCTGTATAACGCTATGTTCTTCCAATACAAATATATATTTATGAAAAAAAACAAAACTTGTCACAATGAAGAGACTTCTGTACTTCAATGAGGCTATGAGCTATACCGTGTAGGGTCACCCAACATGCGCAGGTCATAGCAGGGAGGTCAGACAAATTGGAGTCCACTGGAGATGGAACCTTATGGATAAGCACAACCAGAGATATAACAATAGATGTGTCTGACATGTTCTGCGGTCACAGAGAGCATTACACATAGCTATACTTGATTTATAATATTTAAGCATTGAAATACTATAATTACAATTTTAAGCTCAGGTCTGAGGCCTAATCTACACCAATCAGACAAAATGGCAAACGGGAAATGGAGAAAGTCTGCAACAGCAGCCCTGCCCCACCCCCAGTTATACGAAAGGGGTGGAGCGAAGCATGCTCTTTTAACTGCTCAAAACAATTGTGTTCCTTTTCCGTTTAAGCTTTCATTATTTTTAAGCAGTAAAGATAAGTAAATACAATGTTCCAATGTATTATTATTAAAAAGCAGATCATCTGTGATTTTTCAATCCTAAGAAATTGAAAAGTTACACATCCTGTGTGTAACTTATCTGATCTTTAGGATGATGCCCCCACCCCCCATCTTTTTCAAATGGTGGCAGCACATTACACTACCCCTTGCTAATAAAACTTTACAGGAATGAGGCAGCTACTGAAAGTCTGCAGTACACTTTGAAAAAGATAGGAGGAGCTCCAGCCCAAAGATGTTGATAGAACCAGCAGTTTCAGTGTTAAAGGACCAGTGTAAATTTCGCTATTACTTAACATTAACAATACATGTACAAACAGCAGCAACTCAAAGTTTTAGCCAGAAAATATAATTTAAAATAATAAGTTAGATTGTTTTGATTTAGAAAAATGATATTCATTTATGAATAATAATAATAATAATGGCATAATGTGGGAAATTACTACATTATAGAAAGGTTAGTACATGAGTTTACTTCATTAATGGCCACTGTACCCCACCCCACCACTCTAGTTGTCCTGAATACTACTGAAATGAATTGAATTATTTCAGCTGAGATAACACAGAGTAAGCTGTCTTGCTAAAGGGACATTGTTTTCTTTATTACATAAAGAGGGTATTTGATAATGTTTCACAGTGTGTTTTCTTTTTTAAAATAAAGGTCTCAGTGCAGAAACACTCTTGGGAGCTTGCCCTCTGCCAGTCATTGAGATCTGCTCTCTTTCTTGTTAGTTATATTAAGTTTAAACAGGTTACTCTTAATCTTTTTTTTTTTATTCAAAAACAACTTGTTTAACATTTTTTTGAATGATGTTACATCAGCTGAAATCTTTCACCTCCTTTCAGTAGTGCTCAGGACAATGAAAGGGGTGGGGAGGGGTACCGCAGTGACTATTAATGAGTGAAACTGTTTTTAAATTATATTTTCTGGCTAAAGATTTGCTTTGCTGCTGTTTGCACATGTATTTTTAATGTTAGTTAAGAGTAAACTAAAAATAGATTTAACATGCTAACACTGTTACTTTAATTTTCTAACATAAGATCATTTTTTAAATCACAGTACATTTAAAAGTTGTCTATACAACACTGATTTACATATGTTTCATGTCATGTCAATGACTTTTCTTACAAATCCTTTTGGTATTTTCTTTGTATTACATTCTCTCACTATTGTTGTTGTTTAGTCATTTAGTCGTGTCCTACTCTTGGTGACCATATGGACTGCAGCACGCCAGTCACATTTATCTATGTCTCTGGCTATGCTTATCCATAAGGTTTTCATGGCAAAGATACTGGACTGCGTTGCTTCTCCAGTTGACCGCATTTTTTCTGACCTCTCTGCTATGGCCTGCTTATCTTGGGTGACCCTAAGCTCACAGCTTCATTGAGGTACACAAGTCCCATCACCACGACAAGGTTGCAATCCAGAAGGGGATTCTGATTATACCAGTTATTTTTTAAGGCATATGCATACACAGATCATCCACTAGGTGGAGAAAAATGAATTGCAAGGAGATCCGTACTGAAGTATTTCATTGGTTGCCATGCCATTTGTGCAACAAGTTTTTTAGTTTTCTGGGCAATTTAAATAATAAAAGTAAGATAAGAGGTCCCTTTAATAATAAGAAAGGGATCGTGTGTACAATTACTCCCATACCGAATGGTGACAAACACATTAAAGGAACGTAAGCATGCCTGGGCTAAGCATAAGGCCCTCCTGGGATATAATTTAGCCAAACTTGTTTTAAGTAGATAGAATGGGAAGACTAGATTAGTTCTTATTTGGTAAACCTAAAATGCAGAGCAAAAAAATAAATACTGGATAGTGAACAGTCCAAACTACCCAAAAATATGTAGTCATTTATCAGAGCAGTCACAAAGATGCCATGCCCACAACTCAGCCCTCTTTTTTCTAGTTTAGTTTCTCCATTTGTCTCTTTTCATGCTTTGTCTGCCTTATGCATATTTTCATTTTCTCAGGTTTCTCCCCTTTCTCTTTTTCCTTCTCTCGTCCCTTCTCTCTTTCTCTGCCCCAGGTTTCCCACGCTCTGTCTGCCCTGTCTCTTTTTTAGACATACAGCCAGCCTCCTATTCCCTCTTTTCTAATCCAAACCATATTCATACAGTGGCAGTCTTCATAACTATATGATATTTTTATCTTGTGTATTTCCCTTCTTCTGCTTTTCTCATGCAGCAAGCAAGCTGTGTCTCAAGAGCCAAATTCTCCTATGCTATTCATAGGGATAAAGCTGCTTACGTGGGGTAGGACATAAGATGCCAGCATGCAAGTTTTCAATCATGTGTCAGTGCTTTGGAAACAAGCACTATGTACATTTTATTTTAAGCTCAAAAACAGGGCCCTCCATTCCTTGTAATGTGTTAATTTTGTTTTTACCATGTACCCCTGTATAGCACTACGGAATATGTTGGCACGTTACAAGTAAATGATTATAATAATAATCACTAATATAGTTTGTAAAGTGGAAGTGCAGTGGGAGCACATGTGCACTTTACAAATTATTTGTATGGATTTCGTACATGCTGCAGTGTACATACACGGCATGGTGCCAGCTGTGCAGTGCGTGGCGCCAGCAGTATGTGCGCACATCACGGGGCGGGGGGGGGGGGGGGGGGGGAGGGGGGGGGGGACAGAGGGGAAAAGGGGGAAAGGGACACAAGGGAGGGAGAAGGTGGGAAAGATACACAGGGGAGGGGGGAAAGAGACACATGGGAGGGAGGAGGAGGAAAGAGAGGGTGAAAGTTACACAGGGGAGGGAGGAGGGGGGAATAGACAGAAGGGGAAAGGGGGAAAGAGACAGAGGGGGAAAGAGGCACAGGAGAGGGGGGAATAGACACAGTGGAGGGAAGGGGGGAGAGACACAGGGGGAAAAGGGTGAGAAGACACAGGGGAGGGAGGAAAGATACACAGGGGAAGGAGGAAAGAGACAGAGGGGCAAAGAGAGACAGGGGAGGGAGGAGGGGGAAAGAGACACAAGGGAAAGGGGGAAAGAGAAAGGTGGAAAAGTCCCAGGGGAGGGAAGAGCGGGAAAAGAGTCACAGGGCAGGGAGAGGGTGAAGAGACACAGGGGAGGGGAAGGAGACACAGGGGAGGGAGACGGGGCAAGAGCCACAGACGAGGGAGATGGGAGGAAGAGACACAGGCGAGGGAGATATGGGAATGAGACACAGGGGATAGATGGGGGGGAAAGAGACACAAGGGAAGGGAAGGGGGGGGGGACAGGGGAGGGAGATGGGGGGAAAGAGACACATGTAATATTATATTGTCATTTAATAATAATAATAATAATAATAATAATAATTTTGTGTGACAACTCATCAACAAGGATGCTTACTCATCATTCAAGTATTATCAAGCAAGGTACACTCCTAGGAATACAGTCATAGCTGTAGTGAGTCTAACCGATACAATATGGGGTTATCTTGGACACAATTGGGGTTCTGTATAGAGTATAATTTAAAACTATAAGAAGCACCAAATACTTTATCAGTTAAATAATATTTAAAAAAATCATTTTTTTTCCTTATCAACAGATATACTTATCTCAGACTCAAATGGGGGAGTCAGACCTTGACTTTTTTCTGGGGTCACTTGATCTTCCCTCAATAAAGGAGCAACAATTATCTAGCTTGAATTTAGACATTTCCCAAGAGGATTGGATTACTTTTATTATGGGACTATTAAAATTTTAGAAAATTCACTTCAGTGAGTTAAAATTATTAATTGAAGAACTGTCTTATACTGAAATTATGGACTGCAAGGGGACTATCATATTTACTTGTCTCACATTAAGCTGCTTATAAGACATATACTGTTATGGAACATAATCCAGATTTTTGGTATTTCACATTTGCGGACACTATAATCTAATTTAGAAGATTATCCTCATATATGCAGAAACTGCTAATCATAGGATTATATGGTTAGTGGTTTAAATAATACAAGTAAATAGTAGAGGGGCGGTGGCTCAGGTATAAATGATAAGTACCAAATTCAAATGGATGATAACAGGGTGCTCCTAAGGATAATGGGGATAAGTAGTACCAAAAGAGAGAAAAAGATCCTTTTTTAGGGCACTCCTGGGAAATCCAATTCTCAGAAAAAGAGATGGAACTAAATGTAAAACTTAACTTTTAATAGTAATAATAAAATCCACTAAAATACATAAACGTAGGTAGCAGAGAGTTAAAGTATATAGAGTTTACTGGAAAAAATGCCACTATTGTGGAAAATGCCACTATAAGGTAGACCATATAAAGTGCAATGTGCTGGTATAGTCACTGATAAAGTGGCTAGTATATAAAAAGGTGCTATATAGTGCTAATAGTGATAAGGTGCCAAGTGCTATGACACAAATAAGAAATATATGAAAGTGAACCAAGTATCTCAGTAATATATGGTTACCTATAAGGTGCAATATAAATAAATATTAGCAGCTGATTGCTGATCAGAAACCAGTAAACAATATGATAAATGTGGCAAGGGGTAAAGGCTAGGGGTAAAGGATATTGAGAAATAAATGCCCCCAGAGTATTGATATCCTGTTAGGTAATGTTCTCAATATCTATGAATCTGAAATACCCAAATACCCCAATAACAGCGTTGCCTCCAGGATATACCCATAACCAGTAGCTACTGCCTTCCAAATCCACTAAACATTGGCTAAAATAGCCTAACTAATGCAGCGGTGAAGGGGCTTTATGCTATGGGCCTGAACTGAGAACGCTGACTCTGTGCTAGTCACGCCGTGGTCTAGACGCAAGATAATGACGTCATAGACTCGCGACGGCGTTCCTACGCTACATAAGTCAGTAAGCAAATTTTATTTAAACCAATATATAAACAGTTATCAAATAGGAAAAAATATATTAATTTATTTTAATCATCAATAAGTTTAATGCTAATTTAGCGAGATATCTTACAGTGCCCTGCAAAAGTATTCACCCCCTTGACTTTTTACCTATTTTGTTACATTACAGCCCTAAATTCAATGTTTTGTTAATCTGAATTTTATGTGATGGATTAGAACACAATAGTCTAAATTGGTAAAGTGAAATGAGAAAAATATATACATATACATACATATTTTTTAGAAATAGAAAACAGAAAATTGGCATGTGCGTATGTATTTACTAACTTTGTTAAGAAGCCCATAAAAAGCTCTGATGCAACCAATTACCTTCAGAAGTAAAATAATTAGTGAAATGATGTCCACCTGTGTGCAATCTAAGTGTCACATAATCTGTCATTACATATACACACCTTTTTTGAAAGGCCCCAGAGGCTGCAACACCTAAGCAAGAGGCACCACTAACCAAACGCTGCCATGAAGACCAAGGAACTCTCCAAACAAGTAAGGGACAATGTTGTTGAGAAGTACAAGTCAGGGTTAGGTTATACAAAAATATCCAAATCTTTGATGAACCCCAGGAGCACCATAAAATCTATCATAACCAAATGGAAAGAACATGGCACAACAGCAAACCTGCCAAGAGACAGCCACCCACCAAAACTCACGGACCGGGTAAGGAGGACATTAATCAGAGAGGCTGAACTGAGACCTAAGGTAACCCTAGAGGAGCTGCAGAGTTCCACAGCAGAGACTGGAGTATCTGTACATAGGACGACAAAAAAGCCATACGCTCCATAGAGTTGGGCTTTATGGCAGAGTGGCCAGAAGAAAGCCATTACTTTCAGCAAAAAACAAAATGGTATGTTTTCATTTTGCGAAAAGGCATGTGGGAGACTCCCAAAATGTATGGAGGAAGGTGCTCTGGTCTGATGAGACTAAAATTTAACTTTTCGTCCATCAAAGAAAATGCTATGTCTGGCGCAAACCCAACACATCACATCACCCAAAGAACACCATCCCCGCAGTCGAACATGGTGGTGACAGCATCATGCTGTGGGGATGTTTTTCAGCAGCCAGGACTGGGAAACTGGTCATAGTTGAGGAAATGATGGATGGTGCTAAATACAGGGATATTCTTGAGCAAAATCTGTACCACTCTGTGCGTGATTTGAGGCTAGGACGGAGGTTTACCATCCAGCAAGACAATGACCCCAAACACACTGCTAAAGCAACACTTGAGTGGTTAAAGGGGAAACATATAAATGTGTTGGAATGGCCTAGTCAAAGCCCAGAACTCAATCCAATAGAAAATCTTTGGTCAGACTTAAAGATTGATGTTCACAAGCGCAAACCATCCAAGAATAAGCAAAAATCCCAGTGGTAAGATGTGGCAAGCTCATAGAGACTTATCCATTGCGACTTGGAGCTGTGATTGCCACAAAAGGTGGCTCTACAAAGTATTAACTTTAGAGGGGTGAATAGTTATGCACATTGACTTTGCCTGTTATTTTGTCCTAGTAGTTGTTTGCTTCACAATAAAAAATGAAAAAACATCTTCAAAGTTGTGGTCGTGTTCTGTAAATTAAATGATGCAAATCCTCAAACAATCCATGTTAATTCTAGGTTGTGAGGCAACAAAACATGAAAAATGCCAAAGGGGGTGAATACTTTTGCAAGGCACTGTACATTTGTTAGTACAAATGACAATATCTATTCGGATTACTTTACTGTAGGTTTGCCACCAGTCAATGAGAAGGGCACCACATTGTCATTTAATTTTCACTGAATTCGGGTATATGATATTATAAAGTATTTACATTAAATAAAAATGTTTGAAAGGAGGTTGGCATGACATGAAGCAGAGAGGCTATAATGTAAAACAGAGAGAGAGATTAAGAGGGAGAACAGGAAGGACAAGAGGAACCACTTTGCCCCCTGGAAATGTGAAACAGCATACTGTTCAAGTGGTTGACCACATAATATGCATTGGAGGGCCAGATTATGGCCCGTGGGCATTACGGTGGAAAAACACTGCTACAGAGGGCGGGAGGAATATAGTGGCTCAATAACTAAGACATGCATTACCTATATATACACATTTGGGATGTTGTGGTGGTTTAAAGCTTTTCTATGTTTGGGTCTCGGCCAGAAAGTTATAGGATTTTAGTTGTTTCATCTGTGTGACCTTTCCCAGGACATAAATGGGACAGGAATCTCATTCTGTCTGATTTCACTGGCTGTCTCCCTCTCTGGGGACAGGCCCCATCCTGTCCATCACTGAATATTATGTGCTGAAAATAGTCTTGCTTAGCTGCAAGTATGGAGGTGGGGAGCACTGCTAGAGCGTGGGTACAACTGCTAATAGTGACAGATCAGAGTAACTGTGCCAATGAGCCATGTGGTTACCCCCAGCCTGCCTAAAAGCATTACATGCTACATTATTATTCTGGGTTACCCCTTTAAAACCAATTGAGATAAAACAATACTTGACTTCTAACTATTGATTAGAATAAGATAACTGAAAATGGTTTAAACTAGATTAAGCTACTTTAGAGAAGTAATGTGGTAGAGGGTTAATATACTTTGGAGTTATTACATACATGAGGGAAGTCTGTGTCAAATTTATAATGTGTATTCTATGAATGCATTGGTATTATTATAGACAGAAACTAATATGGTATCAAGGCTTGGCAAATGTTTCCCTGAAAAGGTCATTGAAAGAATTAGTTTCTTTCTGGAAATATTTTTTTTTTCTTTCTGCGTGTGAAATAGGGTTTTTGCTAATGTGTCACAGTGTGTTTCTTTTTTTAAAATGAAGATCTCAGAGCACCAAAACATATTCAGATTATGTCTTGCACACCCGCTAATGTTGTAATTTTATTACATACTTCACAAGCATGTGATTATTTTACCAAACTACATGGATCCTTTAAAGGACCACCAACACCACAGTAAGGTGTATTATTATTATTATTATTATTATTATTATTATTATTATTATTATTATTATTATTAATAATGAAGTCTTAAAATTGCATAAAGTATAAATCCTGTGTATATCTGATGGCACAGTACCATAAACTCCATGTGGAGTCAAATTGCTAATTATTTTGGCTAAATCTAAGTGGCCTTTAAAGGGACTTGGAAATATTTTTTTCTTTGTTGCCACAGAAAAAGGGGATTTCATAATGTGCCATATTGCTTTTTTTTCTTTAAGCATAGACGGAACTGCTTACCCTCTGTTAACCAATGAGATCTAAATACTAAAATATGCTCTATGCATTTCCTGTTAGTGTGAATTACGTTTAAACAGGTTTTGCTTAATATTTTTTCATGCAAAAAACAACTTTTGTAATGTTTAAAACATGCTCTTTTAAATGCATAAAAAAATGTCCGTATTCAATGAAGTATTACACATTAAATGTAATGCTTTCTTGCAATCACAGCAAAGAAAGTAAGCATTATGTGTATTAAAGGAGAACAGAGGTATATTACATGGGAGGGACCTGAGAGTGGTGTGTGCTTTATGGGATGTATTTTATGTATGTGTGATGTCAGAGAGTGGCAATGTGCATTGTTCTAGAGGAGTGATTGTTAACTCCGGAGGTTGGCTCATAAGTGGCTTAGTTATTATGATTACCGTAATCATATATGCCTATACACACTAATCTATATGGTCATCACAGGTGAATGTTGTGTGGGCCACATGTGGTTTCAGGTTTGCCCTAGCCGTAATCAAGAATAGACTCTTGTGTCTTGAAAGGTACTGTAAAAATGCTGCATTCAAACAAAGAGTAAGTCCTAAAATCCAATAACAACGCACAGGACACATTTTGTTTGCATGGCACGTTCTCAGGAGAGAGGCCGGAGACAGGCGCTACAAAAATAACAACTTTGCAGTATGCTGGGGTGGGCAGAAAGGAACCTGTAGGAAACAGCTCATCAGTTGTACAAATAAACTAATGTCTGGGGACATCACATCAATAGGTCAGTCACCTAAAGGTTCCTTACATGGCCTCAGCTTGAGTGTGTTTTCGGAGCAGGTTCCCTTGCACTTGTTATGAGCTGAACTGACCCCTTTCCTGTATGAATATTATTGACTTGTTTTCCAGACTCTTCCTGCCAGATAAATTCTGCGACACATCTTCCCATCCAAAACCAAGCGCTTCCAATCTTCCAATCTTATCAGTTCCAGCCCACCCTTCCCTCTAGATAAACAAGTGGCTTCTTTTCTGCCAGGTTTGCAGTTTTGGGATTTGTAAATGTGGGGTGGAGACAAGAAGGGGAAGGCTAGGGGAGTGTATGTTTGGACCCAAATCTTTTAATTTGCTATTAAATAAACCTGCACACTCTCCTCTCTACTGACCTTTGAAATGGCAGATCTGCAGCTCCTTGTTGCTCTTGGAATAACATGAGTATGTTTCCTCCAGCTGTCAAAGCAGCAGAGGAAGTGGCAGAGCAGACCAGCTTTATAAAGGTCTGTACTGGTGCTGATGGAGAGGCGAATGGGGGTTATGTCTGTAGAGATCTTACAACAATCCAAAACATCCCTACCAGAAAATAACATGCTGGCAAACTTTTGTCTAAGGAAACAACTAATTTAAAGGCTTTCCATCGAACATTTAAAAGAGAACGCTTTATACAATTATAATGTCTTTTTGTGCATGGAAAATAAAAGGACTCTATCACACCAAAATCAATTTGTTCTTAAATAGTATGAAGCACTATCTAAACATTGTACTAGCCATTTCTTTAAAACAAATATTAGACAAATGTTTATGTCCATGGCTTACATAGCTGCTAATGTTGTTAGTTTGTTACTTACTTACTTCACAACAGGAGCAGATCTACCACATTTTTTTTTCTAATTTGCCTTGGCCCTTCTGTCCCCCACCCCCCTGCCTGGCCTATCCTATTCCCTTAACCCCTCCTCCCCCCGCTTGGCCCTTTCTGTTCCTCCTAAGCCTGGTGCCCTTAGCCTTACCAGCTCCCGCAATGCAATATAAATATATATATTAATATTATATAAATATGTATAAAATTAGTTAGCACTGGACGGGGCCCTCCATTTACTAGCTCTGCCACAAGTAAATGTATTGAACTCCAGTGGTTCTTTAAGTAAGATAAGTAAAATGTTTTTAGAATAGAATATAAAAAAACATAGACTTCCATGCTAATCGAGCGTTGTACTTTGCAGTATACCTTAAAATCTGCTGCATGAGATTTTTTCCCTACTTTACAGGTTTATGTTAATCTTTTCACTCTCAAAATTACGACACTCAGGCCACATCCGTAAATCCTGCCTTATTCGCAAGAGATTTCAATGTAGGAAGTATCAGTATATTACACCAAACCAAGCATTATGGGTGAGAAACAAATTAAATATATGTGACAATTGGATTTATAGATTCAATATATATATAATTGTGTTTATTTTGTGTATATGTATTATATGTACAGTGGATATAAAAAGGCTACACACCCCTGTTAAAATGTCAGGTTTCTGTGCTGTAAAAAAATGAGACAAAGATAAATCATTTCAGAACTTTTTCCACCTTTAATGTGGCCTATAAACTGTACAACTCAATTGAAAAACAAACTGAAATCTTTTAGGTAGAGGGAAGAAAAAATATAAAAATAAAATAATATGGTTGCATAAGTATGCACACCCTTAAACTAATACTTTGTTGAAGCAGCTTTTGATTTTATTACAGCGCTCAGTCTTTTTGGGTATGAGTCTATCAGCATGGCACATTTTGACTTGGCAAGATTTGCCCACTCTTCTTTGCAAAAACACTCCAAATCTGTCAGATTGCGAGGGCATCTCCTGTGCACAGCCCTCTTCAGATCACCCCACAGATTTTCAATTGGATTCAGGTCTGGGCTCTGGCTGGGCCATTCCAAAACTTTAATCTTCTTCTGGTCAAGCCATTCCTTTGTTGATTTGGATGTATGCTTTGGGTCGTTATCATGCTGAAAGATGAAGTTCCTCTTCATGTTCAGCTTTCTAGCAGAATCCTGAAGGTTTTGTGCCAATATTGACTGTTATTTGGAACTGTTCAGAATTCCCTCTATCTTAACTAAGGCCCCAGTTTCAGCTGAAGAAAAACAGCCCCAAAGCATGATGCTGCCACCACCATGCTTCACTGTGGGTATGGTGTTCTTATGGTGATGTGCAGTGTTGTTTTTGCACCAAACATATCTTTTGGAATTATGGCCAAAAAGTTCAACCTTGGTTTCATCAGACCATAACACCTTTTCCCACATGTTCTTAGGAGACTTCAGATGTGTTTTTGCAAAATGTAGCCTGGCTTGGATGTTTTTCTTCGTAAGAAAATGCTTTCGTGTTCCCACTCTACCTCATAGCCCAGACATATGAAGAATACGGGAGATTGTTGTCACATGTACCACACAGCCAGTACTTGCCAGATATTCCTGCAGCTCCTTTAATGTTGATGTAGGCCTCTTGGTAGCCTCCCAGACCAGTTTTCTTCTCATCTTTTCATTAATTTTGGAGGGAGCTCCAGTTCTTGGTAATGTCACTGTTGTGCCATATTTTCTCCACTTGATGATGAGTTTCTTCACTGTGTTCCATGGTATATCTAATGCCTTGGAAATAATTGTGTACCCTTCTCCTGACTGATACCTTTTAACAATGAGATCCCTCTGATGCTTTGGAAGCTCTCTGTGGACCATGGCTTTTGCTGTGGGATGCAACTAAGACAATTTCAGGAAACACCAACTAGAGCAGCTGAACTTTATTTGGGGTTAATCAGAGGTACTTTAAATGATGGCAGGTGTATGCTGACTCCTATTTAACACAATTTGGAATGTGATTGCTTAATTCTGAACACAGCTACATCCCCAGTTATAAGAGGGTGTGCAGACTTATGCAACAACATTATTTTTCTTTTTTCTTTCTTCCCTCCACCTAAAAGATTTCAGTTTGTTTTTCAATTGAGTTGTACAGTTCATAGGTCACATTAAAGGTGGAAAAAGTTCTGAAATGATTTATCTTTGTCTAATTTTTTTACAGCACAGACACCTGTCATTTTAACAGGGGTGTGTAGACTTTTTATATCCACTGTTTATAGACAACATATAAGAGCATTTGTTCCGAGCCCACATGGTTTCCTGATATGTATCAACCCTTTGAGTACTGGGTTGTGTGTTACACTAGAATTGTTTAATGAAACTGACATAATCATAAACTTTCATATGTTTTAATTACATATATTTTGATACTGGACTGTTAAGTGTCAAATAATGATGAACATTAATCATTTTCCATTTTTTTTTGGTGCTATACTATCTTTTTAAACTGGTTTTGAAACCATTTGCATGTGGTCTTTAGTACATGCAATATTTTCTTCAGTTTTTTGATGTGACGGCACTGCCCTATTTTGCCAGTTATCCACAAAGTCTTATTAGCATAGGATTTTGTTGTAAAAGTATAACAAAGTAACAATATTCTTTGGCAGTGCAAAAATCAATGCAAAAGTTTGTCGTAATTTTCGTCTCCGGCTTACCGCAGTCACTCGTAGCAGTTCTCTCACAATGTTTCCAGAGTGGGTGATTAACATAGCTAGGGAGATTTACATTGCTGTTAAACTTGGTGTAATCTGCAATATAGGGGGATAGCATAAGGGCTACTGTGGCAAATATACCTTTTGCTGCTGGTGAGCTACCGTTTTTATTTCCTCTTGAAGTGGGAGGTCACTTTGCACAAGAAGTTTCTATCTACAACTGCAAGTGCTTCCAGTAGTAGTAACATTTACAAGGTAATGTTTACAAGTGGAAGTAGTAGAAATGTTTTCAAATTAATGTTTACAAGTAGTAGTAATTTAGATGGACACATTCACCTGCGAAAGTAACAAAATCAGCAGACAAAACAAAATGGATGCTTGTAGTAAAGAATAATTTGTTAAATAGGGTAAAAATGCAATGTTACAATGTTATACCTTTTTTTTTAGTACACCATTAATGAACATTAAAAATATATGTGCAAACAGCAAATCTTTACCCAGAAAAACAGAATTTACCTCATTAATGGTCATTGCTGTACCCTTTCCCACCTCTCTCATTGTCAGGAACACTACTGAAAGGAAGTTGAAGATTTCCACTGTGACTTACCAAGACATTCTAGCCAGTGTTATATTTTCTTCCTAAAGATGTGCTTAATTGCTTTTTTGTTGCAACAAGCTGTCTACGGACCAATTTGTTTCATATTTATATTGCACTTTACTTGTACTTGTATTTTTACATTAAAATGTATCTATACCTATAATATTTGCCAATTGTACCCACTCTACTTTATTGTACTTTGTTAATACATTTTAATAATAATAAGGGGTCATCTTTTTTAAAGGATCACTGTAGTTTGTGAAAACTTAAAATGCTTGTAAAGTACATAACAACATAACAGTGGTGGTAACTAAACAAGACAGGAACCTAGAGAAAATCTTATATTTGTCTGACTGTTATTAGATCAGGGTTTACTCTTCCATATAGTTCTCTTGTCAAGTGTGTGATATAGAGCACTTTTCAGCAGATCCCAATAGTGATACTATGCCCACACTCCTCTCAGGTATCTAGTCTTTTAAGAACAAATATAAAATACCTGTCATCTTTAAAACACAATTGAATACAGTAGTTAACAACTAAAGGTTTTATTTGTTTGTTTGTTTTTACCACATTGTAAAATTAGATTGCATTTTATCAAGCCAGGTTCTTCAAAAAAGAATACTGTAAGTATGATGCTGCGGTGGTCATTTCACCTCAACTACTACATTACTACTGTGTGTTGAGCTCTAGAGAAAGAGGAGCATAAATGGAGTTGACACTATTCTAGGAAATGTCAGTTAAAAAAATGCTATTGTTAGATATTTTAAGAAAAAGTGAATTTAAAGTTCCTAGGATAGCAGTGGTTAAACTGAATTTGGGGTGAGGGTGCAGATGTGACTCCCTGACTCTCTAATGGAGTAGATTCAGGAAGCAGAAGGAAGGAATGTTAGAAAGAACAGGAGCTTTCTGGCCAAGGTAAATAGTGCGCAGCTAGGTAGAAAAACAAGGACTGTGGTTTGTACCGTTACCTCTCCATAATAAGAGGGCAGATACTTTCCATCAATATCATATAGTTATGGGAATGTAAGGCTAACTGGCAAGACACTCCCTGTTTATTATACTGCATTATTTCCCAGGTGCTTTCATGTTTGGAACCATTTTTTTCATATCAAGATGTATTGAATGAAATTCAAAAAACACCTTCAACTAATCTCCAAAGCAACAATCCATTTCTCATGGCCTCAAAGTCACTACACAGAACCAAACATGTCTTCGCATGATCTTTAGATCCCTATGCTGGTCCCCAGAGGCATCCATGAGGCTTTGGCCAAGGTTGTATATATGAAAGGGGTGTTTTCCCCTAGGGGGCTTGCATTTTATCTTGTTGCTGCCTGCTTCTGTGCATGTGCTTGGTAAGGATGTCACATGCTAAAAGCTCCAAAAATACAAGAAAATATCCTCTTTGTCTTGCCTCCATCTCTCCCTCCACAGATAAGCACTCCTATATAAGGTTCCAAACTAGCAAGTTGGAACTAGTTCTTCAAAATTTAGATTTTTCTCTAAAAGTCTTTCTATGCTCATGGCTGATATATTATGTTTAAGACACTGGCACTGCTGCTGCCTGTATTATTTTTTTCAGTGACCGGCAACCAGTCGCCTCTGTAACCCTAATTGTTTGTGATGGGAATAGTAAGGAATAAGGGGTTTGTGCTGTAACGATAAAAAAGGATATAGTTTATGGGAAAGCTATGATCTTTCCTGTTCCAGAATACAGAACAGAAGTATCATGTTAAGTCTATATGCTGCCGCCTTATGTCAATCCCTAGTTTCCTGTCTATTGTTACCAAAAAACAGGTTGGGTTCTTTAAAAGAATATATACATATTTGGACTCCATGGGAAGGGTTATCATATTGGGGCCTACTCGTACACTGTCTGCCATTGGCAGATCTTATATGAATCCACTTTTTCCCACAGGTTGTTATTCCTGTTAAGAAAAAAGAAAAAATGTCTTCTACCATAAAAGCAAATATAAATGCAATAGTTAAAAAAATTAAAGGCTGCATTTAATTAAATGTTTGAAAAAAATATTTTGCCCATTATCATATCAGCTTTTTCAAAAGAGAATGCAATAAATGTGACACTCCAGTGGTCCTTTAATCATGCAGACATATACTATTTCACTGCCTTTTTAGTTGTGGGTGGGTATGTAATAATACGATGTAACCCAGTGAACATGAAAAATAGTTACTGTAGCCCATAATGTAGCCTGCAAAAGTTACTGCTATTAAATTGCTACCCGCAATCGATCTGCGGGTTACAGGCTAAAAATCCCTATGGCTGTCAAAATCGTAACTCCGACCCAGCTAAGCCTTTGAACTGTCGAGCCCGCAATCGCTAAAATCGCAAATTGCTACTAAATTGCTACAATTTCTCAAACCCACAATTGCTTTCACACCCATAAATGACAAATGTAGCCCAAAATCCTACAACTGCTAGAGAGGACTCGCAAGGGGGTTAAACATCTGCTCCTAGCAAAAAGCAAATATAAACACACTACTGTACTTTAAAATATTGGGAAAGTGATGAAAGACATTAGAAGTAATTGCATAACAGTCTCAAGCTCGCAAATCTGCAAAAAAATAATAATATTTTTTATGCGTAATTTCCGAGTTATATCAATGAGTTAATACATATCATTGAACTCGGTGGACTAGAATGTAGATTTATTGAATTTTAAATGGTTCCACTTGTTCATGTAATAACTGATTATCAATAAATTCAGTATATTAATCTGGATAAGATCTAAGATGGTGATTTTTAGCTGCAGTCCTCGGGACACTACAACATGCCAGAATTTAAGGATCTTGAGCTCAGGTGAGTGAAACTAAATGACTCACATATTGAACTGCCTGAGTTCAAGCATGGATATAAAATCCTGGCCTATTTTGATGTGAGCATTGGAACTGAAAAACATAGGACTAAGATCATATGTAGGAAATGAATATATTAGACAGGACACATGGGTGTAACTTGATGTTGGATACTAGATTTAAAGTGTTAACCAATGCCATTTATATCAAGGGCAAGAGCCCATAAGCCAGGATTTCATTTTTGTGTATACGTGGGTCAACCAGACTGAAGCAATGGTTGACTCTTTGCAGAAGCAAAATTATAATCAAATCCTCTCATGATAATAGGAATCTTAGACTGGAATGTCCTCCTTCTGTTATAGCTTATGGCGTAGATTCAATAAGCTTTTCAAGGGCTGCCACATTGCTAAGACTGTGATGGCTATTTTATCCATAAGAAATAGATATTGTAGGGTACTGCAATCTAATTTACAGCCTTTGCAAAACTTGGTGAATCTGTGTGTGTGTATACAGGTAATGCAATGCAACCAGCTCAACACACATCATAAGTAGAAAACACACTTGTGCAATTGCAGCACGTTCTACTACTATGTCTAAGTAAAGCCACACATAGACTGTGTACTGAAAATATTGCTAGATATAATGCTAGATACTGTTTTCCAAAATGAAACAATAAACCATGTTTATTCTTAAACATTTCTCATTTATTAAAAAAAAAATCTTGATTTTTTATATTAAAATGACAACTTTGTCCCATTTATTATATAAGTCTCTCAGAGCTCAGTCGCTGGAGTCATAAAGGGATACAGTAATGAATGAGTCTGAAGAATCATATAAGCCCAAAGCCCATGGTTTTCAAGCATCAACATTGTCCAAGGAACAATCTGCTTTGATTGTCTGCATTTTGTTGCACTTAGTATTTTGACCTTTGTCATAGAGCAGTTACAATGTTATACACATTAAATTCTAGTTATGTACTTAATCTCAGTGTCGCAGTCCAACAGATGCCAGTCTGGCTAGCGGTGTAATCAGCTAGCCAAAGGCACCACCATATTGTATGCTCTCTTTTGCAAGAGGGAATAGTGCAAATTTAGCTGTTCAAGGAGAAAAATACTAAGTAATTCACAGTGAGGCACTCGGATCTCAGAAGGACCTCCAAGTGTTGTTATCAAATTAAACTGAAGGACATTGAAGGCATCAACAAATATTCAAATATTCTACTACTAACACCATTTGTGTAGAATATGGGTTCTCTAACCCATTCAAGTTGCTTTTACAACTAGTCAGTCCTTCTGGCCAATGCCCCTTATCCCTGCTTACAGTATGTCAATTTGAAGTTCACATAAGCATACTGGTGAAATTCCTCGGATGTATACATCCTCCCAGTAGCAATCAGTACAAAATAGGGTGCTTATTTGAGAGGCCAGTGAGCATGCATGTGCATATTTGTCCGAAATCTGTTGTAATAAATTACTACAAACTGTACGACTGGCAGCTTCAAACATACTGCTTCTTCGATGCAGAACTACTGGCTCTGCTATGAAGCTTCTCAGCTGCCGAGTGGGATTCACGAGATACAGGAGTGAAAGCACTGTGACTATAATGTACCAAAGGTGGTTGATTGACACAATTCAAAGCCAACTCTTTCTCTGTTTTAAAGTTGGCCCAGTTTTGCTCATTAGGCATCTTGTATGGTGGGTATGAGATGTTTTCGCTCATGGGAAGGTAGAGGTATGACTTATCCTGAAATGGAGCAGTGGCAGTTTCAGAAGGTTTTGCTGGATATGCTTCTTCCTCTTTGGGGTACCTAATAGGTGAGGAGTAGTGTGAATACTTCTTCATGGTATGGAACATACTCTTGCAGACTAGATGGATGATCTCCAGCAGATTGAGCAGCAGAGAAATTAAAGACACTACCAGCATGAAGAGGATGAAAATGGTTTTCTCCATTGGTCGAGAGACAAAGCAGTCCACTATGTGGGGGCAGGGATCCCTCTTACATTGATAGATGGGAGGCATTACAAATCCATAGAGGTACCACTGGCCCAGCAAGAAACCAGCCTCAAAGATGCTTTTGAAGATGACACTAGTTGTGTAGCTGCACATGAGAGCTCCTCGAATCTTGACCCTGCCATCTTCTTGGATACAGATTTTCAAGCGTTTTTTCTTTAGGGCAGCTATGGCATGGTCCACCTCCTGATCTTTTTCTTCTATCGCTTTTAATTCTTCCTCTTTCTGCCTTAGTTTCTCTTCTCTTCGGGACAGGTAAACAACATGACCCAGGTAAACCAGGGTTGGTGTGCTTACAAACAAGAACTGCAACACCCAGTAGCGTACATGTGAGATAGGGAAGGCCTTGTCATAACAGACATTTGTGCAGCCAGGTTGTTCTGTGTTGCATGTGAAGTCAGACTGCTCATCTCCCCACACAGACTCTCCTGCTAGTCCAAGAATCAAGATGCGGAAGACAAAAAGAATCATCAGCCAGATCTTGCCGATGCCTGTGGAATGCTCCTGCACTTGATCCAACAGCTTCTCAAGAAACTCCCAGTCTCCCATTGTGCTGGAATCCTATCCCTGTAAAAAAAAAATAAAAAAAAAATAATTATCATTAATTCATAGTACAAAACATAAGTACCCACTGGAAGTTGTGAAGGCAGTGAACCCTTTTATAAGCCACGGTTCCTTCAATTTCATCTAAAGCAGTGGTTGCCAAACTTCAGTTTTAAAAGACAATATAAAAATTGTCATGAGTATTGTTGAACCACCTATTTTTTTCTGCAGTTGCTTAACATCTATGTTACTTTGGATTATAGCCTATGCACTTAAAATATAGTATCCTTACATTTCTGCAATAATTATTTATGCATTTAATTAATTTAATTTATTAATGTTATAACTAATATCAAAAAGATAATACAAAATATTAATATTATAACAATATAAATGAATTGCAAGAAAACATAAAAGAAGTTGTTATTAACTGACATAAATAAATAAATGCATGCATATATTAAAAAAATTTCATGACATTGGATCCATATCATACAAAAGGCTTTGACATGAAATGTGCAACATAGACATATGTAAATAGAGATTCCACTGTATTGTATTAATCCTAAATATCTAAGAAACTTTTAATTTTGTCAATAAATAAATGTCTTAGTTATTCCATGTCAGACATATAATGAATCATCTCATCATTCGATTCTAATAGGGCCCATAATGAATTTGGTTGACAATTCTTGTTTGTGATGTAATGAATGGTATTAAAAAACATTGTCCTATAATGTTATATGAATGGGAAGAACCACACTAAAAGAAAGTATGTAAGATGTGCAACACAACTGCTCCAATATTGTGATCGAAGTTGCTTCAAGGAGCATGTGAAAGCTCATGGTAGTCCCTGGTCCACTGTTTGGGAATCTCTTCTCTGGGGTGTTAGTATATTTGAAGATATCATCCCTTCACTGCCAACACCATTCTCCTCCTCTTTTTATAATCTAAAAAATATGATGGGATCTTCATAAGCTAATCATAATGGCAGAGACTTTAAATAGCCAACCGACAAGATGAAAGACTTACAGCAGGCTAGCAGCAGATGTGGTAGAGTAAAATATTTAAAATGCTTTAGTGAGAAAGTAGACTATCCTGAGTAGATAATATAATGACCAAATATGGACTGATATCTATACCAAGTCCTTGTTATCATCCGACATTTACTATATGGCATATGAATTACAGAAAATGTTTACTGCCACAGAGTAGTTTTGATTATTAATCTAATCACTGCCCTTCACACCTTTTCATATCCTATGATAACTTAGTAAAATATCTCCCAATCTCAGCCTCTGTGATGGCTTAGTAAACATCACCCATTTTTAATCCTTTAATTATTCTGTTTTGTTTTAGTGTATTAGTGGAATAAAAAAATAAAACAAGACTTTTCTCACATAACAATCAGAGAGTGCCAGGTTTAATGTCAGAAAGTTCAGTGTCCATTAGTAATATTTTCCATATTCTGTTTGTACAATAACAGACAATCCTCTTTAACTCAGTGGGTGTTTCTGTGTGAGCAGCAATCAGTCTCTCATTGTCACTATATAAGCTAGCAGAGCCATTGCAATGCTGCAGCACCCCAGTAGCTTTAGCCTATAGAAGATAACCAAAACGGTGACTTTGGAAAATGAAATTTGCTTAGTGTAATATTATCAGAGTTTTCTAATCCATTGAACCCCCAACATATTTTCCTATATGACACTATCAGAACTAATACAATACCATAACATCCTAATTTGGTCGTTTAGCCTAGACTGAATGGAGATTTCATGAGCAGTTACAAGAACCACACAGCTGGCTTTTCCATGCATTTAAAAGATCATGTTTTATACATTACAAAAGTTGTATTTTGACCAAAAAATATTAAGCAAAGTCTGTTTAAATTTACAGGAAATGCATAGAGCATGCTTTAGCTTGTAGATCTCACTGGCTGACAGAGGGCAAGCCCCCAAGAGCAGTTAGAAATCTAAATATGTTTTTGTGGCCTAAGACCTTCTTTTATAAAAACAAAACAGTTTATCAAACACCATCTTTCTAATGCAACAACAGAAATAAATGGACTCCCCCAGGGATTTTATGGTACTGTCATCAGACATACATAGGCTTTATACCCTGAGGGAGATCAAAGCTGAACATTTTAATTTAAAGACTTCATTACTAAACTAAAGTATTTTCTTCCAAAGTTGTTGATCTTACTGAACACTACACCTTACTGTAGTATTGGTGGCCCTTTAAAGGATCACTGTAGTTTGTTAAAATCTTCACCTGCTTGTGAATTATGTAACAAAATTACAACATTAGTGGATGTGTAAGCCCGAAACATAAAGGTACTGTAGAGAAAATATTGTATTTAGATGATGGATTGTTTCATGTGGAATTCCATTTTAGACATCTAGTCTGTCTGTAGTTTGAGGGGTGGGTTATTTTATGGAGCCTTACTCTCCCATGTTTAATGACAAGGGGCTATTTGTAGAGGACCTGTGTTAACAACAATTAAACAGGTCTTATCTGCGACAACAGTTCCTCCCACTCCCCCCTGGTTCATATTCTTTTTACATATAAAGTCAATATGTCCATTATCATTAACCAAAACTGAACAAAATAGTTATTTATTTTAAAATATGTGACATCATTTTGCACATGATCAAATTAACCTTTTCTACATACTACAATTTTGGGGTCCTGTAACACCACCCTACATGCAAACATTCTTCAGTGTTGATCCCAGCTGCATCTGCAATAGTATGGCTGCAGTTTTTAGACTTTCTTTATGTCATAAGGTTTTACTAAGATAACAGAAGAGAGAAAATATAATTCCTCTTAAAATCTAATCTCTGTAGATTATTAGCATTTTCAATTTAATATCAATTAATGGTGGTCTTACAATTGTAATTGTTTTAATGTCCACACAAATAATTTGAATATTTTACATGTAGTGTTAAATAATACCAGGGGAAGGGGGAAGACAACATATGTATGTACAAATCATACATCCTTATTTATAAGTGTAAGGAATGGGTTAGTTTATATAATTTGTTGGCTATGCTTTAGACATCAATGCAGTAATATTGGTTTAAATAACTGATTGTGATAATTGTGAAAAAGGCAAAACATTAAATAGGATCTGAGGATTAGAAAGTGCAGCAGTCTAGAAAAGTGCAGAATTTGTATCTGTTTGTCAAATTCTATGTTTATGTGCCCTAAATTAATTAAGCTTTGCAGGGGATGTGAGGTGCTTTACTGAGACTGCAAAGGCTGTTTGAATGTCCATATTTGATAGAAGAGAATTATTATTTATTTTTACCCTTGTGTACTTGTTCCTAGTAGTATCAGCTACATACAGGTTGCTCATACATACCTGTGAGACTCAGAGAGGTGTGTCTACTTGAAGAACACCCTGCCTTCCTTCACCTGCACTGGAAAAATCTGCAGAGCCAACATTGGTGCCAAGTTCCCCACCTAGAGCCATATGTATTCTGTGATGCCAGGAGCTATGTGATAAGAGAGGCAGTCGGACGATGCCCTAACTTATTGAAATATCTCACAAAGGGAAAAAGGAAATTATGGGCCGGGCTAGGGGAGGTTCAGGATATTGAGATGAGAACAGCATTTTTTTTACACAAGAGCCTCATTTAACCATTTTGATGCCCAATAACTAGAAGTACAGTATATAATGTTACAAATAATGTAATGAAGAGTTCTTTAATTTTGTATAGTTGGCTATGTGGTCATGCGGATGTCATGGGAGTGAATACATTTGTTAACAGCCAACATAGCTCAATAGGTTTTAATGAAGAATGTATTTGGGTCATTGTTGAAAAGTGAATCCACATGAATGCGATATAGATCAGTTGCTCTAAACCTTTTGGTATTGTGGACTATTTAAACACCTTTTTAACTGCAGTGTAGACGTTTTGAGATTCAGACAACTTTGAACAGGGTTATTTTAAGGGAACAGATCCTCAGTAACCTGTTTACAACTGTGGCTTGCAATGTGGATTGGAAAGTATGAGAAAGTATTTTCATACAGAGGTTGAATTGGCTTATTAACCATCTCCATGTTTCTCTATGGGAAGGCTTTATAATACTTTGTAATCAGTGATATCAGACCATTGATGAGTCTAATTATTAAAGTGAGATTTCAACAAGTAAAATCACATATATAGTTGTCGTACTATGAGTTGTTGTCACGCTTTGCGGGGCTCGCGTAGTTGTGGAGGTGGAGGCCCGCAGGACTTAGCTACAATGAGCGCAAAAGGCGCTCATTGCAAGGGTGGAGATGAGCGCCTCAGGCGCTCATCGCAAGGCACGCGGGACTTAGTTGCAATGAGTGTTGAAGGCGCTCACTGCAGGGGTGGAGATGAGCGCTGCAGGGGCTCATCGCGAGGCCCGCGGGACTTAGCTGCAATGAGCTCCTCAGGCGATCATTGCAGGGGTGGAGATGAGTGCCTCAGGCGCTCATCGTGAGGCACGCGGGACTTAGCTGCAATGAGCGCCAAAGGCACTCATTGCAGGGGTACTCATTGCAGGGATCGAGAGTCAGCAGTACTCAGAGCAAGGCACGCAATATTTTACAACACGCAATACTTTAGGATTTTAATGGCCGCACCTCCGAACACGAAAAAACACCAAAAAATGGCAAATACTTAAAAAAAATCTTAAAAACTCACACACAAAACATGGGGAGAGCCAGGGAGCCTGGAAGTGAGGTTGCAAGTTCATTTGAGGTAAATTTGGCGTTTTTTGGCGATCGAAAATCAGCCAAGTGAGAAAAAAAATGGCAGCTGAAAAGACGTAAATGGATGAAAATGAGGCTGAAGGAAGTAAAAAAGAGCCCAAAGCCAATAACACTTAACTTAAGACAGTAACACTTAATCTAAGACAGTAACACTTAGCCCAAGGCAGTAACACTCATCGCAAGGCCCCTAAACTACATGGGGGAATGAGAGCCCAAGGTGATTATTGCAAAGCACCAAAGTAGATGGGGGAAGGGCTCGCAATCAACGCAAGGTGCACAGAGGGGGCAGAGCATCGCATTATGTGGCAAACAGCATTCCCCAGCCTTTTTCTTGCCGACATTTTTGAAGGGCAAGTCACTAGTATATTTTATAATTATTCGTGAATTGTTTGTTATCTACTGTACTATTACAGTATGTATTAAATCAGTCTTAAGATTAAAGTTTACTAATGGTAGTGACAAGTTTAAAGTGCCAATATTTCACTTACATCTTACACTCCTCATCATTCTGGTCTCCGGACCAGCTACTGAGAAATAGTGATCTAGTCAACTGGATCTACAACAGCCTGTTTTAGCACTGGTGTTGGCCTGAGGTACAAAGAAGGATAAGAAGAAACTAACAGCTTAAACATACCACTATCATTAGTCATAGTTTTAGATACATTATTAATGAGCAAAAAAAGACAAAAAATGAATGTGTGACATGTCGAGTTACCATGTTAAAATATTCTGGATGTGCATTGGAAGGGAACCAGCTGGTCCCAGATCACAAAGGTTGAGCGTCACTGATAGCTTTTTTCTATGACCTTCTGTGGTGATATTTGATACATTAGTCATGTTTATACATTGGAGAAGGGTGATGAATGAGTAATATGGATGGGGTTTCGTTGTAAGTAGGTGTTATTTTAATCATATAAATTTTCATTAACTATATTCAGTTTGAAGAAGACAATGGAAACATCCAACTTGATAGAACCAAAAGGCAGCAAAAAAGATTTACTACGTTTTGCTGAAGGCTGCAATGTCTATTTCCTTCTAAGTGTTGCTGAAGGCTGCAATGTATATTTCCTTTGTGGATAATTGCCATTATTGCACTTTACAGCCCAATGTATTGTATTTTTATTTGTATAGCATCATCAATGTGCACAATGCTTTACAGAGTCAAAGTACAGTACAGTTGCTTGAAAATATGAATGCATTTAACACGAGGATCACCAATGTGTTACATAGTCTCTGTCCCAAAAGATCATCAATCTATTTTATAGGGAAATGACAAATATAGACACATTTAGGTAAAGAGTAAGTGCATGTGGCAAGGAGTAGGGGTGGAGCTACCAGTGGTGCAATGCAGCAAGGCCCTCCTCTGGGCCACCTTGGCTGCACACCCCTAACCGGAAATTGGTCTGTGCCTGTTTAATAAAGAGCATACTATACTATAGAAGCTCCAAGAGGTAGCAGTGTGGAGCAGTTCAGCATGCTGAGGTTGTGTATCAGGGATAAGATAAGAAAGAGCAATTGATGATCACAGCAAAGTACAGTAGGGGTGCGTTCTATAAGGGGGGAGAAAAGGAGATAGGGATGAATGCTATGTGAGGTGGGTGGTGAAAGAGGATGGGTGCTGTGTGGTGATGGATGCTGAGATGGGATGACTGCTGACAAGGACTGGGTGCCATGTAGGGATGGGTGCTAAGGGGGTTCAATGCTGTGTAATGGTGAATGTTAGAAAGCCTGGCAGCTATGTGAAGATGGCTTCTGAAAGGGACTGGCTGCTATGTAGAGACAGTATATTTATGTGTGTGTATAAATATAAATAAATATATATATATATATATATATATATATATATGTATATATATATATATAGGCACATGACTTTTGAGCTGGGGAGAACAGCGCGCCCACATCTGCACTTCAGAAAAGAGAGCGCCCGACAACTGTGCGCCACCCTGCATCCCCATCTGCCAGAGAGACTGCAGGTTAGAAGGCATCAATGCTCCTCTTCTGCACCCCATCTCCACACTCCACCCATGCACCCATGCTCTCTCTTACTGTCCCCTGCACCCATGCTCTCTCTCTGTCCCTTCTCCCTCATCCCTCCCTCCTGCACCCCAACCCCTCACTCTGTCTCCTCATCCCCTCTCTCCCCCCACCCCATCTTCTCTCTCCTCTGCACCCCATCCCCTCTCTCCCCTGCACCCCATCCTCTACCTCTCTCACAGGGTGGCGCTCAGTTGTCGGACATGATCTTTTCTGGGTGTGCAATGTGGGCATGCGCATTTGTCGGCTCACTCAGGACGGCGCACTGTTCTCCAGCGCTCAAAGGATGTGTCACCATATCTATCTATCTATCTATCTATCTATCTATCTATCTATCTATCTATCTATATATCTATATATATATATATATATATATATATATATAGATAGATACGGTATATATATATATATATATATATATATATATATGTATATATCTGTAGTGTAGTGTAAGGAATCTTCCTCTGCAATGGGCAAGGTGATTTTAAAACGTGAACCTTGAAAATGATGAGGAATCAGTAAATTTACCCCAATGACTAAAGACACATATTTAGGAGGCAATTCTTCAGTGAAAGACGTGACAAGTATTTGTGACTCAGATGACACAGTAATATTAAGGGATCACAATCATGATTTTAATACAGGGTGTTTCTAACAATATGTGTTTGTTTTTTTGCATGACAAATGAGTGAAATGTAGTATAGAAAACTTATCATAGTTGTAAGTGTGCAAGTTTCAATCCTGCAAAGTGCTTTAGGGAAAGAGCTATGGACACCGGATTCCAAGCTCAAAGACAGGGCCATCCTCTCTTTGCAATGTGTGAATCTTGAACTTAACTTATGTATAGCGCTATGGAATATGTTGGCGCGTTACAAATAAACGATAATAATAATAGTTGTTGGAAAATGTTTTTTCCTGCTATTACCCATACCTGTTAAATTAGGAGGCAACTTTAGGAAGTAATTTTATGTTAAAAATGATCCGATTGATGAAAGGACCACTGCATTATCCTCACAATATGAGCTAGAAGTTTTAATTAGACCTTGATCATTAATAAAGCAAACATGTGGTTCATATACTCACCAGTAGGCGGCCATTTCCTTTTAGTACATCTACTAGCATGATCTAGTTTCTAAAACAAAAACTTATGCTGTACTATAAAAGCTGGAAAGCAGAGGTACTACCTTTTTGTCGCCTATCAGCAGAGTTGGGAAAGATAACTTAATATGGATTGAAAGTCACGCTGAGGTTTATTATTGTTTTCTTCAACCTAATACAGTTGGATTTTTAGGTTTGGTAAATTTAGTGTAATTTATAACCAAGCCATGGAAATTAACTATTTTAAGTTTAAAAGGAAAAAAATCAAACAGGTTTTACAGCAAGTATTAGAAAAGCTGATTGGGCGGCCTTCAAATGACATGTTTCTATCACTATTATAGTTGTCAGTGTTGGGAACGCTTACGATGTTGGTCAGACTTGGCGAGGCGAGCCGTTGCGGCCTGTAACCATGAGGGCCGCAGGACTTAGTAGCTGGTTCCTGCCAGTGGAGGACTCGCGATGAGCGCCAGGTGCGCTCATTGTGAGGCCCCCTGACCTCGTACTGGTTCCTGCCAGTGGAGGGCTCGCAACACCACTGGGCTCGCAGCACCCTATCCCAGCCACGTACCTGGATGCAATGCACTCCGTCTTCTGCTCTGCGTCTCCCCTCCACCGGTCGGAACTACTTTCTGGATCAAGCCTCGCAATGTGCGGCTTGATCCAGAAAGCAGTTCCAGCCGGAGGACGGGAACAGCAGAGGAGGTTGGTGCAGCACTACTGGCAGGGTTCCATCCAGGTACCAGACACAGGGGGAGAAAGGGGGGGGGGGGTTAGGGGGAAGAACACACAGGACGAAGAGGAGTGGGGAAAGGAGACACGGGGGAAGAGACAAGAGAGAGGGAGAGGAGGTGAAACGGTGGCACAAGGCAGGGGGAGGTGGGAAAGGAGAAACAGGTGGAAAGGGACAAGGGAAAAGGAGGAACAGGAGAGGGAGAGAGGGGGAAAGGAGACAGAGGGGAGGGAGAGGGGGGAATGAGATATAGGGAAGTGAGAGGGGGAAAGGAGACACAGGGGGGGAAAGGAGACAAGAGAGATGGAGAGGAGGCGAAGCTGAGACACAAGGCATGGAGAGGGGGAGGAGACACAAGGGGGGAAAGAGAAACAGGAGAGGGAGAGAGGGGTGAAAGGAGACACAGGGAAGGGAGACGGGGAAAAGGAGACACAGGGAAATGAGATGGGCGAAAGGAGACACAGGGGAGGTAGAGGGGGAAAGGAGGTACAAAAGAGGGAGAGGGGAAAAAGGAGACATAGGGGAGGGAGAGGGGGAAAGGAGACACAGGGGAGGGTGAGGGGGAAAGGGAGAGGGGGAAAAGAGACACAGGCGAGGGAAAGGGGAAAAGGAGACCCAGGGGAGAGAGGGTGGGGGAAGGAGACACAGGGGGGGAGGAGACACAGGGAGGAGGAGACACGGGGGAGGGAGAGGTGGGGAAAACGTATTGCCTGCCTTATAATTTGATTCCCGTCATTTTTGATGGGCAAGTAGCTGGTCTCAATATATTACACAGTATATTTATATTTATTGAATAAAATATGGTTGCATATTTTATCTCTGAATCTGTATGTAAAGTAGAAAAACAGTGTTCCCTGGCAATATATAGGCAAATAAACTACAGAGCAGACAGTGAAATACCTGAAGAGTATCCCAGCATAGGTAGTAGAGACAAATATGAAATTAGGATTTATCAATGTTTTGGATGAGCATAAGGCAAGAGATAAAGGTGAAATTGGTAAAGTCTGATGACCGACAGCAAGTAGGAAGGACACGTCAGGCAGGCAGGACAATAACATTATATTTACTCATATTAAAATATTATTATAGTGAAATGATATTATGTGTTCCTGATGTAAAAGGCATATAATGAATACAAAGGACAAAACATGACAACAACAAAAAGGTACAAATTGAGCAGAGGGCCCTGCTCTTATTATTATACATTAGTACATTAGTACATTAGCATGGTCCACGTGAACCTTGTCTTCTAGACTTCTCAATAATTTAAAAATAAAAATGAAATTAAAAATAAATAATTAAATAATTGATTCATAATTAATTAACAATTAATTAATAACAAATACGCATATTGCAGATCAGAGGAGATCTTAAAAGGTTGAACTTGATGTACTGAAAGCCTTTTTTCAACCTTAATTACTATGGCCCTCATTCAATTGCAATTTGGCCAATTGAACAGGCCTTTAAATAAGCACATAACATATTTTTTTTTAAGAAGTTTTTAGTTAGTAAGAATCTATCCAAAAGCAAGGTTTTCACTAACTAAAAACTTATTTAAAAAAAATATGCTATGTGCCTTTCTAGGGCCCTATTCAATTGGCCAAATCGCAATTGAATGAGGGCCTATGTAACTATTTAACTATAATCATTTGCACTCAAAGTATATTAAAAAAAAGGACACAAACATATTTAGGAGAGTATAGTGTTAGTCAGTGCTTTCTAAAGTCTTCAGTGTGGGGCCGGATTTGACCTAATTGCCCAAATTTAAAATAATACTTCAAAGAAATGTAAAAACAAACTAACAACTTGTGGACTGCAACCAGTTGGGCAGACGTGGTATAAAATATAGTATAAAGTAATTGCTTTTAAATTAATTTTTAATACCAGCTAATTATTCATATAATATTATTTGCTGTGTTCCTAATTTTGTAATTTATCACCTTATCTTCAAAAAATAGTTTTTACTTAAGTTTTGGTGTGCAGATCTTGCAAATAAAGCTGTCACTTTGAATATTTTCAACCTGATTGTCTATGCGAAATTACTGCCTTAAAAAGTAGATAGTTTTGTGAATATTTAATAAATATGCTTATGATTTTAGACTGAAAAGTTGAGCTTTACTACTCCATTGCAGAGACTTTCAATGATATGTGATGTAATTTACACCATTTGGGCCAACACTTTACCAGGTTTAACACATTAGGTAAGTTTGGTCACATTTTGTTTAGTTATGACAGTTTTTATATTTATTATAACCAAAACTATTCTAGCCTTTTATTTTTTTATTTTTGCAATTTCAAACTGAATAGGAAATTAAACTGAATATGGTAATTAAAAAAAAAAAAATAACATTGTGTACACAGTTTCACATCTTGTGAGGGTTTACCCACAGTGATCATGGCATCTCTTCCCTCTATAGCAGTGATATAATACATAATAAATGGAAAGGTGGCACTTACCAAACACTGCTGCAGGCACATCCAAATGATGGAGAATCCATAACTGCAATCAGCATTTAGAGGCGCATCTGTATTTCTAAAAAGTGCATGAGTTATTTTAATATCACTGGTATTTTGCCACAGAATAGTGATATAGTAAATTATAAGAAACAACTCTCCAACCATAACCCATCTATAAACCAGTCATGAAAGTGTCAAGTGCTCCATTTTAAACATATTGCTTTTTGGAGGTGGAACTGCTTGCCCTGCTAGAACCTGGAAGAGAATGGTCACTGAAGATGACATGGTCCAGAGTGGATTGGATTCCAACACTAAATGCAAGTTGTTTCTCAGTGTTGTAATTTGCCCAGTTCTGATCGCTCGGTAACTTGTAAGTTGGGCAGGAAGTATGGTTCTTGTCTATGGCAAAATAAAGACATGACTTGTCCTGGACTGATGCACCAGATTGGCTAAATGCTTTTTCTGGGAACATGCTCACTTCATTGAGATATGTTGTAGATGAACAGTTGCGGTAAATGGTCTTGCAAAGTAAAATGGCCAGCTCCAGTAAGTTGAGTGCTAGCGAGATCAGAGACACCACTAGCATAAAAATGATAAAAATGGTTTTCTCCATAGGTCGGGACACAAAGCAGTCCACTGTATGAGGGCATGGAAGCCTCTCACACTCATATTTTTCAGGCATCACAAATCCATAGAGGTACCACTGGCCCACTAGGAACCCAGCCTCAAAAAGGCTCTTGAAGATGATGCTGGTTGTATAGGTGCACATTAATACTCCTCTAATTTTTACCCTGCCATCCTCCTGGATACATAGTTTCAAGCGCTTCTTTCTTATAATTGCTAAGGCATGTTCCACGTGAACCTTGTCTTCTAGACTCCTCAAATCATTCTCCTTTTGTCTTAGCTTCTCCTCTCTCCTGGACAGGTAGACCACATGACCAAGGTAGAACAGTGTGGGAGTACTGACGAAGAGAAATTGCAGCACCCAGTAACGGACATGTGAGATAGGGAAGGCTTTGTCATAGCAAACATTTGTACATCCAGGCTGCTTTGTGTTGCAGGTGAAGTCCGTCTGCTCGTCCCCCCAAACTGATTCGCCCGCCAGACTTAGGATCAAGAGACGGAATATAAACAGCACTATGAGCCAGATTTTACCAATGGCTGTGGAATGCTCCTGTACTTGGTCCAATAGCTTTTCAAGAAGGCTCCAGTCTCCCATGTTGCCTGGATGAAGTATCTGCAAAATCAATATACAAAATATAAAAGCTATTTTCTTTACGAATTTAGTTTTCGTTTTGCTAAAGACTGCTCCTCTTACATATGACTAGATTCAGACATTCAGTATGATGTCAGATGTTAATATTAGTTAGTCCCACCCATCATGTCACATTAGTCTACTCACGTAAGCCAGTGTTAATGTCTGGTATATGTTACCATAGCTGGTGTTAAACTTATAGCGTTAGTTGCTATAACTGGGGGGTCCTTCTGCTTGTAATATTTAAAGCTTGTATATACAAAGGAGAGAGAAGCAGGCATTGCATGATAGGAGAGAACTGATAATACAAAAAACTAAATGATGGGAAAGTCTTACAGCAAAATACAGAAGAATTTAAAGGTGTCCCACAAGACTGCACTTTTCCTATTCATTGTTAAACTTCAGACCCTCTTTGATCATTTATTATACTGTGTGCTAGTTTGATGTTTATGCCAGTATTTTGTAATTTCCGCTATTCTATGATACAATCTTGCAACCTTTCTTTAAAGGGACACTGTAATGTCCCAACACCCTATAGGAAGGATAACCACTTATTTCTTAAAAACATAATTAAAGTCCAAGTGTCTTTATGAAAATGAAGTCAAGGTGTGGAATACATAGTTGTTTTTAAGGAAACACATACAAATATATTAGAAAATTACATTCGGAAGGACGTTTAAATAGTGAAGGGGATTTAGGAAAAGACCTGCATGTAACTGATAGCTTATCAAAGTATTTGGAAGCCTCAGCTGAGATATGTGATAAATGAAATAATCCAGTGGAGGTCAGGAAGAAAAATGATGGAGGTCCTCATTTGGATCCAGATCCATCCCCTGTCTACCCCTGTTCTACAGTATGTTGTGGTCTACAGTAAATTAAAGAGCACAGCATAGAACACTATTGGTCCAGCTTAAAGGACCACTGTGGTCATATTTTTTCCATTTTGTGTTAATGGGCAAAATTATTCTAGAAAACAAAACAAACAAATAAATAACATTAACCTTTACTATTTTAATTATAGGCAATTAGGCTTTCCATTAATCCAATTGTAAGCACCGACAATTTTTATCATTGTGCTGTTAGAAACTTTCTCTGCATTCAAAAGTAATGAAGGCTGGATTATATTTATTACATTCAAAAATGCTTTGCCTGTTTCAAAAGAGTATATTGTAACTTACGACTACTGTAGTCTTTTAAATATAATACAAATTAATTATAATAGAAGCAAGAGGAAAAAATCTTATTTCTGAGCTTCTAATATACCATAATTTATGATAATATATATTACATGTAAAAGACAAATAGTATACATGCTGATAGTTATAGGGAATAGACACTTCACAATCATCATTATTACAAATTTGTAGAGCAGGGTCAAGATGGATTCTCAGGCAAGAAGGAAAAATTCTTCGTGAATACTGTAAAGGGGATCAGGCTGGTATTTTACACATTTAAACCGTGACCCGTCCTTTGCGTGCAGGAGAAATACCTACCGTCATAAACACACCAACAACTGCACGCTGGACTCAGGTAAGGTGGGCTTAGGGGTGTTAGGGTTAGGTTTAGGCTTAGGGGTCTTAGGGTTAGGCTTAGGGGTCTTAGGTTTAGGGTTAGTGATTTTAGGGTTAGGCTTAGGAGTTTTAGGGTTAGGCTTAGGGGTCTTAGGGTTAGGCTTAGGGGTTTTAGGGTTAGGGGGGTTCAGGGTGTTAGGGTTCTCCCACATTGTAACTTTGCATGCTTTTAATGCCTCGCATTTGACGGACGCTTCTCAACATTGCGCAATTGATGGTGTTTAGCAATTGTCCTGCGTGCAAAGGATGGAGTGTGGTTTCAAACCATGGATAGCCATTTGTGGCACTTAAGAGTGGGATTAGGATTCCACTTGAAAAATCTTGTGCTCAAAACAAAACTTTCCATATTCTGCTAATCTCATTAATTAAAATTTATATCAGACAAGAAAACACAAACTGCCTGTCTGTTGCTATAGTGTTATTTTTCTTCTATAAAATGTATTTTCCATGTTTTCAATATAATTTATTTTCCATGGTGAAAAACATTTTTTAATGTATAAAACATGATCTTTTAAATGCATAACAGAACATTTTGGATTAGAGTGGTCGTTAATTAATTTGGGAAATAGTTTAGAAAAACAAAATAAAAAATAAACCTTGGTGTGGATCATTTTAATGAAGATACACTTACAAAGAATGTTAAATCAAGTTCAAACTATTAGGAAAACCACTTAGTGAGTACTTACTGAAGTGGCGTCAATATTAAAACCTCGCAACCACCTTGCATCTTACTATTTCCAAGACTTTCATGCCACAGTCATTAAATTAAAATTGTTTTTGTAGCTCAATCCATTTGGTCTTTTTTTTAATGTAATGCAATGTACATAAATAGTGTGTTATGGACTTATTCTAATGGACTTGGTATTTTTCACATCAAAATAATAATTAAATTATAAGAAGATAATTTTTCAGATGTTCTGGAGATTGCAATAAAAACAAAAGTTTCTGGCATTGTTTTAAACAATTGCTAGAAGAGCTAAAAAAAAATGAACCCAAAAGTAATACATTTGCAAGACTGCATTCTATTAACACAGAGACAAATATATAATTTGCATGTAAAATCTATATAATCATTGCCCAATATGTAAAAACCTGCTTGAAAAATGTGAAAAAGAATGTTTTTTTTGCTGATCAGTATTTCTATCTCCTACCGGATTTTCCTCAAGGCCTTGAAAAATGTGGATGGGATCTGGGTGAGGAGTAAACATGGCTCAGTGTGTTCGTTTAAATAAATAAACATTATTTCAACCTCCATTGTGGCTTTTTTTCCCCTTGCATTTTGGCAGTCCAGAAGAAATATTTTTGATATAAACATTTCAAAAGCATTAACATTAACACAATAAAATACAAACTTTAAAGGCAACATGTTTATGTTGTTTGTGCAGGTTCCATTGCAAGAATGCAGTTGGGACAATCAAATTTGTGTTATTGAATTGTTTGTGTTTTGGTATTTGGTATTGCCCCATTACCATTTTCTGTTTTGTTTCCCAGTTGTAAAATACTGGTAACAGGCCATAGTGAGCAGCCATTTTGTGACTGGTCTGACATATTGTATGGGCCCTGGGTGCCAGGGATAATGGATATTTGCTGCTGAGTGTATTTTCCCTATGCAAATAATAAAACTAACAGTCACCTTTTGTGGTTGTACAATGTGACAGCTCCCCGACATTATTTATATTGTTTTGTTTCTAATGAGTCAGCTCTTAAACCTGTACAAATACATCACATCCTTCCTGGAAGGGACTCTCTGATCTCAGGCTGAGAAAGGCAGCACATTTTTGTTATCATGTCCTGCTCTGAGGCACAACTTCTGTTAATATGTTATCAGTTCAGGTTTTCTGTTATTTTTTTGCCCCCTGCCAGGAATGTCGCCACAAAAATATTTAGACTGCTGTCTTAGTCTAGCTCCAGAGAGACTGCATGGAAAGCAGATCTGGGTGGCTCGTATCTATGTGGGTATTGCTTTTGGGAAAAACTTACAAATGAGATTTATGATCCTTGTATTATTAAAGGACCAATGAAGTGTCATATTTATTTTATGCTCTTGACTTGATAATGTACAGAATATTTTACAAAATGTAAAATAAATACAGGTTTTAATTTTTATCTATATATTCCGTTTCGCTTTAACCAAAGAAGTATTTCCTTCAGCTGTGATGAACAGTGAATTCAGTTAAGATCTCTATTCGTTTATGTTGAAAGACTGACACTTTGAGTGACAACAGAACTAAATAGTAGATTAAGTCCCAGTAGGACAAACCTTCTCTTAAACTACAGGCAGACTAGCAGTTAAATATGGAATCCCCCTTGACACATAAAGTGATCACTTTTTGTTTTCCAAGCTACAATGGTTCTTTAAAGAGACTATTGATAATAGCATGCACTTTTTCAGTTGAATGTTATTGAAAACCTTATTAATGAATGTTATTAAAAAATACATTGAAGTTTGTAACTTTAACCTACCAAGCATGGGCTTTTAACTCTTTTTTCAAGGTGTCATTTGGAAAAAAATACTTTTTTTAGTCTGTATGTATTGTTTTAAATCTAAAGCCACATGACCTTAATAAGTATGAATGTCTATGTGGGATCTGCACATGCTAAAATTATTAACACCAGATGGCATTAGATGCACACCCCTATGGAGAAATTAGCAATGATTCCCAATAATGATGCTGAAGAATGAAATAGCATCTCATACTTGGTGGGTGGATCAGAAATGCTGGTTAACAAGTAAAGATTTCTTCATAACCTCAGTGAAATGATACTTAAAGATAATACTTTTTTTAATAGCAATAGTTATTAACTATTTATTAACTATATAATACTTCCACTATGTTCTTTCATTATACAGATCTGTTTTAGCAATAAACACATTAAGTGGAAGGTTGATACTGATATAAAGAAGGCAGAAATTATTGCAGAAATTAGGTGAGAGTGAACTTTATCTAGGGTATTCATTTATCTATCATACTTTTTTTTTTATTTTTAAAAAAGCATATTTTAAATACTGATTGTATGATTTATTTTTTATTTGACTCAAATGCTTTTACTTATGTTCAATATTTATTTGAAGCACTGGGATCTATCCCGTTGTGTATGCGCAAGAAATCACCAGCACTAACAGCTGCAGTGCCAGCAAGTAGCCCCTAGATGGCGCCGTCAGGTTTCAGGGAAGGACGATAACTACTCCACCCTCCAACGTGGCACAACTGAATCGACAGCGCAGGCACTCGGCCCTTGAGGGCCTCGGGTGCTCCTCTAATAGCTCAAGGCCTGTACTGTCGGCGCGCCTTATATGCAATGTGCAGCAGTATTGCGAAAATCGGCAGCCATCTAGCGGTTGGTGGCGGCACTGCTGCTGCCAATCTTTTGCTTAGGGAGAGAGGGAAAGGACCAAGCATTGAAAATACTGATTATTTTAAAGTTAAATGACTATTGTGCTCATATTTTTTAAATGTACTTTTTTGAAGAATAACAGTTGAGAATATGCAACATGTTTTTAGAAGTTAAACATTTAACACAGCCTCTAATTTATTACATTATATGAATTATGCTGCTGTGGAATCTGCCATATTGTTTTTAGCAGATCATTGCCTTAGTTGGGAGGAGACTTTACATGTTCAGGAAGTTCCTGTCCGCTCAATGGGAATGTAGCAGTAAGAACGTCTAATGTTTTCAGTAGGAGTATATGAAAACTCACTAGTTTTAAAGGACACTCCAACTTCAGGAAGTAGCGGACAGCAAGATACGAGAACACAAAATCAATGCCTGCAGCATAAATTTGCATAAAAATGTGCAAAACTGAAAGATTAGGTAATTGGGAAATAAGTCATACAGACAGTTTTTAATTAGAAGAAATGTTGATGCCTCTGCAGGACCCTGGATGGATCAATGATACATTTGTGGAAGCTGTGTGTGTGTGTGAGGTGTGTCTACATTTCTGGAGAGCTATAGGTTCACCCATTGATGCAATGTGTCTGCTTCTGAGTCAGTTAGAGTGAATGGGTGTGGTACCAATTTCAATCTTATCCAGACATTAAGCAGAGGCTCTAAACTTCTCCCAGCCCTCCCACCACTTATAACTACAAACATCACCCCCACCCAGATCATCCATAATATGTATTCCTGTATTCATAGAGTTTTCCAAAAGTCTGATTTTCTCAAAAAATATTTTATTATTATTATTAATAATAATAATAATAATAATAATAATAATATTGTTAGCTATGTACACACTAGCCCAGAAATGAGAGAAGTGTATGCAATGCAAAGCTGCGAAAGTTGACCATGGAAAGACTGGGCAAAACATTCAAGATAACTAACTGCTGTGAATTAAAGCATCAGGAAATGGGTAAGGAGCAGTCTACCTGGAAAAGGAAATAATAGAAATTGTGTTTAAGTGATTAGAATTTTTAAATCAAGGAAACTACATGCAAACTTGTAAGTGGTTGATGAATCCTTTTTAAACGAAACATGTGATATCTTACCTCACAAACAAAAAAAACCTCAAAACAAGAATTATAAAAAAGAGAGGCAATTGACAGACACTAAACATTACTAATAAGATATAATATGTGTAAGTTAAAATATTCATAATTTTTTTTTTCAGTAAGTGGCTTTTGTTTGTATAATACAGTCCTTTCCCTCTTCACCTTTGCAAAATCTGACAGCTGCAATCCCGCCGAGTTGCGCCACGTCGGCACCCGAAAATTGACAGCGCCCTCTGCCGGATGGCTTCTGTAACTGCAGCTGTCAGTGCTGCCGAAGAAATGCGAAGGCACAGAGGGATAGATTCGAAAATACTAAAGGTTACCTCAAATCTGCTGTTTTTAAATGAGATGTGTTTAATAAAAGTAATTCTTGTTCATAAATAGTTACAAAAAAAAAAGAAAAATGGTAATTTGGACATGTCCTTTTGAATTATTGGAGGATACAGTGAATAGTGTAGCATTAATGGAAGTGTTTATTTAAATACAAATTTTTAAAGAACATAATATAAAATGTAAAAAAATAATTCTGCAGTAGTATCCATTGTGTGACGTTTAGCACCATCCAACAGAGTTTCCAATCAATTCAAGTTCCTGAACTGTTCAGAAACATTGTAATGTTTTTAAATTCTGTATTTGATATTCAGACGACCACATGTCTGTGAAGTATGGGGCAAACTAGCAACATTAGCAGTGTAGAGCATGAACATAACATTTTTTATAGAAAATCTGTTTATAGAATGTTCCATGCTGTCTGGATTCAACATTTCCTGATAGTTTGTGGGTGTGGTTTACTTATCAGTGGAGTGTTAAATCATTCAGGCTTTTAGATCCCGACACCTACTCCCTTCTGCTACACATGCCATTCAGTCTTTGTGAAGGAACCTATGATTATTTCTGGTTTATTGAGCAAGAGAAGAAGATGTGAAGGGCCTCTCTGCCTCTAATGTGGAATAAAATGTAATTTTGCCAACCATTGTCAAAACAAGTTAAAAGCTTTGAGATTATAGGTAGCTTCCTCTGTTTACAAATACTTGTTTCTATGTATTTGACCTGCAAAGGTCAGGAAGGCCATACTATCTAAAACCAGGCCTTTCTAAATGCCAGGCCTTTGCATGATGCCTCATTGCTCTGCCCTTGGCATATTTGGCCTTGGCAATCCAAAATTAAGCCTTTTGCTACATCCACAACTGATGGAAAACCATTGAGATCTGGCAAGTCATATTCATGAAGTGAGTTAACAAGTGGAATTAAAAATACTCAACTTTCTATGTTATTCATAGAGCAACCTATTTTTCCTGAAATAACTGCACAATGAGTTTTAGCTTTTTGTTTTACATGTGACAAAAAGGTAAAAACACTGTGGGACAAAGTTAGGGGTGTATTAGTTGGTGAGATAGGCATAGATAATGACAATATGAATTTTGGAGGACACAATAACGGGATTTTTAAGCTGAAGAGAGATCAAATGGACTCTGTTTTGTTGAAGAAGGGCATTCTCTCCCAATCAAGGGAACAGACTAGGGCTGCATGGGAAGAGTCAGAGGGTGGCAAAAGGACCCTGGACCACCTGTTGCCTGCCATTGCTAAAGATATATCTTGTTTATCAAAGTTTCTAAAGTATTACACCCTATGACAAACAGGTTTTCTACTGATTGATATTTAACCTATTATTTTAGTTGCGCCAGACTGCAGCCCCTTTTTTCATTCTTGAGGGGCCTCCTCCAACAGTTCTGGCTGCATTTCTCCCCAAACTTATTTATTTTGGGGCGCCAAGTGTCCTGGGGCAATAGGGCCAGGGACCTCCTCGTCAACCTGTTCCTGGCATTAGCCAAGCTGGCTATATATAAATTCAGGAAGCAGTGTTTGATAGAGGGGGTTCCATTGTCACCTGAGGCTATGTTCCGGGCACTGGTGCGCTCCCGTATCCGGGCAGAGTACCACCTGGCTTTGTCCACTGGGGGAATGGATGAGTTTGTCTCCCAGTGGGCTGTAGATGGTGTACTCTGCTCGGTATCCCCCCATCCGGTTTCCTTTAGTCTCACCCTCCTAATTTGATATTTAACAAATTTTAATAACATATTTTTTTGCTTTCAAAATGGCCCCCTTTACCATTCTTATGTGTTTCTGCTTCCTGTTTCCTATCCCATTTGTATAATTTCTCTGTTAAGTGTTAATGCTGCTTGCGGCCCACCCAGGCACTAGGTGAATAGGTGTCTGCCTTGTGTATACCAGGCTTTATGCCTGTTGGAAAGTCTCCATGGATGGAAGAAATAATCCAGAGATGTCCAGAATGCGGAGAGGCAGCCAGCACTGGATAAAGACGTCTTCTTCTAAACGGGCATTTTCTTGTAGCACCTTGTAACCCTTCATTAAAAAAGTTTCCTAAACGTACATTGGGATATAATGTAATCAAACACCCAGTGTATATTTTTCATGTCAGTGGAAAAATCTTAGCCCATATTCAGTCATTTTTGATGTAGATTAATCTGATGCCAGTTCAGAGCTAGGTAGCATCTCTTCACTAGATCCAAAGCATTTTCAAGACTCCTTTCCCACATGTAGTATTACTTTCATTTGTAACGCAATAGAAATTGCTGTCTTATTTTACAACATAACAGAAGCAAACAGGGCTTTTAGGGACATAATTAAACAAAGGAAGAGACAGACAATGGTCCTCATTCAATTGCAATTTTGCCAATTGAAGAGGGCTCTATATAAGCACATAACATATTTTTTGACCGAAGTTTTTAGTTAGTGAAGACCTTGATTTTGGATAGAAGTTCAGTAACTAAAAAGTTCTGTATAAAAAATATGTTATGTGCTTATATAGAGCCCTATTCAATTGGCCAACTCGCAATTGAATGAGGCTCATAGTATTTATCTAGATATCTGACAACAACATTTTGACAATGTTTAGGAGGGAACAATTTTTCAAAGAAAACTACATTCTTGAACAAAAGTTCCTCATCTACAGGAGATGTTGCTACTTATAGGACATATCGGGTAGAATTAGGTATCCTTTTAAACTAGTATATTTAAGATTATGCTCAATTTAAAATAAAACAAAATATCTGAGGTTATACGTAAGAACAGTATATTCGTGCTAGGAGGGCCAAGACTAATCTTTTTGCTGTCTTATTCTATTTATATAGAGCTGCTCATACATTTAATGTTAAATGGATGGTAATATAGAAATAATATGACGCATCATAATAATTTAGGCTATCTGAAGTGTTACATGTATCTTCTACTGACCAACAGTACGCAGCACTGTATATACTGCCAGCTCTTTAAATACACATTAATAACAAGTGTTGGACTCACCTGGACAAGGGTGACGCTTTACCTTGGACTGACTGTGGGACTTTGCTATAATGATGTTCCCATATTACCGAATGTCGGAAATGTTAAACACAGCTTAACTAGTGGAGGCAGGAGGTGGAGAGTGCAGGATGCACGGAGGAGGGACAGGAAAGAAGGGTTAGGACAGGATTTAACTCATTGTAGAAAAAGAAACATTTGGGAATTCTAAAGTTCTGTATGTGGTCTACTGATAACTAAAATGCTGGTCCACTAAAAGGCTTAAATGAACACTGCAGTTTAGAAAAACTACATTGTAAAGTATGTAGCAAACAAACATTAGCTGCTACGCAAGACATGGACATAAAATTATATTTAGAGAAAATCTTTTATTTAGCTGACTTTGCTTGTGTCTTGAAGGTTTCCATCTTAGATTGCTAACTTGAAGGGAAGGGTTATCCTATGGGGACTTGCTCTGTCACATAATTTTGTTGTCAACTGTGCTATTTAAAAAGCAATTTACAGCAGAACTGACTATAGATCCTATCATAATCCACAGTTCCCACCACTCGTCCCAGGTATCTAATCCTTTTAGGAGCAAAGACAAAATGTCTGTCGTCATTAAAGCAAAATTGATTACAATAGTTAAAACATTAAAAGCTGTAATTAAACATTGTAAACATATTTTACACATTTTCAAGTTCTTCAAAAGAATACTATGTATTATGTAGTGTGTTGCTTCAGTAGATCAATACTATGCAAAGGGTTCCTACATACAGTAACTGGTGAAAGGGTTAACTGAGATGTTGATACTCCCACCTCCCCACACATTTAATGTGGTTTAATAGATTAAATGCTTAGTTTATTTTCATTTCTAAAGGAAAAAGGAAATGCAAATATATTAATATAAATTAATTTGAACAAAATGATGCTACTTTTCTGCAAGCTGTAACAATCTTTATTCCAATACTAACACATTCTGTGCTTAATATTTGTGTTATAACGGCAGGCACAAATTGTTAAGTAAACCACACAAAAATGGTGGAAACATCTTAGCTGCGAGCTACATTTTTTATAAACATTTAGAAATATTCGATTGAAATTGGCCCTTTTTCAGCCTCCACACGGAAATCATGCACTCGTAAGTAGTATTTAAGCAAGCCCGTATTTTACTTCTTAGACCCAGCAAATAGTAAATGAGACCATCATCATGATGTCAGTAAAACATGGAGTTTATACTTCAACTTCAATGTAGAAATCAATCAAAATCATTAAAGCAACTGTTCTTAGTCCATGTGGGGTCCATGATATGTATTAACCCCTTAAATCCCAGGATACATTTCACACAAAATAAACATTAAATACATGTTTTTTGTTATTGCATATTTGTGGGTTTGAGACTCTTGTGTAATTAATTCTAATGTATTTATATGTCTTTCTGTGCTTTTAAAGTACCTTAGTGTATTTTAAATTGCTGCTGCAGCTGTGATAAGCATTTGAAAAAGTCCTTGCGAATCCTATTCAGTACTAGTTTCTGATAGAAATTTGATACATTTTGTCAGACTTAATTTGCGAGCTAGAGCTACGGGTCTAATAGAATATTAATTTAATTATTTAGCGCTCGTAATATTTGAGCTGTGTTAAAACCAATGGAGATCTAAGGCCGATTTTGTGGCCTCAGCTGCCCCATAGTGATTGTGGGCAGGGTACTCGCAATTGGAATAGATTTGGACAATTGAATGGGGCCCACTGTTTTGAGCTACATGTTCCCTTGCCAGAATTCCCAAGTTGTAGTGGAAACATTATGTTTATTTTATTCTGTGCTGGTAGTTTTTCAATTTTTTTTTTACAGATGCTTATATATATATATATATATATATATATATATATATATATGTCAGTGTTTTATTTGCTTTCTGTACTTTGTATAATGAAGGGTCTCTTTCAGGTCTTTTGGTTTTTGGCACATCATAAGTGAAATTATGTTATGTAGTTTGCTTTATTCTGAAAGCAATGTTATCCACTGAGACACCCATTTTTGTCAACATTTCCTTTTACAACAAGGCATTAAGCTATTTTTTGTTCAATCAAAATATGTAAGCCTATATTTGGCCAATTAAAAAGGTCTATTGTTAAGCAACACTGTGGTCTATTTATTTTCTGTATGGTGTTTTGATTAAGTAAATGGCCCTAAAAGTTTTTAACTTTTATATATCTACATAATTATTATTTAATGAGCTTATTCTCTCTCCTACTTTCTCAGGAAGGTGTGTCTTGCAAACTAATGAGCATTAGTTCAGCTGAAAGCACTATCCGTTTTAGCTGTTACATTCATTGTACAGCTAGAAGCTTACAGCCTTATTAAATTGTGATTCGGTAAATTTAAAAGGGCTCTATATAAGCACATAGCATATTTTATTTACATAAGTTTTTATTTAGTGAAGACCTTGCTTTTGGATAGAAGTTCACTAACTAAAAACTTCTGTAAATAAAATATGCTCTGTGCTTATATAGAGCCCTTTTAAATTTACCGAATCGCAATTTAATAAGGCTGTTAATCTAGTAGCTAGAGCTACTTTCAAAGTTGCTTCTCACCACAGGAATTTGGTTAGCAAAAACCAAAATAGAAGATACCACTGCAGCACAACTGCACATAAAAGATAATAAACTACATTCTTTTTTTTCAAATATTTTTTATTGTAATTAAAACAAATAACAAATAACAATTATTTTGTATATACTGTATACATAAATACAGAAATGTATTTGTTCTTTTATATAGTTTTCATAACATTCACAGTTATAAATAAAAAAAAAACAGCTGGGGGAAAGAAGAGGAATAGTGAGGTAATTTAAGAAATTATTTGCTTTCTCTTTTTCTTTTTTTTTATTTTTTTTTTTTTTATATTTTCAGTGTCCAAATGTTCCAATTATAATTATCTACTTTCTGAAATCATTTTGCCTGTTTTAAAACATAGTTTTTCAAAAGAATATATTTGAAAAACTATTTATGGATTAAGTAAGCGTTGTACAGCTTTATAAATTCTAATAAAAAACAAAACAACACATTCCTCACTAACTTCAAAATCTGAACATTTTTTGAGTTTTGAATGAAACTTTGGTGTATTTTAAGTGTGAGACTCCTCAAAAGCAATTTTGAAAAAGCCCTAGATTCACTGCACAAACCTACCATACTAATGTTGAGCCCCACTGTAATTAGAACAGCTAGGAATGTAAATGTTAATATAAACAGTCAGGTGCTTGAACACCAGGCCTTCGTCTGCAAAGTGTAATCAGTCTAGTATTTGTTTATGACAAAAATAGTTCAACAATTTATTATGGTCATGACTGATTAAAAACCTTTAACAGTAATACTGTACATACACAACTACAGCCTTACAACACAATTTTTTAACTGATCAGGTTTTGACAAAACATGAGGGGCAGGAGCCTTGTCACCCACTTCCCTTCCTAGATGTATTTGTTCCGACCCAGATGGCTAGGAAAAGAAGGGGCGAGATAGATATTAAGGGTTTGTGAAGAAAGGGTTTGTGATGCTTTGCCCTTGAGTAGGATAAAAGCTGGAGGTGGGGGTGGGGGGGGGGGGGGGGGGGGGGGGTTTGTGTGTATGACAAGGGGCAGGAATACCCCAAAACAAAGAAACCACAGGAAGGAAAGAAGAAGAGGGCAGTTAAAGCATATAAAGCCTACCAGAGAGCTTTCCCATACTTATTATAATAGTTTAATAGTGTCTAAGATATTCTGCATTTTTTCTTGATGTTATGTTCTGTATTCTTGATACAAAACTTTGTCATAGCAGAAGAGGCAGTTGATTGAGCAGTTCAGTTTATCAATATTCTCTTCTTTCTGGACCATCACCAGCTTGCCTAGGCATTGGCCAGGGAATATTCCTAAGCAAATCTGACCAGGTGGCGCCAGCGTTATGGCAGGGCATGGCTTTAATAACTCCTGGAGAAGATTAGGCAATGGAGGAGTAAATCAGGTGGTGTTAGTATGCAGGGCTAGGAGTAGGTGTCAAGGAAAACCTTTACCATCTTGCCATCACCCTCACAAGAATCAGTCAGGACACAAATACCAGACGTTTTGGATATTCAATTTATTAAACAAGCTTAAGCAAGGCGACACACACACACAGCGATGGTCTGAGGTGGTATTACTGATGCCCCTCATTCTCCCAATCAATACACTGCATTCCTTAAACTCTCTTTTAAGAATGTATGATTTGTTGACATATAGCTTGTTCTTTCAGTGTCCCGTTTGCTGTCCTTGAAATAACATGTTTTAACCACATAAACTCTTAGCCAAATTATTTCTGTTATTTATCTAGAGCAATTGAAGCAATGATTATACTGTGCTGAATAAGCATAACATCATTCTAACTCCTTCATTTCAACTTTAACCCCTTCATGGGCCTTATGCCTCAAAGAAAGCTCTTATGGGCCCCTCAGAGCGTGATGGCATGGAATTGAATGGGGGGAAATTAGGTAGCCATCTGCCCTTCATGTGGTGGGAATTCATTACACTAAAGCCAAAGAACCCAGTGGCAATATTTGTTGAGACTTTTGTAAAATGACAGAAAATCTAAAAACAGTTATATTGTTCTCCGAAATTTTTATTGAAGACAAGTTGGTAATATTATTACAGCAGTTTGTATCACACGTTAAGCCTCACATTACATATATTTGACACTGCTTGTATACATTTCTCTGATTACTTAAGGAAAGATATTATTATATCAAGAAAAAAATGTTTGTCTTCTTTTTTTAATGTTATTCATATTTGAATTTACAAAAAAACAATTATCAGTTTGATTACCTTATTAGCCTTCTAACTTTAATTTCTCCACTCTCAATTAAATTCTTAAATTATACAGTATGCCTATACCAAATTCGCCTGGTATAAGCAAGGGTATATCAGATTAGAGATTGTATGATTTTATCTAATTGATGAATTCAGTCAGGCCTAGGCTACCCTTTATAATAATACAGGAGGGGGGGATATCGCTGAGTAATTACACAATATGAATTCAAGTAGTAAATAATAAAGGGAAATATGTAAAAGAAAAAGGAGAAAAGGAAAGGTGGAAAGGAATAAGGTGAGAAGAAGTGTCCTCCTTACAAGATGACAATATAGGGATCCTTATGAAGGGTCAGTTAGAATTGTTTGGTTTACCTTAATCTCCATCTCCTGTTTTAGCACTGAGGTCCAGTCTCCCCCGGTCTTCTGCTGCCCGCCAAGACGGAGGTTTTGATAATTGGGAAGGGACTTAGGGGAGGGATATGCAATTTGGGGATGTAATCCAAGGTTCCCATATTTGTAAGAACAATGTTTAGGATTCTGGCAAGATGTGTCATCCTTTCGTTAAGTATTATAAAGTTGACTTTAAGAATGATATCACGGAAGTGAAGAGATTGGGCTTTGCATTTTAAGCTATATTTGTAGCAGCTAAAGCTATACATTGAAATAATTTGTTATAAGATGCGTTTAAGTTGTCAATGTGAATGCCTAGGAAGCAAGATTCGATTGTATGAAAGATTGGGATATTTAATATTTTAGAGGTTAATTGAGTTTTTTTTTTCCCCAGAACTATTGGGCACTTCCACCAAGTGTGGATGAAGTCACCCACGATTTGGCAGCCTCCGAAACAATTACTACTATTTTGTGATTTAATTTTATGAATTCTTGATGGAGTAAAGTATGCTCTATGTAGGACTTTTATAGAGGTTTCCAATAAATTATAGCTTATAGAGTCCTTCGAAAGATTGGTTACAAGATTCAATCCATTTATTAGCCTCCTATTTTTGACTTAAATCAGACTTAACAATGAAGGGAAATTTTTGGTCTTTATTGGGAGAATTGAAGATGTCATACAGGGAGCCTAGGATTCCCTTGGCTCGGGGGAAGTTTTGACATATTGAGGAGAACCAGGATAGTTTAGGGGGGCCATATGTTCTAGTCATAGTCATCACCCAGTGTCTTAATTTTATATGATTAAAACTTCCTTCTGAGGGATGTTGAAGTTATTCCTAAATTGTTCGCAAAGGGTAATTTGGTCATTTTCGAACCAAGAGCCTATCCTGTCCACCAGTGTCTCTATTCCTCTGTACAGTCTCTGTATATACTAGGATTGGACAAAACTGAGTAGAAGTGGGAAATAGTATAAGCTAATTGACGTCTGGAGTTGGCCTGTTTCTAAATAGTTAAAGTAAGTGTAATCATTGGATTAGAATGTTTTGGGGAAAAGGAGTCTGTTTGTGGGTTCCAAATTATCGTGTCCAAAGTTTGGGGTTTCATTTGAAAATGTTCTATAAATATCCAAATTCTAGGTGGTTTATTTTGCCAGATGAATTAGAATATCTGTGATTGGAATCTATTTAGTTCCTTATCATTGTATAGGTAAAGTTCTAATTTTAACCGAAGTCATACGGCCAGTTTAGGATACTGGTATATTAAATTTGAACTAATTATTCATTTCTACAATTAATTTTTGGAATAGGGGGGATAATTTGCTTTATAGAGCGCAGATATTTTACTAGTAATGTTGGTCCCCAGATATTTAATATGTGCCTTAGGCCATACAAACTTACAAGTGGCTTTCAGCTTTTCCAGAGTTGCTTGAGATAAAACCCCACACTTAAGGATTCTGTTTTTTCAATGTTAAGTTTGAGGCCAGAGAGGTTACTCAATTATTTGATAATAGACATCAGGGCAGCTATGGAGGACTTTGGGTCTGTGAGAGAGGATTAGAGATCATCAGTGAATAATGAACATTTAAAATGCTGAAGACCTACTTTAAGACCTGCTATTTCTGGGTTCAATCGAATAGCCTGAGCCAGGGGTTCAATAGCAAGAGCAAATAAGAGTGAAGATAGGGACAGCCTTGCCTGGTTACCCTCTGGATATCAATGTTCGCTTTGTTAGAACCAGGCAGTTTCAAGTTAGCAACAGGGGATTTATAGTACATTTTTAGTAGGTTGATGATACGTTCCTTGAACCCGAAATTGACCAAAGTCGCATAATAATAAGGCCATTCTACTGAGTTGAAGGCTTTTTTTAAAAATTAAGTTCAAGAATGCACATCTGGGTTTTAGAGCTTTGGGATAAGGTCTGGTAGAAATTTGGAAGTTCTTTTGGCAATAATTTTGGCTAGGATCTTTACATCTCCATTCATAAGTGTAATAGGGCGGTAGATTGTAGCTTCCATTAGGTCCCTGCCTTCTTTGGGGAACAGAACTAGTAGCCACATTAAATTCCAAGTTTGTATGTGCAAAGTGAGATCCGCAATTGCTGCGGGTTGGAAATTTTGCCGATTTACGAAGCTATTAAATTAGAACATGCTACAAGTTACGGGCTTGAGAAGCAAAACCTTATTTGCCTTGGAGTAAAACAAATGTCTAGTTCGTCTAAGTGCCTTTTCCGTCCTATCTAAAAAATGCTGTCTAGCTCAAGTCTAACTTTTTTTATTCAATGGCGAACAGGGGTTTAGGGCTTTTGCTGGTTCTTTTTCTCTAGTATCTCCAATTCTTTAGTTAGGTCTAGTTTTTTTTTGTTGAGTATTGTTTTTGTGAGTAGCCGCCAATTTGATGCAAGTGCACCCTGGCTTTGCATCTTGTATAGAATTGGATTAAAAAAAATAATTCCAAGTCTTTAGTTAGTTTATCTAAGAATAAGGGGTTCAATAAGAGTAAGCTCATTTAGCTTCCAAGAATAGGGTAAGTGAAGATTGGGACCCAGATTCAGGTCTATAGAGACTGCTGCATGATCAGACAAGGGACAAGCAAGGATGCTTGCCCTGTCCAAGCTATCAAAGACGGATGAGTTTATGAGAATAGCATTAATACAATAGTATGTGCCATGGGACGGGGAATAGTATGTGAATTCTTTCTTATTAGGATGATGGCCTCTCCAGACGTCAACTAGGTCTAAATTTCAAAGTAATATGTTTGTTTGCCGTAATTTTTTTGGAACAGCGTTCGTTTGATATGTTTCTGGATCTACTAAGGTCTTGATTAAAGGCTAAATAAAAATCTCCTCCAATTATTAGTTTCCCCAAATCTTGACCTTCAAAATATCTTAGTATTTTAATTAGAGATTGATGGGGAGAAGAGGCAGGGGAGTAAACTGAGACTAAGGACATTTTTATTCCAAGAATTGTTCCTGTCAGTAGGATATAACTACCCTCTTTGTCAATTTTTTGGGAGTCAATTTGAAGGGGAAATTCTTATAAGAATAGAATAGCCGCTCCTGCTTTTTTGGAGGTTTGACTCGTGGAGACATTTTTTGGATAATAATAATTTGCGTAATAGGGGACTTATGCTTGAAAACTGATTATATGGGTATCATATTATGATAATATAAATGTAGAGCACAGTGAATCTACAATAAAATATAGTGAATTATACTTGGGGAAGGCTGAATAGGATAGCCACTTATTGTACTAATGAAATTGTCTAGGTAGGCTAAACATTTAAAGAAATATTGTGTTTATGAGTAAATGCCAAAAGTGACTATACATGCAAAAAGCAACTATATACATGAGAAATCTAAGCCGATTAATTTTATGCAAAGTCTCAATTTAATTAGTGAAAATATAAAGTAAACTGTGCATTTGAGTTGAGTCTCTTCTCTCACTCTCTCTCTCTCTGGATCTACAATCAAACACACTGTCTGAAGCTGTGCTGGAGTCTCTCCACTATCTGTGGGCCTCAGTCTCTTCTCTCACTCTCTCTCTCTCTGGATCTACAATCAAACACACTGTCTGAAGCTGTGCTGGAGTCTCTCCACTATCTGTGGGCCTCAGTCTCTTCTCTCACTCTCTCTCTCTCTGGATCTACAATCAAACACACTGTCTGAAGCTGTGCTGGAGTCTCTCCACTATCTGTGGGCCTCAGTCTCTTCTCTCTCTCCCTGGATCTACAATCAAACACACTGTCTAAAGCTGTGCTGGAGTCTCTCCACTATCTGTGGGCCTCAGTCTCTTCTCTCTCTCTCTCTGGATCTACAATCAAACACACTGTCTGAAGCTGTCCTGGAGTCTCTCCACTATCTGTGGGCCTCAGTCTCTTCTCTCACTCTCTCTCTCTCTGGATCTACAATCAAACACACTGTCTGAAGCTGTGCTGTAATCTCTCCACTATCTGTGGGCCTCAGTCTCTTCTCTCTCTCTCTGGATCTACAATCAAACACACTGTCTGAAGCTGTGCTGGAGTCTCTCCACTATCTGTGGGCCTCAGTCTCTTCTCTCTCTCTCTGGATCTACAATCAAACACACTGTCTGAAGCTGTGCTGGAGTCTCTCCACTATCTGTGGGCCTCAGTCTCTTCTCTCTCTCTCTGGATCTACAATCAAACACACTGTCTGAAGCTGTGCTGGAGTCTCTCCACTATCTGTGGGCCTCAGTCTCTTCTGTCTCTCTCTGGATCTACAATCAAACACACTGTCTGAAGCTGTGCTGGAGTCTCTCCACTATCTGTGGGCCTCAGTCTCTTCTCTCACTCTCTCTCTCTCTGGATCTACAATCAAACACACTGTCTGAAGCTGTGCTGGAGGTATCTAAAGACACTTTGGAGCCATTTCAACTTGTACTATATGTAATATTATCAATATTTGTATGAATGTTTCTGTGATATAATATTTGATGAGATAGAAACTTTTACTAAGCAAATCCATACCTTTGCATTTGTCTGAATCCCCCATTACCTTGCCTGCTCCCCCACCCCCAAAGCCTGGTTTTATTGCTTCTTATCTCTGAAATAACATTTGTCCATCCTTCTCATATTCTGTTGCAGTCTCTCCACTATCTGTGGGCCTCAGTCTCTTCTCTCACTCTCTCTCTCTCTGGATCTACAATCACCTCCCTCGCCTTGTTTCTCTTGATTTATTGAGTCACTCAAATTTCCTACAGCTGATCAATTAGCAACATCTGCTAACTATACCTAATTAATCTTTTACACAATGTTTCCTCATGCCTTTTCCTTCCTCATTACATCCTGTTTTTTCCTCAAGCTTCTCTTCTCAACTTTGCCACATCATGTCTCCAACCTAACCATCTCACCTTACATGCTCTCCTCTCCTCTTTTATGCTCCCATGAGCTACTCTTATTCCTCCATCCTCCCCCTTCTAAAGCTCATAAGCAGAAACACTTCTGCAAGTCCAAATCCCACTTCCTCTCCCTCTCTCTCTTTCTTCTGCTGGCTTCTTGGGACATACCTCCTAACACAGGCCCCTCACCTCCCACTCGCAAATTATACTATCTGACCACTAGGGGCAGATAACATATTACATACTAGGATCATTTACCAAATTACTTTCTCAGTTGCTTTCCTCTTCCTTCTAACTTTGCATACCCTCCTACCTAATGTAACTTCACTTTCTTCCTGACCCTTGCTATTTGTTATCTGCCTCTTCCATCCCCTTTAGATTGTAAGTAGAGAGTTTTCAATCTTGTAGAGTGCTTTGGCAAAAAGCACTTTCTACAAAGATTCTAAGCTCAAAGCAGGGCCCTCCACTTTTTGCAGTTTGTTAAAATGTATATTTTTCCTTGTTCATTTCCTCTGTATATCGCTACGGAATATGTTGGCGCATTACAAATAAAAGTAATAATAAAAAGTAATAATTTGAGTTGAGTTGCATTTGAGTTGAGTTGCATTTGAGTGCATTTGAGTATTTTAAAAGTATATTCGACTATTATATAGGGTATGAAATAACATATACATTCACAGGCTTAACTGCAATATTAACAGGAACAAGTGTTATATGAGCAGGGTCTCAGGCAGGGTCCATGAAGTGGGCGAGTCCCTGAGAGGGCAGGGATACAGATCCAGGGCTACTTGGTAGTATGACTTTGGAGAAGGAGGTTTTCCTCAATCTCTTCTGTTTAGGAGCCTCTGTCCTTTTTTGCTAAGAAAAGGAGCACTGTGTTGTTCTTGTCTACCCACAGATTCTCCCTCAGGTAAGAGGTCTAGGTGCTCTAACAGGCGAGGCAGTCTTCCAGAGAAGTAGATGAGAAGTTAAATATTTTAATAGTACTTTCTACCATTGTATATGGTATGAATATCATAAACATTTACAGGATGAAACTCAAAATTAACAGGAACTCCTGTTATATGTGCAGATTCTCAGGCAGGATTTGTGATACAGGAGAGTTCCTGAGAAAGTAGGGGTCCAGGTACAGGACAACATGTCAGTGATTCTTTGGAGAAGGAGGATTTCCTCAGTCTCTTCTGTTTAGGAGCCTCCATCTCTTGTTTGCTTAGGTGAGGAATGCTGGATAGCTTTTGTCTACCAGCAGATTCTCCCTCCGGTAAGAGGTTTAGGCGCCCTAGTTGGTCAAGGCAGTTTTCCAGAGAATTAGATGAGTAAAGGGACCCTTTGAACTGGAACAACAGGGTGAAAGGAAAGCAAAGCATTTTCCGGTCCACTAATAGTCTTCATCTTCCTTGAGGCTGTCAGGACACGGCCCCCGGTGTTTTGCCTTAGAAATCTGACAATGACATATTTTGGGAGTTTTTGGTTCCTCGTTGTTCCTACTGTTCTATGAGCCCTTTCAATATCCCAGGTGTTTTCAGGTTGGTCAGATAGGATGATGCCTAGTGTGGCTTTCAAATAGTAAGATAGATTTTGTACAGTTTTTGGTATGCTGCGGATTCTAATGTTACTAGCTACTTGCCCGCAGTCTTTATTCAACCTCAAATACTATGTAACTACATAACTATGTAAATTGTAAGCCTGGCAATGCTGTTTGCCACCCAGTGCGAGTCCCCCCCCCTCCCCGACCAGATGATATATTTTTGTTAATATTTTTTATTTTTCCATGTCATATTCCATATGTATGAAAAGCTAAAGCAATGAATTGAATTAGTAGTCAATGTGTATATTGTTATAACATGCAACTTGTATAGTTATATCTGTAAACACATTAGAAACCATTGTTTGATAACATTGTAACATTTATTTATTGTAATCTATACATCAATATTCTAAGAATGTGTAAACTTTGTTTGAAACAATATTTATATTGTGAAGCATTACATGTTATTTAACACATAGTAAATGTTTATATTGACTCCAGAATAAGGCAAACAGTGAATCGTCTCAAAAGGGAAAAAAATAAACGCCTTCCTGACCACGGATACTGGCGATCAGATTACTCAGTGGATTAATAATCTCTCAGTAATTATACAGTAAAAGGCCCAAACCCCTAAATACATACAATAAAACAGATAACTAAATACAATGCAAGTGATAATTGCATTCAATAAGGTCAGAACAACATGGCAAAAAACTGTTAATACATACAATAACATTTGTAAGTTCATACAATGAAAGTACTAACAATATTCAATGAAACCATTAAGTATAATATTTTCCAAACACGTAATGTTTAATATGGTTCTTACCAACAGCGTATTTTGTCAAGATTTGTGAAAGCCTGTTTTATGGTTATGTATTTTTTTGTAATTTATTAGTGGTTTCTCTAAAAAGAGCCGAAAAATGTTGTCTTTGGGATGTAACCACTGTTCTGTCCGTGGAGTGTTTTCTTGAAATAGAGGTTTCTCTAAAAAGAGCCCAACAGACGTTAAACTTTGTCTTTGGGATGTAACCATAGTTTTTTTGGTATATTATTTTTTTTTATGAGCCTCTGTTTTATTGTTAACATTTTTTGATTGAATTTACAACACCTCATAATAGACTATATTTTTAGCCATCATCTAATAGTTCACCCTGACTTTCATTTTTTTTTTAATGAAAACTTAAATTTCTTGTCCATGGGCAAATACTGATTCTTCTAAAAAGAGGCCAACAGAGTTAAAATGTTATCCTTGGGGTTTATTAATGGTCATTGCAAATGCCATGATAATGGGAAATTGTCTCCTTTGAAGTACAAAAGGCAAGCTAGTCTCACTTGGAGCCAAATTTCCTTTTTTGAGTTGCAAAACATGTGGTGGCATTCCAGAGGGAGTTAATGAATTTATAAATTCATTGGTAAAATTACCACTTTGACATCAGCTAGAACACAATCTGCACTGTGATAATTTTTTTAAATGCCATCAATTAATTTCAAGATATGGTTATTCAGATCCAAAGCATCTTTATTTTTGTATGGTAATATTACTTTCTGTGTACGCTCTGATGAATGTTCTGTAGTTATTCCATTTGGGAATGTAGCTGATATGAGTAAATCTTTACAAATAATTTCCGCTGGGATTTTGACAATATCCTACGGTAAATTAGTTATGTCATTTTTTCCTTCGCCAATTTTAATTAGCAAATCATTGAATTTATTTTGGCCTTCAGATCTCATACTTTTTTCTAATCTAAGGTGTTTCAATTCTATCCATAAGGTACTTGACTTTATACATGTTTCCACAATGTCTGTGCGATTTTCACGGACAACCACAGGTAATGCTTGTCTTAAATCTCCACCTAATAACATGACTTTTCCACCAAAAGGCAAATCATTACCCATGACTTCACACAATAAACAATCAATACATTGCAGAGCATGGCACGACATCATAGTGGCCTCATCGATAATTAATTTTGATTTTTTTAAACTTATTTGCTTGAGATGATTTCATTCTAATATCTGACACTGATGTTTCCAAAATTGGAACTAAAAGCTTAAATACACTATGTACTGTTCTGCCACCTTCTAATAATAGTGCAGCAATGCCAGTTGTTGCAAAGGGAAGTGCTATTTCACCTTTACCTCTAATTGAACCCATCAACAAATTATATAGATACGTTTTTCCAGATCCACTGGGTCCATCTAGATAAAAATAACGCTCTTTAAACAAGTTATCATCTAGTGCTTGTTGTATTGCATTGAAAGCCTGCAAGTGCAAATCATTTAAAGTGGCAATGTTTTCTTCTGTTTTTCCACATCAGCTTCATAGTCCTCAAAGTTTATATCATCTATAATTTGTAGATCTGGGAGATTAAAAGTTGCACTTCTTAATCCATGACATAGAAAGACTTGTTGAATGTCCATTAATGGTTTTAATCCAGCAATGGACTCATTATACTGTTTCAAAAAGTCTTCATACATATTTGTTTTAAATGTTTCCCACAAAGCTAATGCATTAGGAACTGAATGCAAACTGTTCCCTCATCTGTCTTGGAATTTTGCATAGAGCTGCATCTTCTAGACATCTCTCATTCTGTCTCATCAGCAAAGAAGTTTCTACGTCACGCAGCTAATTGAAATGTGTCATAAAGTCTGTCATTGACAGTTCTCAAGTGTTCAAAACATTTTGCAACAGGAACATTTAAAAGTAGTAAACGTAAGCAGAAACGTTCAATGTCTCTTACTGTATACATTCTGGGAATTATTTTATTACCACCCTTTTGTCTACATTTCCATGAGCCATTTACGAAAACATAATGATATGGAATCTCATTGTATAAGTATTGTCTTGCCTCCATATCGTTTGAATTTAGGATAAACCAAGCAGTAAGTGTGGTTTGTCGATGTTCATTTTGTGCCAGAGCATTTTCTTCATTGCCAGTATGAAAGTAAACTAAATATCTTTGTGGCAAATATACAGCTAATTGATATACTGCATGTGAGCGATCATGCATTTCAAATTTAAAAACTGCCACATTGCTTCTGGTGCACTCACATAACGAGCATCTACATGAGATAGCAGTTCATCATGTACTAACTCATTGTCTTCTTCATTTGGGCCACTTTTCATATCATATCCTTTATAAATATATTTATAGACATATTTAATTGATTTAATAGAAGTGCAAGCTTCCACATTTATGTGTGCATTATATTTCATTAACAGATCATTATATGGCACCACATACGTGTTTTACCACAAATTATTGCCTTAGGCACTCCTTGCCAGCAACTGCGACCCTCGCAAACTTTACGTCGTAACGCAAACAACATACGAGACACGTTACCACCCATTACAACCTCGCAAAAATCGGCCGCAACACGCGGACATGAAAAAATGAAAAACACAATAAATACACACAACACATACATAAAAAGCTTACCTACAGCAAGAGGGAGCATCCAGCACCTAAAAAAATGAAGTTACACCTTAATTTAACGGAAAATAAAAGAGTTTAGACACTAAAAAAGCGAGAGAAAAATGGCCGCCGAACAAAACGAAAACGAGGCTACAACACTCTAAACACGCAAAACACCACAAGAAACACGCAAAACACCACAAAACACCTATGGATATTCCGCTACAGACGCATACCACACATTTGCCGCCATTTTAGAACAATGAGGAAGTACACAGCTACGCTAACGGTTTGGTCTCGCGCACGCACACTATTACACTGCACACATTCATCACGCTTACACAGCAGCTCCACACCACTAATGCTGCAGCAACATCAAAACAGATTGTCAGCTCTTCAACAGAATGCTTCCTGCATATATTACTTGAAAATAGGTAAAGTATATTAATTTACTAGCGAATTGCCCGTCAAAAAATGACGGCAATGAAATTGTAAGGTAGCTAATGCTGTTTAGTGTGTAATAATGAAATATATAATACATTAATAAATGAATATACTTTACCTATTTTAAAGCATTGTGTGGAAGAGCTGTGAATGTGTTTTGATGTTGCTGCAGCATTAGTGGTGTGGATCTGCTGTGTAAGCGTGCTGAATGTGTGCAGTGTAACACTGTGCGTGCGCGAGACCAAACCGTTAGCGTAGTCGTGTACTTCCGCATTGGCGAGAAATGGCGAGTAATGTGTGTTATACGTTTGTATCGGAATATCCGTAGGTGTTTTGTGGTGTTTTGCGAGTTTCTTGTAGTGTTTTGCGAGTTTAGAGTGCTGTAGCCTCGTTTTCGTTTTGTTCGGCGGCCATTTTTTCTCTCGCTTCGTTTTTTTTTTTAGTCTCTAAACTGTTTTATTTGAAGTAAAATCGAGGTGTAAGTTCTATTTTTGAGGTGCTGGATGCTCCCTCTTGGTGTAGGTAAGTTTTTTATGTATGTGGTGTGTGTATGTATTGTGTTTGACATTTTGTAATGTTCGCGAGTTGCGTCCGAGTGTTGCGAGTCCGTAATGTGTGTGAACGTGTGTCGTATGTTGTTTGCGAGTGTCGTAATGTGTGTGTCGTACTGTTTGGGTTGCGACGTGAAGTTTGCGAGGGTCGCAGTTGCTGGCAAGGAGCGCCTTCGGCGCTCCATGCCAGCAACTGCGGCCCTCGCTTTGCGAGGTCCTCAGGTGCTGGCATGGAGCGACTACGGCGCTCCATGCCAGCAACTGAGGCCCTCGCTTCGCGAGGGTCCTCAGTTGCTGGCATGGAGCGCCTTCGGCGCTCCATGCCAGCAACTGAGACCCTCGGGCAGTGCCCTCGCTTCGCGAGGGCACTGCCCGAGGGTCTCAGTTGCTGGCAAGGAGCGCCTTCGGCGCTCCTTGCAGCAACTGAGACCCTCGGGCAGTGCCCTCGCTTCGCGAGGGCCTCGGCTCGCTGCGCGAGCCGCGGCCCTCGCTACGCGAGGGCCGCGACTCGCGTAGCGAGCCCGCGGCCCTCGCTTCGCGAGGGCCGCGGGCTCGCTACGCGAGCCCGCAGCGTTAGCAACAACTCGTACGCTCACAACTATATATGTGATTAATGTATTATTTATTTGATTATTATAAAACAAACAGCATTAGCTCACTTACAATTTCATTGCCGTCATTTTTTGACGGGCAATTCGCTAGTAAATAATAATACTTTACCTCACAAAAGTGAGTACACCCCTCACATTTTTGTAAATATTTTATTATATCTTTTCATGTGACAACACTGTCCCCTCAAACAAACTCAACACACAGCCATTAATGTCTAAAGCATTGGCAAGAAAATTGAGTACACCCATAATTGGAAATGTTCACATTGGGCCCAAAGTGTCAATATTTTATGTGGCCACCATTATTTTCCAGCACTGCCTTAACCCTCATGGGCATGGAGTTCACCAGAGCTCCACAGGTTGTCACTGGAGTCCTCTTCCACTCCTCTATAATGCCATCAAGAGCTGGTGGATGTTAGAGACCTTGCCCTCCCTGTTTGAGGATGCCCCACAGATGCTCAATAGGGTTTAGGTCTGGTGACATGCTTGGCCAGTCCATCACCTTTATCTTCAGCTTCTTTAGCAAGGCAGTGTTAGTCTTGGAGGTGTGTTTGGGGTTGTTATCATGTTGGAATACTGCCCTGCGGCCCAGTCTCCGAAGGGAGGGGATCATGCTCTGCTTCAGTATGTCATGGTACATGTTGGCATTCACGGATCCTTCAATGAACTGTGGCTTCCCAGTGCCGGCAGCACCCATGCAGGCCCAGACTATGACACTCCCTTCACCATGCTTGACTGTAGGCAAGACACACTTGTCTTTGTAATCCTCACCTGGTTGCCGCCACACACACTTTACACCATCTGACCCAAATAAGTTTATCTTGGTCTCATCGGACCACAGGTCATGGTTCCAATAATCCATGTCCTTAGTCTGCTTGTCTTCAGGAAACTGTTTGCAGGCTTTCTTGTGCATCATCTTTAGAAGAGGCTTCCTTCTGGGACGACAGCCATGCAGATAAATTTGATGCAGTGTGAGGCGTATGGTCTGAGCACTGACAGGCTGACCACCCACCTTTCAACATCTGCAGCAATGCAGCTTGCAGCACTCACATGTCTATTTCCCAAAGACAACCTCTGGATATGACGCTAAGCACGTGCACATTCTTTGGTCGACCATGGCGAGGCCTGTTCTGAGTGGAACTTGTCCTGTGAAATCGCTGTATGGTCTTGCCCACCATGCTGCAGCTCAGTTTCAGGGTCTTGGCAATCTTCTTATAGCCTAGGCTATCTTTATGTAGAGCAACAATTCTTTTTTTTAGATCCTCAGAGAGATTTTTGCCATGAGGTGTCATGTTGAAATTCCAGTAACCAGTATGAGAGAGTGTGAAAGCGATAACACCAAATTTAACACACCTGCTCCCCATTCACACCTCTGACCTTGTAACACTGAGTCACATGACATCAGGGAGGGAAAATGGCTAATTGGGCCCAATTTGGACATTTCCACTTAGGGTTGTACTCACTTTTGTTGCGAATGGTTTAGACATTAATGGCTGTGTGTTGAGTTATTTTGAGGGGACAGCAAATTTACACTGTTATACAGGCTGTATACTTACTACTTTACATTGTAGCAGAGCGTCATTTCTTCAGTGTTGTTACATGAAAACATATAATAAAATATTTACAAAAATGTGAGGGGTGTTCTCACTTTTGTGAGATACTGTATTATCTTCACATGTATTTGGTATAAATCATCAAGAGGTAACAGTCTCTTAATACATTTTGTCCCCAGAAAACGTCCAGTCACACATTTCATCATCTGAGGAGAAAGTTCTGGGAAGTGTCCAGTATTTATAGAGTGCTAGCACGAGGACAAACGTGTGCATGTACAATTTACTGGTTTTCTGCAAGACTCGCATAACAGTTACTGCTTCAGGCTCGTTTTCATGAAGTTACGTTTTTTCGTCCGCCATTTTTTTTCTTCGCTTAGGCAATTTTCGTTACATTAAAAACGCGAAATAAGGCACAAAGGAACTTGAAACCTCACTCTGAGGCTCCCTGGCTCTCCCCCTGTGGTGTGTGTAAATGTGTAATTAATATTTTCAAAGTATGGCTCGTTTATTTTAGTTTTTTCTAGTTCTGTGGTTTGGCTGTTAATATCGTAACTCCATAACTCCACAACTACGGGCCTCGTTCTACTGGCATCGCGATGAGCGTCTGCGGTGCTCAACGCAAGCCCTGCAATGATGTAACAGATTGGGTTAAGTGAATTTGGAGCATTTTTTCAACCCTGGCATCGATTGTAACAGAAGTGAGTATAGAATTGTATCACCATCCATGTTTATGCCTATTCCTCCCAGGTTTCTAATCCTTTTACAAATAAAATGTTTGTCATCACTGTAGTGTAGTGAATGATCCAAGGTATCTCATCAATAAGGCAGTGTTTCATAGGTGAATAGTGAACATATTTCTGCAGTCTCTGAGAGCCACTACTTGGTGAATAGTCCTTAATCTTGATCTGTAAACATTGATCCAATATGTGCATCCACACTTCCTAGGCGATGACGTGACGGATCACGTGGGTCGCGTTTCAATGAATCATGTGGGTTTTCTTTAGCCAATAGAATAAGTGCATCCACACTACAAAAAAAACTGTAAAATACACACAGCCCATCAGACTAACAGCGTTCTACCTTTGAGAAAGCCAACATTGGCGAAACCAGGTCCCGGTCAGGTAGAAAATCTGTTTGTTGCATGAAAGTGCATAATAACAATAAATGATGCTGTGCTTTACCCTGCCACTTTTGTATCTTGTTTTTTTTCTAATTGTTATTCTATGACCCCTGATATGGAGGTCTATTATTACACTGTGCTTTTGACATTTTTGTACTAAACAGTGAATTCGTTACTTTGGCAGTCTAACCAGCATTTCATTGTGCACTAAAATATCCCTCTCCTTAGATTTCTGACCACCGTCTTTTTTACATGTATATTATTCCTCCATTTATGGAGGTAGGTGACAAGGTATTATCTGAATTCTTTTAACCATTTTTAGTTATTTAGCCTTCTATCGTATGATTGACTACCAACTTATGAGGATAGTAAATAAGGGGAATTAAGCTGTATCTCTCCATCTGCTTTTCCAAGCAATATATGCCATTACTTAATTAATTAACTCTTTGGTGTTATTTATATTGGACTACATCACTTTTATATATAATTGGTCTTTTGCCCCTTTCTTTCAATTTGCACTTGGCACATTGTTACACCCGTTTCACTTTACTTATTTTTTGCACTACTGTACATACCTTCATTGGTTCCTCATTTATATAATAATTTATATATGCATGCTTCCACTTCATCAGCACTATATTTTATAGTCACAATTACCTTCAATATATTGACAATTTCATTGGATCCAATATATATATTAATTTATTATGTTTTCTTTAGACAACAGATGGGTAAGTGTCTCTCCCCTACCACCAATTGAGACTGTTTTACCATTGTTGCAATATCGATGCTATTTATAGGACTTATAGTGTCCTCTTTTTACATTTATAAAATAAAATGTATTTATTTTATGGTGTACTACATTTGTATGCTTGATCTCTCCAATATTTTAAAATGTTGTACTATTTGGTGTTAAGCACCACAGGGTATCCGCTCAGGGCCCCATCTCTGTTTTGTATACCTGTAAACAGTGAGCAACAGAGGCATTAAATATAGGCATTAAGTACAATCTAGGGCTTTCAGGGAAATGAATGCATTTTGAAATGGCAACTGATTTACACATATAATATAATATATAAAGAATATAGCATTATACAAACAAATAACCAACTAATTACACTAATAAAATGAAAAAACTGCATTTTGCAAACTTATATTATTCAAGGTTTAGATTATATAAATGTAACTTCTATATAATTCACTTTTTAAAGCAAAAGCAAAACAAGTGAACATGAAATAAAATTACATTTGCAACTTATATATTAATTATCCTATTAATGATTGCAAAGCTCTCATTTGTTGTTATTGTATAACTCTACTGATACAGGAGGCCCATTTCTTGTCATAATGTAACCTGTTTTCTAATGAGTATGCTAGTCTTTCCAAATAGACCATTTCATCTATATTCTCTACTAGCGACTTGCGCGTCAAAAATGACTGGGCAATAAAATTTAAAGCCGTGGGAATGCTGTTTGACACAGAATGTAAACCGATTTGTACTGTGAGGACCTTCGGCGCTCATTGCGAGGCTTGCGCTGCCTCGCATGCCTCGCAATGAGCCTCTCCCATCATGTACTTTTGGTCCCCTGAGCACCTTCCTGAGTCATGATAAAGAGAGATATATATTTCTATGTATATGTAGTTAAGTAATAATGAATGATTTATTAAATAAATTAATATACTTCAGTTATTTATAATTCTTATATGCAGCGAGCAATAGGCTGAAGAGCTAACAATCTGTTTGTATTTTCCATCTGCATACAATATACATTGTGAGTGTTGGTGCCCTGCTTATAAAGTGTAATGAATGTTCAAAGTGTGCATTCTAAATAGGCTGCGTCCGCGAGGTAAAGCCGTTGGTTTATTGTGTAAAGTGGCATTGTATAGTCGTAATGTTATTAATGTGTTACACGTCTCATGAGCATTTTCCGGCTTTTGTAATAGTGTATTTTGTAGGTCGTAGTGTGATGTGTAAAGTGTTACGCGTTTTGCAGTGTTTTGCGTGGTCCGTGATCATGTAGCCTCGTTTTCATTTTTTTCGCCAGACTTTTTTCTCCTCGCTCAGTTGATTTTCGAGTGTCGAAAATCGTCTAAATGGAGTTAAATTTGCGTTCCACCTCACTCCCAGACGACCTGGCTGTTGCCCGTGCTGTCTGTGATGGTTTCATAATTTTTTGAGGTGTATTTAGTGTGTTTTTATAGTTTTTTTAATTTTTGTAGTTCGGACTTTAATCTCGTAACTTTTTGCTTCTCGTATTTTTTTTTCTTCTAAGTGCCACGTTTGTGAACCGTTTGCACGCCAAGCGATCCCGTGTTTAGGAAGTGTTTTGCCACTAAGTCCCACGTGTTTCATTGCCTCTTTGTGTTAGTGCTGATAGTTGTAGTGCGTTGTAGTGGCTAAGTGCTACGTGTTAATGGCTCGTCTCGCTTTGCGAGGCTCGCAGTGATGAGCACCTTTGGCGCTCATCGGCTAAGTCCCATGCACCACGCAAAGTGTGATGACGTCTCACAGTTTGACAATTATTAAATGTGATGATAATGCTCCAGGATAGGTCTAATTTTTTACATTTAGTTGCAATCTGTAATTTTATAACAATAAATATTGTTGCCAATAGCTTTTTTTTGCCTGCAAATTTGTATTCTCTAGTAAACATTGGTATTAAACAAAATGCAGTGTAAGTATTATTTGTTTTCTAAACATATCATTAATCACTTCTATTTTCTGCCACCTTTTTTTAACTATTGGACAATTCCATCAAATATGTAAATATGATCCTTCTTGTCCGCATATTCTAAGACAGCAATAATTGATTAGATAACCAAAAAGTCATTGAAATGCAAATTTTAGCACACCTAATTTGATTATTGAGGTTTTAAATGTGGGGCACATATTTGTATGCTTTAAGCTGCACACAAACTTGTGAGATCACCTTATGCCATTGGATTACCTACATTACATATTGTCTAAATGCCATTTTATGAAATAAATTATGTTGCATCCTATCTCACTCTATTTCAGTAAATGACCCATATTCAATCTATTTAATTTCTTCAAATCCTCACCAATGAATACTTTCTCAATTATTCTTATCAAATCCCCTCATCCTAATTTGATCAAATTACCTATACAGTATATTACATTCCTAGATCATACTAGGGTCATCAAATACAAAAGTCATGCTAAAAACAGTTGGTTCTGATGTGAAGAAGCAAAGAGCTATAGCTCCACCTTCAATTTGCTGAATTACAATATTTATATATTACATATGACATATAATATCACATTTAAGTCATGAAAAGTTATATAATAATAAAGTTAAATGTGAAGAGGACAGAAGAAAGAGTTGAACTTCAAACTTCCTTGATATCTATTCCATTTGGTAACTATAAAATAACAATTGACAAAACAAATTATTTTTAATATATATATATTTCCACAAATTCTATAAAGAGACATTTTGTAATTGCACTATAATTAATTTATTGCCCGAGTGTCTGACATAGATCTGATTGAATACATCAACAATAATCTATATAATTTTTTTTACATTTGATAGAAAAATCTTTATAAACAAAATAAAATGTATCAATTTGATTCATATGAGTAGGAGGTATAAGTTATTGAATCTGAAGCTAGAACAGATGGTTGTGTAACAATGTAAGGAGAGCAGATTGAATGTTGGTACTGACATTAACAATCAGGTAAAAGACTACAATTCATTAAAACTACAAAATCTGTATTTAAAAAAAACACATTAAAAAAGATATACATCCCACTTGCTTAACTGGAGCTTCTTTCAATTGCAAGCCCATAATTACCTCCAAACTGAACTTTTGGCTGTGGATCATTTTTTTTTCCTAAACATTTAGATGTATTCAGTTTAAAGTGGTTTACTGTATTTTTAATTGCTGCTAGAGCACTATTTGGAACCTGTATAATTTTTTAAACAAATTTGAGAAATTTCCGATTTACGGGTTAGAAGGCAATTGCAGGCTACATGAACGTTTGTAATTGAATATCGATTTGGCGTCTTTAGCACTGGTGACATTTGCAGTTTCGAAAAATCAATGGAGTAGGAGATAGGACAGAGTTATGTTTTTGACAACCGCAATGCTTTTGAGTCTGTAACTCGCCATTGGAATGTGAGTTGCTAAATGGAGCCAATTTAATATCAGTAACATTTACAAGCTACATTACGGGTTAAAGTAATTACAATTTGGGCAATTGAATAGGGCTCCTAGACTGTAATCTGTCCTTTTATTTACTTTAATTACTTCCCAGCAATTCTTTGCCTGGCCTAACACTTCTACCTGAGATCCAAAATGAATGAATAAGTGTTATGAAGGAGAGACTAGAACCTAACATAAGATTATCCAAATTATACTATATGGAGAAACATCTACTAAATCTATTTAATGTAAGACATTTATGTAGCACTATACAGTATCATACAACAACATCTTTTGAACCCAAAAAATACAGGTGACTATAGAGCTGGAATACAACATAGCTATGAAACACAAAATCAGCAACCAAAAATAAACATACTATTACTCTCCTTTTCTTTTTCTTTTTTTTTCTTTTTCTCCTTACTTAAGATTTTTGTTTTTTTAAATATCAAATAATATGACAACACTACAGTGCCTTGCAAAAGTATTCACCCCCTTGGCATTTTTTGTGTTTTGTTGCCTCACAACCTGGAATTAACATCAATTGTTTGAGGATTTGCATCATTTAATTTACAGAACATGCCCACAACTTTGAAGATGTTTTTTTTATTTTTATTGTGAAGCAAACAACAAATAGGACAAAATAAAAGTCAATCTGCATAACTATTCACCCCCCTAAAGCCAATACTTTGTGGCAATCACAGGTCCAAGTCACTTTTGATAAGTCTCTATGAGCTTGCCACATCTTACCAATGGGATTTTTGCCCATTCCTCCTTGCAAAAATGCTCCAGCTCCTTCAAGTTGGATGGTTTGCGCTTGGGAACAGCAAAAGTCTGACCACAGGTTTTCTATTGGATTGAGGTCTGGGCTTTGACTAGGCCATTCCAACACATTTACATGTTTCCCCTTAAACCACTCAAGTGTTGCTTTAGCAGTGTGTTTGGGGTCATTGTCCTGCTGGAAGGTGAACCTCCGTCCTAGCCTCAAATCACGCACAGAGCGGTACATATTTTGCTCAAGAATATCCCTGTATTTAGCACCATCCATCTTTCCCTCAACCCTGACCAGTTTCCCAGTCCTGGCTGCTGAAAAACATCCACACAGCATGATGCTGCCACCACCATGTTTCACTGTGGGGATGGTGTTCTTTGGGTGATGTGATGTGTTGGGTTTGAGCCAGACATAGCATTTTCTTTGATGGACGAAAAGTTCAATTTTAGTCTCATCAGCAAGAGTTGCGGCCGCAAGAAAGCCCAGGTCGCTATTCAAATGCTACGTGAACCCTTCCATCAAGACCGTAATTCGCTAAAACCGCGCCGCAGCTTACTTACACCAAATAGGCTCCGCAAGGCTCTTACTTACAAATCATAGCACCAATTAAGCACATAAAAAGCCATCCTGTACTTTGATGAGATGTGAAAGTGATTGTAGGTGTTAGAATTCCTAGCACAACATTCCCCTACACTTAAATCTGCAAATCATTTTTTTTGTAATTCATGTTCAATTTCCGTGCCCAGAGTCCCACGGGCTTGGAGCACATCAGACCCGCAACGGCTGCGGGATTGGCCTCCGTCAAGTCCGTAAATGGGTAAAATAGACCCACAGGTTACTTGGGCCACGGAGGTGTCGCAAAGGGCTTACTTACAAATCGTAGCACTAATTAAGCAAATAGAAAAGCCATCCTGTACTTTTATTAAAAGTGAAAGTGATGTTTGGTCTTAGAATTAATAGCTCATCATTCCCTTACTGTCAAATCTGCAAATAAAAAATAATAATTTCATGTTCAATCTTGGTGTTCTATCTATCATGCAAGTGCCACGGGCTTGGAGGTCAATCACCCTCCAAGCCCGTATGGTCTTGAATAACGAGCTACGGGCTTGGAGGTCATTGAAGCCCGTGGGACTTTGGATGGAAATTAAACTAAACATAAAATATTATAATTTGGCGATGTGCAAGCTTGATAATGTTTTGCTATTAATCCTCATGTCCCCAATTGTGTCATTTACAGTGCTTTGCAGTGCTGATTTTGCTTCTACAATTCTTTGAGTTTGCGGCCTTCAACCTCCGAACCCGTACGGGTTTTAACAACAATTGGAGCCTGCGGGACTTGGGATGGAACAATAACCTTGATTTGGGCGATGTGCAAGCTTGAGAGGCTGTTGCTATCAATCCTCATGTCCCCCATTGTGTTCCCCATCATTTACAGTGCTTTACAGTGCTGTCTTGAATTTATATTTGCATTCACAGTTTTCCGACTTTGCGGCCTTGAAACACGATTTAATGGCGCGCGGGATATGCTTGCGGCCGATTGCAAAGTTTGCAGCTGGCTCTAAGGGGGACCTCCTTGCGGCACCGTCCTTTTGAATAGCAGCGTAGCCGTAGCGCTACGCATGGCCGTAAGCTGGCCGCAAGGAATCACAGTTTTGCGGCCATTTCGCGGCCGTTAATAGAATGAGGCCCAAAGTATATATATCTCTAGAGCCATTTTTTCTCATATATATGGGAATTTCTTAGCCACCTAAGGCGCATTGGATTAATCTTTGTAGTCTTATTATTGGCAATTGCTGGTGTTAGGCACAGATTTCACTTTTCTTGTCTTGAGGAATTGTAGCAATTGAATAGCAATTTGCGATTGTAAGATTTACAGGCTTGAAAGATCAAAGGCTTAAATGTGTTGTAGTTACGATTTTGACAACCACAGGGATCGTTTGTGGGTAGCTAAAAGACGCCAATTGAATAGCAAATTAGTTTACGTTCTACAATACAGGCTCCAGTAACTTACAATTGCTCAATTGAATAGGGGCCTAAGTGTAATAATAAGATTCTAGAGGGAAACAACCACACATTGGATTATGGAACGCAGAACAAGATAGAATAAATACAGTGGGCCTCATTCTATTATCGGCCGTAAATCGGCCGTAAGGCTGCGATTCCTTGCGAGGGTTCAGTTAACTCGCGATTCTATTATACGGCCCCGCAAGGATCTCCTCTTACGGCCGGCCGCATATCTTGGAACCGGCCGTAAACTGTGAAATATAAAAACTCAAAAATAAATTCAAGCCTGCACTGTACAGCTCTGTAAATGCTAGGGATCATATTGGGGGACATGAGGAATAAAAGGAACCCACTCTCAAGCTTGCACATCTGCCCAAACCCGAGTTCAAATTAACTGTTTATTTGCCGGCTGCGGCGTGGGCGTGTCTGAGGTGCTCCAAGCACTCTGGACTTTTTACATGTATATTTTACGGATATTAAAAATGAAATATTTTACGGATTTGAGTACAGGATAATTATGTGCTATTTTTTCTAACACCTAAAATCCCTTTATAGTCTTCTCAAAGTGCAGGATGGCTTTATTTGAGCTATTTTATGTGCTTAATTGGTGCTAGCGAGACCTTTTTCCTGCAAGTAACTGCGGCTCGTTTTTAGCCTTGCAGAGAGGTTTCCCGGAGCAATTGAATTGCAAATCTCTTGCGGCCGTTTTAGATCAAAGGCTTTCCTCCGGCGCGAGCGGCCGCAAGAGATAGCAAGGCACCGGCCGCAAGCCTGCCGGAGCCTACGGCCGTAAGGGAATAGAATAGCAGAATAGCTTGCGGCCGGTCCTTGCGGCCCCGCAGCGGCTGCGGCCGATAATAGAATGAGGCCCAGTGCCTTTCAAAAGTATTCACCCCCTTGACCTTTTACCTATTTTGTTATATTACAGCCTTAAGTTCAAAGTTTTGTTAATCTGAATTTCATGTGATGCATCAGAACACAATAGTCTAAATTGGTGAAGTGAAATGAAAAAAATATATACATAAAACTTTATTTTTTGAAATAGAAAACTATTAGAAATTGGCGTGTCCGTATGTATTTACCCCCTTTGTAATGAAGCCCATAAAAACCTCTGGTGCAACCAATTACCTTAAGAAGTCACATAATTAGTGAAATGATGTCCACCTGTGTGCAATCTAAGTGTCACATGATCTGTCATTACATATACATAACTTTTTTGAAAGGCCCCAGAGGCTGCAACACCTAAGCAAGAGGCACCAATAACCAAAGACTGCCATGAAGACCAAGGAACTCTCCAAACAAGTAAAGGACAATGTTATTGAGAATTATAAGTCAGGGTTAGGTTATAAAAAACTATCCAAATCTTTGATGATCCCCAGGAGCACCATCAAATCTATCATAACCAAATGGAAAGAACATGGCACAACAGCAAACCTGCCAAGAGACAGACACCCACCAAAACCACCAAGCAGAACATTAATCAGAGAGGCAGCACAGCGACCTAAGGTAACCCTGGAGGAGCTGCAGAGTTCCACAGCAGAGACTGGAGTATCTAAGCCATATGCTCCATAAAGTTGGGCTTTATGTCAGAGTGGCCAGAAGAAAGCCATTACTTTCAGCAAAAAACAAAATGGCACGATTTGAGTTTGCGAAAAGGCATGTGGGAGACTCCCAAAATGTATGGAGGAAGGTGCTCTGGTCTGATGAGACTAAAATTGATCTTTTTGGCCATCAAAGAAAAAACTATGTCTGGCGCAAACCCAACACATCACATCACCCAAACAACACCATCCCCACAGTGAAACGGTGGTGGCAGCATTATGCTGTGGAGATGTTTTTCAGCAGCCGGGACTGGGAAACTGGTTAGAGTTGCGGGAAAGATGGATGGTGCTAAATACTCTGTGCGTGATTTGAGGCTAGGACGGAGGTTCACCTTCCAGTAGGACAATGACCCCAAACACACTGCTAAAGCAACACTTGAGTGGTTTAAGGGGAAACATGTATATGTGTTGGAATGGCCTAGTCAAAGCCCGGACCTCAATTCAATCGAAAATCTGTGGTCAGACTTAAAGATTGCTGTTCACAAGCGTAAGCCATCCAACTTGAAGGAGCTGGAGCAGTTTTGCAAGGAGGAATGGGCAAAAATCCCAGTGGCAAGATATGGCAAGCTCATACAGACTTATCCAAAGCGACTTGAAGCTGTGATTGCCGCAAAAGGTGGCTCTACAAAGTATTGACTTTAGGGTGGTGAATAGTTATGCACATTGACTTTTTCCTATAAAGCCTTCCTGATGTCATATCATAACAATAAGTCTCTATAGGCTTGGGGGTGTTTAGAGGGAACGGTCAGAGAGTAGGTTTATAGCAACCAGACAGCCTGCAGCACTGATTGGTTAATGTGGCAAGCTGCCAGTCAGGAAAATTTATACATTTCATTGAACACTGAATTTGTGAGCGTCAGGCTGTAACGCTCAATGCCAGTGTATACACTGTAATATTATCATATACCTGCAGCACTAGGGAGAGACACAGGGGAAGGCACACAAAGGGTTAATTTAAAGTCATAGATGCATATTTTTCACAAAATTATATGAAAGAAGACTTGAAAGCTGATATACAGATATAATTAAATTGTATTATCTATATTAATCTATACAATATTAAAGTGATTGATCATTTTTATGGAGGTGCCTGTCCATTTGCCCCTATGCACCAGCCGCCTCTTATGGTCAGGTAGACCAAAAAAGATTTCAACCACAAGTGCCAGAAGAATTGTTCATAATACAAAGAAAACCCCCACAGGTAACCTCAAGAGAAATACAGGCTGCTCTGGAAAAAGACGGTGTGGTTGTTTCAAGAAACACAATACGACGATAGTTGAACAAGAATGAGCTGCATGGTTGAGATGCCTTAACTGCACCAATGCCACAAAAAAGCCTGGTTACAATATGCTTGACAACACCTTGACACGCCTCACAGCATCTGGCACACTGTAATTTGGAGTGACGAGACAAAAATAGAGCTTTATGGTCACACCATAAGTGCTATGTTTGGAGAGGGGTCAGCATGGCCTATAGTGAAAAGAATATGTCTCACTGATGTTTTTTTTTTGGGGGGGGAGGGGAGCACGGGATATCTTGTAAAAATTGATGGCAAATAAATGCAGTATGTATCAGGAAATACTGGCAGACAATTTGCATTCTTCTGCAGGAATGCTGCGCATGGGACGCTTTTGGACTTTCCAGCATGACAATGACCCTAAGCACAAGGCCAAGTTGACCCTCCAGTGGTTACAGCAGAAAAGGTGAAGGTTGTGGAGTGGCCATTACAGTCCCCTGACCTTAATATCATCAAGCCACTCTGGGGACATCTCAAATGTGCGGTTCATGTAAGACGACCAAAGACTTGACCTGGAGGCATTTTACCAAGACGAATGGGCAGCTGTACCACCTGCAAGAATTAGGGGACAATATTTGAAGGTAGGAGTCACAGCAGTTTCCATTATAGAATCTGTCCTTGTTTACTTTTTCCTGACTGAACTTTTCTCTTCTTTCTCCTATTTGTTATGTGTACAGGTGGCCGCAAGTGTGTTTGGGTGTTGGGTCACTCTTACATTTATTGTGCAAAAAGATAGGCAGGGTAGGCACCTTAGGGGCTATCATTGGGTTTAGATGGTCAGAAATGTGATGTTTGCTTGATGGGGATCAGAGGTATACATTGGCAGAATGTGTTGCCCATGCTCCTGGACTATATGGACAGATTCAGCCCACAGGTCGCTTTGGGTTTTCATGTTGGGGGTGACAATTTGGGTTAGTCATTCATGAAAATGTTTATTAAAAGTTTGCAGGATGATATAAAGCAAATTCTTACAAGACTCCCTCAATTGAGGATAGTACCACCACTGGCAGACAGCTTGAGATGCCCGAAAGTTAGAGAATTGCAGAATGCCTCTCGCTGGTCAAGGGCCTAAAACGACTAGTTCCTGAACCTTTAGGTTGGGCATGTGACCAGGACCAGTTATGGTTGTTCTTTCAAGTTGGAAATTGTGTAATAATGGTTGTTGTGACCCAATTTATGCAAAATGTGGTATGCTTTATTGTGTGTAAACTAAAAAATAAATGTCTCTTCAATGCAAGTTCAAGAAGTAAATTAATGTTGTTTTATCCGGATCCAATGTAATATGCCTATTTGGGAAAAATCAAATTGTGAAATCTGGTTGGTGTTTTCAAGAGGGTAATTGGCCATTTAGAGAAAAGTTTTATATATCTAGGAATTCAGTGACATGCATTCTCAAGACATTTTTCCCTCCTTCCCAAATCTTCTGGACTGCAATTCTGTCCACATACAGGGCCTCATTCTATTAACGGCCGTAGGAGATGCGGGGCCGCAAGGACCGGCCGCAAGCTATTTGCCTATTCTATTCCCCTCCGGCCGGGGATTCCGGCAGGCTTGCGGCCGGCGCCTTGCTATCCCTTGCGGCCGCTCGCGCCGGAGGAAAGCCTTTGATCTAAAACGGCCGCAAGAGTTTCGGCCGCAAGAAAATCTCGGTTGCTATTCTATTACTCCGGGAACCCTCTCTGCAAGGCTAAAACCGAGCCGCAGCTTACTTGCAGCAAAAAGGTCCCGCAAGCACACAATTAAGCACATTTTAAAGCCATAATAAAGCCATCCTGCACTCTGAGGAGACTATAAAGTGATTGTAGGTGTTAGCATTAATAGCACAACATTCCCCTACACTCAAATCCGTAAATATATTTTTTTTAAATTTATGTCACATATCCATGTAAAAAGTCCAGAGGGCTTAGAGCACCTCAGACCTGCCCACGCTGCGGGACGGAAAATAAACAGTTAATGTAATCTCGGATTTGGGCTGATGTGCAAGCTTGAGAGGGGGTTGCTATTAATCCTCATGTCCCCCATTATGATCCCTAGCATTTACAGAGCTTTACAGTGCTGTCATGAATTTATTTTTGCGTTTAAAGATTTCTGAGCTTACGGCCGGTTGCAAGATATACGGCCGGCCGTAAGGGGAGATCCTTGCGGGGCCGTATAATTGAATTGCAAGATAACGGAACCCCCGCAAGGAATCGCAGCCTTGTGGCCGTTTTACGGCCCATAATAGAATGAGGCCCACAGTGTTTTTTTCCCTGGCACAGTTCCCTAAATAACTGAGGGACGTATCTGGTCATTTCAGAACAAGGAATGCAAATGTTTAGGGAGGGATAGCAGATAAGTGTTTGGTAATATGTAAAAAAAAAAAAGTATGCTCGGACACCATATATGACCACATAATACAGCTGAGGTTGTAGTAGGTGTTATATAATTTTTGGAGTTTAATGTGATTGTTGGGAAATTTTGCACTATGCTCACTATGGCAGTGATAAGGTTAAGTATCATTACCCCGACACCACCCCCTTTACAATAACTTTATAACCACATTTGGTCACACTTCTAACTTGTCTCTGCAGTGCGCAACCAGGAAAAAGATCTGATCAACAAACTGCAGCTCTCCGCAGGTAATCACAAACGGCAGCACATTTATAGATTTATAATATGTACACAGTACTGCGTTCAGAAACATAACAAACAAAAATAAGAAGCATTGCCTAATTACATTGTCAATTTATATTAAATGACCACTGAAGTCTAATTTTTCCAGTATGCATTTTGATGAACTTCTCTTGATTGAGGGATAATGTTTTTAAAAAGTATTACATAGAATTAAAAAAAAAAAAAACAGAATATTGTAAATATGGGAATCCAATGGTCCTTTAAATCATTCTTCTATATGTATTTGCATCTATTAAAATCTATCTTCTAGGACTTTAAAGGACACTGGAGTTTTAATATATTAACTTTTTTTTGTAGTTATATGAAGTCCTCCTGTCAGCCTCCAAATGGGTGCAGTGTTGGAGGTCTGCTTGAGAGACTCTAGATTTTATTTCTATCCTACAGATTCTCAGCCTTATTAAATTGTGATTCGGCCAATTGAATAGGGCTCTATATAAGCACAGAGAATATTTTTTACATAGGTTTTTAGTTAGTGAACTTCTATCCAAAAGCATGGTTTTCACTAACTACATTTCTGTAAAGAAATATGCTCTGTGCCTATATAGAACCCTTTTCAATTGGCCGAATCGCAATTTAATAAGGCTGTATATAAGACAAGGTCTGACAGCTCTTCTAACACTTCAACCTTTAGTACATATACACACTGGACTGTATCATTAAGACCAATTACGTATGTTAAATTTCATCTTAAAGGTACATTGAAAGTATTTTTTACTTTGTTGCATTTGAAAGAGGACATTGATGCAACATCTGTGTATTTAAAAAAAAAATTTGCAATGATGATTTGAAAGCAGAAAAAAATATTTCTATTTATAACTGATATGTGTGCTTGCCCCTGTCAGCCAGTGAGCAGTAATGTTGCTGTCTGAGTCATACTTATTTGCCTCATTAAATCTACAGATGCACATATGCTCTGTGCACTTCTTGTTAGAATTAGCACAATTTGGGGCCCATCACTGTAAAGATCTCCTAAAGGTATGTGAATTTGTCACTGAGAGATTAATAAATTAAATCTGTGTTTACATGAGCCACCGGCAAGCCCCCAGACAGACCCACAGCAACAGCACTGTGTAGTGAACATAGGCAAATAAAGAGTTAACCCTTCACAAATTCATCTGTGCAGCAAATTAAATGCTGGAATCAGCTATACAGGACACTTGTGGGTTAACATCTCCTGCTGCATTCCTGAGTTCAAGGAGAACTTAACTGTGCCTTCAACCGCATCGGCAACCCGTCCTAGCCGATAGAAACACAGTATTCAAGTACTGCGTTTGTGTGAGATAGAGAGAAAAAGAGAGAGAGGGAGGGGAAAAAATGCAGGAGTAGTTGAAACATAGGATTTACTTCCAGCAAAAGTGGTAGAATGTGCAGAGAAGTAACCAAGGCTGAACCCACACTGCAGCCAGTGTTTGGTATAATTGTGTGATTGTATTGTATATGTAAATTCTATGTTATTTTTTCCTGCTGGGACTGGGGTATAATGAGCTGCAGAGACAGTAAGAATGTTTTGCAGATACTGAAGTGGAATAAACTGCAGAGTGAATATGAGAGTTGAAATGAGCTGCAGAGACTTGAGGTGAAATGTGCTTTGGAGAAAGAGTTACTCATATGAAAATACATAGCGTCTTCTTACATGGATATGTGCCAGATGACAAATCCCACAATGCTTGCTGCCTATATAGGATTCCCATACTTTTCTACAATGTTGCAGCTGCCTATAATTGGCCAAAAATGAATTGTGAAGTTTATGCTAATTTAGCCTGGGATTTTAGGGAGTGTTTACTGACAGAAAATAGAAGAAATTTTGCTAACCTCAGGGTAGAATGTTTTGTTAATTATATATTCTATTCTACAATATAATTGTGAAATTAAAAAGTGACATAACACAAAAATATTCATATTCTTTTTTATTTTTTTGTTTTAATACAATATACATACAGACAATACAAGTAAATAAAAAAATGTACAACTTAAACATTCGTGACACAAGTACAATTACATACACTAATTCCCTATTTTTATTAACAACCCCCAATACTTCATTAATTGATGGAACATGTGTTTGTTTCCATTGTTTGCAATTAACCATTTAATCACAGAAGTCATTTGAACAAACAAAGCTTTCTCAAATTTTCTGTAAAAATATGGAATAGTGCAATTTCAAATGAAGGTGCGATAACTCTATTGCACATCTTCAAAATATTCTTAAAACATGGGCATTCCCACCAAATATGTTCATAAGTGCCTTTCTGATTAAACAATCTCCAACATTTACCCAAATTTACATCCTTTTTTATTGATGCAATTTTTGATGGAACAAAATAACATCTGTTAATAACTTTGAAGAAATGTTCTCTTTATGTCTGACATTTAATCACACTTTGCGTGAATTCCAACACCTTATGCCAATTCTCTATTGGGAATGTTACATTAAAATCTTCTTCCCATTTAACCATTCCAATTGTTTTCCAATTATCATTCTCTTTTCTTAATACATTATAACTTAGATATGTTATGTCTCTCATCATTACATATCAATAGCTTTTCAAAAGGGGAAAGAGCTCTGTTTTTTTAATTCTTTATTTAGATTTGTTAATAATTCTTTTTAAAATCTCATATTCTAACCATTTATTTTTGGGAAGTTTAAATTCCCGGTTTAAATCAGATAAGGATTTGAGTCCTTCTCTATGTTATAAGTCTCCTAAACAATGGATATTCCATTTTTCCCAGTCCCAAACATATGGAAGATTTAGTTTCTTAGTTAACCAGATTAGGAATGGCAGGAGAGGGAAAGTTGAGTTTCTTATTCCATCTAAACCATGCTTTACGTCCCCTTTCTATTACTGGTGCTACGCTTTCCATCGACTCATCTGGTTTTTTATCTTGCTAATTCCAGTAGTCTATTTGATATTTTGAGTCAAGAAACTTTTACATTTTTAATCAACTTATTTTACATGAATAGGAAGACCACTTCATGAAGTCGATACTTTTAATCTCGGTTTCTTTCCTCGATATATAAAATTAAAAAATTAATAGTTGGAACTTTTTTATAGTTAAATTAGACACTTCCGGTGATAGGGATATAAAAAAATAGTTTTTCTTAGGTAAAATAGTCATCTTTATGGCAGAAATTCTACCTAACCATGAAAGGGGCAAACTCTCACATTTAGCTAATATAGTTTTGATCTTATCATATAGTTTTGAAAAATTCAACTTGGTTAATTCTTCAAGTTTTTGTAAATAATTAGGTAATGGAATCAAACTTTCAATTATTCTTGAAAATCTTATTTAATTGTATTATCTGCCTTTCCAATATTCAAAGATAGTGCCTCAGTCTTGGACATATTGATTTTATAATATGAGATCAAATTCTTCAAATACATTTTGTACATGTTTTAAAGAGACTATGGGATCAGAAACATTCAAAATCTCATCATCAGCGAAAAACATTTTTCCAATATCTATGCCTTTTATCTCCTGAGAGATTCTAGCAGCTTCAGCGAAGGGTTCCATCATCAGAGCAAATATTATCGGAGAGAGTGGGCATCCCTAATGGGTTCCATTGGTAATACAAAACTGATCCGTTTTTAGGCCCACGCTAGATACACAAACTGATGGATATGAATACAAGGCCCCTATCTCATTAGTCACAAAATTACCTAAATTAAATGTTTGCTAAACCATTGACATATAATCCCAATTCAGCCTATCCAAGGCTTTTTCGACATCCAAAGTTATAACTGTACTTGGAATTTGTTTACAAAATGCTATGAGATCTATTAATTTTCTAGTGTTCTCTGACCCCTGGCGATCTTGTATGAAACCAGTTTGGTCAAATTTAATCAGATTTGGTAATAAAGCACTTAAAATCTACTTAATTATTGGCAAAGAGATTAACATCCATATTAATCAAAGAGACCGGTCTGTAATTTTTACAAAATCTGATATCTTTATCTTGTTTAGGTATATTGATAAGTGGCGGCTGGTGACTTTTCAAGTTGGAGGGGCGACAGGGCGAAACATTGCCACTCCCCCTTTTTCAAACCACACCCATTTTATAACTCCTCCCCCTGACGTCTTGATTACCTTTATAAGCCCCGCCCAATGACCTTATACTTGTAAAGCCCATTGAAATACATGATCACCAATGCAGAAATGTCAAGAAGTAAAGTAACAATGTGTTAAATTCATTGGTATACAATATAGATTGAAAAAACTCATGTGACAAGACTACAGCAATATCATAATTGCACCTATACGTATTAACAGAAAAATTAAAGGAGTGACACCTACCATTAGTCGGGTCTTCTTCTCAGGGTATTCACGTTCAGTAAGTTGACCAACGAGTAGAAACAAATCTGCAGCCACATAGGGTTTGCACCTGGGGTGGAAAGAAAACAAGCAAATCAATCAGACCATTCAAGAACAAAACCATACTTAAAAAACATTAAACGACCAAGTGGAACCATATAGGCCCCAAACATACCTTAGAAGACCAAGTGGAACCATATAGGCCTCAAACATACCTTAGAAGACCAAGTGTGACCATAGGCCCCAAACATACCTTAGAAGACCAAGTGTGACCATATAGGCCTCAAACATACCTTAGAAGACCAAGTGTGACCATATAGGACCCAAACATACCTTAGAAGAACAAGTGTGACCATAGGCCCCAAACATCCCTTAGAAGACCAAGTGGAACTATATAGGCCCCAAACATACCTTAGAAGACCAAGTGGAACCATATAGGCCTCAAACATACCTTAGAAGACCAAGTGTGACCAGAGGCTCCAAACATACCTTAGAAGACCAAGTGTGACCAGAGGCCCCAAACATACCTTAGAAGACCAAGTGTGACCATATAGGCCTCAAACATACCTTAGAAGACCAATCAGCACTGCATAGGCCCAAACCAGTGGATCTTGGGATTCAAGAAAACAACAAAATGTAACTTCTGTTTAGACAACACAATAATCAATGTCAAACAAACACGTTGAATTAGCATATGGATAACCATATGAGCAGTAACGCCACGCCAAGACTTCAACAATTGTTACTGACCATTCACACACCTTTCATAGCTCCTTCAATATGCACACCCACACACCATTCATACTTTACTTACCACTAGTTATTTTTGGTAGTGAGGTGGTGCCATTTCTGAGAACTTTACGTACCCTTGAAGGTGCCTCCAATTCCTTCAAACCAATGCATTCAACCGCTACAGGGCCATGGTGCTTTTTAAATACCTTTTTATCCTCTTCAATGAGGAGAAGCATCTTTCTGGTTTTTTAATAGTCTTCGGTGTTGTAAGCAGGATTCCTTATAGCTTCACTCACTCTGTTAAATTATGTAGATTAAATTGATGCTAAAGTTGCTGCAGAGTACTTGTACAGACATGGAATTCTTGCTTCCCGTACACAAGTGACAGCTACCCTTGGAAGTGCCTCCAATTCCTTCAAACCACGCCAAGGCTTGTTACTGACAATGCACACACCTTTCATAGCTCCTTCCATATGCACACCCACACACCGTTCATACTTTACTTACCACTAGTTATGTTTGGTAGTGTGAGGTGGTGCTGCTTAACGCAGTTTATCTTTGCACAGCCTGGGGGTATGCATTCTTCTTTGCTTCAATCACTTGTATTTAAATTTTGCACGGCGATCTTTCAAAGAACAAAACTTCTCAATGTTTTTTTCATTGAAGTCTGGGATCTCGGAAATCAGTTGCTTTTCCATTGAGAGCATCGCCAATGCATTCAACCGCTCCAGGGACATGGTGCTTCTTAAAAAGGTTTTTATCCTCTTCAATGTGGAGAAGCATCTTTCTGATTCTGCAGTGGTCATCGGTGTTGTAATCAGGATTCTTAATAATTTCACTGTCTCTGTGAAATCATTCTGCAGATTAAATTGATGTAAAAGTTTGTGCAGAGCAACAGCACTTGTACAAGTATGAAAATCTGTCTTCCCATACAGAAGTGACAGCTCAGTGCGTAATTGTTCCTTCTTCAGTATTGGATATGCTTGCACGGTGTCTTCCAGAGCTTGGGTTGGAAAGCAAGTGTCATGGGTTTTATACAAGTCACTTTGAACAAGTTTGGCACTGACTAGGTGATTTGAAAATGAAAAACGTTCTTTTGCATGAACCACCACTATGTCACATACCTCTCTTGAAAGTTGTCTCAAGGTTGAGATCTCCGCACTCCGTCTGTTGACTGTTACATCGCTCGGCAAACTTGCTTCTATCTCTTCAACAGAATTACGGATTTTCTGGATGCTGGCGACAAAGTCTTCTGTGACTCTTTTGATATAAACAGTATCCGTGTCTCGCTTCTGAAGCTGACTATAGAGGATGTCATCATGTGGCATTATTAAATGAAATAATTTAAGGAAGTAAAGGAACTCCCTGTCTTCCAGCATTCCAATGAAACCTGTGGCTTCACGTATAGATGTTGGATCAAAGTTTAGACATGCTTCAATTGTCTGGAAACACTCAAGTAGCGCATCTCTGTTCTCGTAGATGACGTTCACGGTCCTAACGTTGAAGTTCCATCGTGTCGGTGCACCTCTTGGAAGTCTTCTACCAACTACCTCATCCAGAACTCCAGTCCTTTTTGGAGAGCGTGAAAAAAAGATGGTATGCCGCCTATGTTGGAAAAAAAAAACTCGAACTCTTCCAATCCTTGAAACTGCTTTCTCCATTATTAGGTTCAGTTGGTGAGCATAGCAATGGACGTAGTGTGCGTTCGGGTACACGTCTTTTATTTTTCTTTGAACTCCTCCTTGATCTCCACGCATCACACTGGCACCATTGTAGCTTTGAGCTATGAGTTTCTTCTTGTCTTCTGGCTCTGGGAGAACAGTATTCAGTGTTTCCAGCACAACAGCAGCAATCGAGTCTGCATCCGTTGATTTCATTTCCGTGAAGCCATCAAATCTTTCCACCACTTGATGCGTCTTGTCAATGTAGCGATAGACTACAACGCACTGTGTCCTAGCGGAAATATCGGTTGTTTCATCCGCTTGGATTACAACAAAATGGGCTTTCTTAAGCTCTTGGTGAATCACTTCCTTAATAACTTCATGCATGCAGTCCAGTAGCTCATTCTGCACAGTTTTGGACGTGACCTTAAACACAGTTGCAGTCTTCAAATGCTGTTCCATTGCACTATCGATACTGCCAACCAAATCCACCAGGCCTCGAAACACTCCTGGATTTAGCGTGTCCTCTTAATGCCAGTTCAAAAGCACCACAAAAGCGAACACAATCAATTATCTTGGAAAGGATGTACCTGTTCTTAGCCACTTCTTGGTTGTGTTTTTGAATACTGACTTGGTATCCTTGGTCCAGTTGAACTGCAATGTTCGCCTGTCCAAGCATCTCAAACTTGATCCTGTTATCCAAGTGAGCTTTAGAACTTTTGTGTTTCGCCAATTTGTCAGCTAGATGTTTTACGTCAGTCACTCCAGTTTTGGTCCAAGCAGCGTCACCCCCAAATAGGATGCATGGGAAACAATATAAGGCCTTCCTAGAAACGCTTCCACAAAGCCAGTCGTTCTTCTTGTACCATTCAGTATTGAAAGTACGGATATATTGCTTCCCTCTATCTCTTGCGATTTGCTGCAGATTTATCTCTGGTTGGTCAGGTCCTAACTGTTTTACTTCCACCTTCTCCTCATAGGTTAGGGTGCCGAAAGGCTTCACAAGTAGAGAGTCAATAGTATTCATTTCTGATACCAATAGAAGAAAGAGATCACGGTATATTAATTTATATTATGTCACAAAATTACTTTAAAATAACAGTGTGTTGAATTCATTGGTATACATTACAGATTGCAAACCCTCATGTGACAAGAGTACATCAACATAAAATTTGCACCTATACGCATGGACAGAAAATTAAAAGCAATGATACTCACCAACAGTTGACTCTCCTTCTCGGGGTATTCACGTCCAGTAAGTCAACCGAGTCCAAACAAATCTGCTTCCACAGATAGCTTGCACCTGGGGGGTGATAGAAAACAACAAAAAAAGCATTAGAACGTTCAAGACCCAAACCTTAACTTTTAAAACCTTAAAAGACCAAGTGTGACCATATAGGCCCCAACCGCACCTTAAAAACCTTCAAATTCCAAGTGTGACCATATACTCACCTACAGTTAAAAACCCTAAATAACAAATTGGGACCATATAGGCCCCAACCGCACTTTAAAAACCCGAAATAACAAATTGGGACCATATAGGCCCCAACCGCACTTTAAAAACCCTAAATAACAAATTGGGACCATATAGGCCCCAACCGCACTTTAAAAACCCTAAATAACAAATTAGGACCATATAGGCCCCAACCGCACCTTAAAAACCTTAAATAACAAATTGGGACCATGTAGGCCCCAACCGCACCTTAAAACCCCTAACTAACAAATTGGGACCATGTAGGCCGAAACCGCACCTTAAAAACCTTAAATAACAAATTGGGATCATATAGGCCCCAACCGCACCTTAAAAACCTTAAATAACAAATTGGGACCGTGTAGGCCCCAACCGCACCTTAAAAACCTTAAATAACAAATTGGGACCATATAGGCCCCAACCGCACTTTAAAAACCCTAAATAACAAATTGGGACCGTATAGGCCCCAACCGCACCTTAAAAACCTTAAATAACAAATTGGGACCATGTAGGCCCCAACCGCACCTTAAAAACCTTAAATAACAAATTGGGACCATGTAGGCCCCAACCGCACCTTAAAACCCCTAACTAACAAATTGTACAAAAAAATAAATAAAAATAAATGTATATATATATATATATATATATATATATATATATATATATATTTCAATTGATATCAATATATGTCAATAAATAAATATATATATATATATATAAATAAATAATCAATATATAAATCAATCAATATATAAATATATATATATATATATATATATAACTCAATATATATATATATATATATATATATATATATCAAACAATAATCAATATATAAATCAATCAATATATAAATATATATATATATATATCAATCAATATATCTATCAATCAATATATATATATATATATATATATATATATCAATATATATATATCAATATATATATATATATCACACACACACACATAAAAAATACACATAAATATACATAAACATATACATAAAACAATATATATTAATTGATATTTATTATTTGATTAATTGATGTACTTTATTACTTATTTTATTATATTGTTCATGTATTTCTATGACACATTATTTTTTATACATATTACAGTGCTATTTTTTGGCTATACATGTTACAGGATATTATCCTGTAACATGTATATCACATAAAATAGCCCTGTAATATGTATAATACATACAGGGTCAAACAAGTTCACACTAACCTTTTTTTCCCTTACAGGCTTCCATACCTGCTTGCTGATTTGCTATTTTTTTAAAGACTCTCATTGGTTGAAATCGATGTCAATTAAAAATTTCAGCCAATCAGAGTCCTTCAAAAATTAGTATATAAAGCAGACCGTGGGAAAAAATCAATTAATCGCGGGTGGGGCTCCTTGTAGGAGGAGCTCTGTTAGTTTGTTGGTTTTTTTTTTTTTAGAGAGTCAGGTTTTTATTGGTGGAGAGTCCACCAATAAAAACCCGACTCTCTTTGGCCAGAATGGATGGATGGACAATGGCTTCAATCAAGATTGAATTATTTTTGGACATTGGCTTCAATCAAGATTGGATTATTTATTTGACCAGTGGCTTCAATCAACATTGGATTATTTGACCAGTGGCTTCAATCAACATTGGATTATTTATTTGACCAGTGGCTTCAATCAACATTGGATTATTTATTTGACCAGTGGCTTCAATCAACATTGGATTATTTGACATGGGCTTCAATCAACATTGGATTATGACATGGGCTTCAATCAATATTGGATTATTTTTATGACTATCCAGGTCATAGAGGACAGAAGGCCAACGCTGGAGGGGTCAATTTGACAGGTAAGTATGTGCTGTTGTTTATTTTATTTTTATTATTGTTTGTTTAATATGTATGTGCTGTTTACTTTATTTGTATTATTGTTTGTTTAGTATGTGTGATGTTTTTACTGTATTGTTTTTCCCTTACCTTATTTTTATTTGATCTTTAAAAGTGACAGGCACATGCACATGCCTGTTACTTCTAAAAATGGAATAATAATAGGGGGGGGGGGGTGCTAGGTACTGGTAGGTAGTTGTATCAGGGTGGGGTCGGTCAAGCTCAGGCACCCATCGGTCGGTCAGTGGCCGCGTAGGCCACGATCAGGGGTGGCACAGGCCTCATGGGGGTGAACATCCACCCCCATGTGGCCTGTGCAACCACGCTCACCTACCGAATACCCCGATCACCGTGATCGGGGTAATCGGGCGGTGGCATAGCATAGGCCACATCGGGGTAGTGGTGATCGGGCCTCGGGGGTGGCACAGGGCGGCCACATGGAGGTGATCAGGGCTTCAGGGGTGGCACAGGCCTCATCAAGGGGGTGATCCGATCACCCCCATGTGGGGCCTGTGCCACCCCGCTCACCACCCGACTACCCCGATCCCGTGATCGGGGTAATCGGGCGGTGGCATCGCATAGGGCAGGCCTGATCTGGGGTGGCACAGGCCACATGGGGGTGATGGCTGGGGGTGGCACCAGGCATTGCAGGCCTAGGGTCGTCGGTGGTAGGTAAGTTGGTGGGTGGCTGGGTAGGTGGCAGGCCAGGCAGGCATAGTGGGGTAACTGGTCACCCCTACCTTTTATTAGGGGCTACTAGGGGTTTGGTTTGGCCAGGGGCAGGGCAGGTGCCAGGTAGACTTACTGTTATTCAGGCAGCAGAGAAGATGTGAGTAGTTTCAGCCAGGGAGGTCTCTCAGTCTCAGCGTGACCAGGGTCAGGAAACAGAAAGGGGGAAGGGACAGGCAACTGGTGGTTTTATTCACTGTATCAGTCAATCAAAAAGTAAACTCGAGGCCCTATTAGCTGGCGGGCGCTCAGGGCTAACGGTCTGGGTGGGTTTACAATGTTCTCTTAGCAACTGTACAACCTTCCATCATTGATTGGTCAATGATGGAAGACTGTCAGTCATTAAATTGATACATTTATGACCGAGAAGAGTCTAAAGGTTAGTGTACTTTACTAGTGTAATATGATCACACAGGGTGCAGGGGGCTACAATAGATACACAGCAGCATTAGTTAATGTAGCGCAAGGGGTTATCTTAAAGTGACAGTGTCCCTGGGAATAGTTTACTAACTTTACTTCATTTTATTACTGTATTAAGACTTGAATGATGATGTACACCTTATATTTAATTGTTTTTGGGTTATTACTAATACATTGTTGTGTTTTTTTATTGCAGCGTCACGAAAATATTTGGGGGGGCGTTTGCCCTGACGCCCCAATGGACGGGCCGCCCCTGATATTGATTATAACTGTGTGTAACTTTTCAGCTGGAGCTATACCTTGTACTTTTATTTCATTGAAAACCTTTACCAAGTATTTAGAAAAAGTTGATTTAAAGATCCTGTAATAAGAATTAACAAATGCATTAGGGTCGGGGGCTGAATTTATTTTTAAATCTGCAATTACCTTCTCTATTTCATCAATGTTGATCTCTTTATTAAGATTCTCTAGGTCTTCCTTCTTAATTCTAGGTAATATCAGTTTGTCTAAGAACATTTTTATTGCTTCTTTACTAGGTTTTAAAAATCCCATGATATTTTCTAAGTTATAAAGATCTCTATAATATGCATAGAAAACTCTTTAAATATTGACAGGTTTAGTAACTGATTTTGTTCCATTTTTTTTATCTTCAACTATTATTTCCTCAATACGTTTATTCAAATGCTTAGGTTTTGGTTTATATGCCAATGATTCCCCCACTAAAATAATACTGTCTCTGCGGAAGTTTCCATAACCGGTAATATATTCGAGACTGCAAACATTTTTTCATTTGCCATTGGATTTTGGTGAGAAAAAAAAGGTGAAATCTTTCTCATTACCATGAAATAACCTCCATAAGTCATATATATACTGTATATATATATTATAATGGTAGTCTAAAACTGATTATCTTTTCTAATTGACTGTATGTCTGGATAGGGGCATTTGCTAGATTTTCTGTCCAATATGGGATTAATCACCATATTCAAATCATTGCATACAATTATCAGTCCTAACTTAATTTTTTTTACACAATTCAAAATGGATTTAATTTTTTTTATTTTGTCTCTTATTTGCAAGATATATGTTAACCATTGTATAATCTATCTGACTGATTTTCCCAATCCAAATTATATGCCTCCTTTCCGTATCAATTTCTCTAAAGCTTTCAATCAAATTTAAATTGTTACTAAAAAATATGGATACCCCCCTAGTTTTTTGTCATTTACGTATGGAAATGTATCCATTTGCCAGTGGGTCTCTTGAACGCAGACTATGTATGCTTTTACTAACTGCTGTACACATACACATATACAAAAAAACAAATCATACATCCAGTTGTAAATTTATAATTAACCTATGTCCAGTTGTTACTACCTATTGGTTTGGACTAAGCTAGCTATAACTAAGTCCTGCCACCCTATGGATCTGATTGGTACTGATTGGTGAAGACATCTGTGCCTTCCCATTGGCTGTAATATTGATTGATATTAACAGTAGCCAATGAGAATGCGCAAATCCTTCACTGATCAGTACGTGAGGGTGTATTCCATTGTGATTGGCTATTGTCAGTGCAACCAATCAGAATGTGCAGAGGCTCCAACCAATCACCCTGTGGGGGTGTATTCCATTGTGATTGGCTAAAGGCATCTGCGCCTTGTGATTGGTTTAAATAAAGATTGACAGGTGCATTATCCAATCAGAGTTGGATTTTAGGGTGTATCCCTTTGTGATTGGTTCACACACTGGCGCCTCCTGATTGGGTGAATTTGATAGACAGCGTTTTCAACCAATCAGAAGGCGCCATTGCTTATTTTCTTCTGGAAAAGTCTCCGGGAGCCTCATTAGCGTATATATATATATACAGGGTGTGGCAGAAGAGGATCCGGAGGAGGCCGGAGACATCGCGGGGAGGTAAGTACAATGTAGATTATGTTTATTTTATTTTGATGTATGTGTATTAATGTTATGTTTTTTTTAACAGGTGCCTCGCCGGAGAAGGCTTAAAAGAATAAGGACGGGACATGCCACAAAGGTGAGTAGAATATTTAGAATGTATAGAATGTTTATTTATGTAGTGTAAACGTGTTGCATTAATTTTTTTATAATAATTTTTTTTTTGTAAGTGGCTGATCTGAATGGACATCTGCAAAGGTAAGTCGTCTTAATTATTTTATTTTAGCTTAGAATTAGATTAGTTTATATATAGATAGCATTTATTGTATGTTAGCTAGGGGTATGCGTTTTATATAGATAACATAGGATGTATTGCATATTAAATTGTGGTATTTATTTAGATAAATTGGGGATGTATTATTATATAGATAGCATGTATATTAGATTATGGTATTTATTTAGATAGATTTTGTGATGTATATTAGATAGGGGTGTATTGTATTTTATGTAATTGCATTTGTATTGTATTGTATGTAATTGTATTGTATTATATGTATTTCCTTTTCAGGTGTGTCATTTTTTTTTCTGTAGTGGGGGGGGGGGGGTTGTAATGTTTTTTTTATATTTTCTGTAATGTTCCTTTTTTGTGTGACTTAGGTTTTTTTATTTTCTGTAATGTAGATTTTTTTGTGTGACTTTAGGCTTTTTTATTTTCTGTAATTAGAGTGGTTTGGGGTTATTAGGAGGTAGGTAGTGTAGGTGTTAATAGGTTAGTGTAGAGGGTGTTTAGTTGATATTTAATGTTTTATTGGGGGGTATAGTGCAGTGTAGTGTTTATACTTAGTGTCATGATGGTCCTTGAGGGAAATCATGGCACTTATGTGGTTAATGTAGTGTTGTAACAGGCCCATAAGGGTCTTAATATACCCTTATGGAACTGATGGGGTTAAATAGAGGCTTATGGGGGTCTGTATTGACCCCCATGAGTGACAGGGTTAATGAAGGGCTTATGGGGGTCTGTATTGACCCCCATGAGTCACAGGCTTAATGAAGGGCTTATGGGGGTCTGTATTGACCCCCATGAGTGACAGGGTTAATGAAGGGCTTATGTGGGTCTATATTGACCCCCATAAGTGACAGGGTTAATGAGGGGTTTATGGGGGTCTGTATTTACCCCCATAAGTGACAGAGTTAATGAAGGGCTTATGGGGGTCTATATTGACCCCCATGAGTGACAGGGTTAATGAGGGGTTTATGGGGGTCTGTATTGACCCCCATAATTGACAGAGTGACAGTGTATATTTTTTTTCTTTTACAACGGGTCCTTTAAGGACCTTTACGGTCCTTTAAGGACCTGTAACACAGGAATTTTGAATTTTGATTGCAGCAGGGTTTTCTGTTTGCGTGCAATCGGGACCCCCACTGCGATGGTTAATGTGGGGTTAATGCAGGGCTCCGAGCTTATCTTGGACCCCCTGGGGTTAATGCGGGTTTCTGAGCTTATCCCGGATGCCTTCTTGGGTAATTTGTACGTGGCTGGGCTGTGAGCCTCGTTTTCGTTTTTTACGGCGGCCATTTTTTCTCTCGCTTAGGGGATTTTCGTGTGTCTGAACTCGGGAATTTGGACTTAAATGGAGGTGTCACTTCAATTTCAGAGGGTGCCCTTCCTGGGTGCCCCCCCTTGCTATGGGTAAGCTTTTTATGTAGTTTGTGTGAGTATTTGGTGTGTTTTCACTCTTAGTTGCGCGCGGGTCGGCCGTTATAGTCGTATTTTAAGTGTGTGTGGGTGTTTGTTACGTTAAGGTTGGAGGCTCGCTGGCAATGAGCGCCTGTGGCGCTCATTGCCTAAGTGCTACGGTTCTAATGCCTCGCCTCGCTACGCGAGGCTCGCCGGGCGATGCATCGCTAAGTCATACGCACTACGCAAACAGCGTGACGACAAATCATAGTTGGACAATTATAATATGTGATATAGAGAGAAAGAGCAAAAAATAACTAACAGCTTTGTTTAGGTTATATTTTCCATCCTTATTCTACCTTCTTTTCCCTGAAAAAGAAAACCACATAGTGATACTATCATATCAATGTTCTAATCTACTCTTTTTAAATGAGGGGTTCTCCCTGATATGTGTAAAGTAATACTCAATAAATCATAAATATAATTCAAATTATACAAAAGTGTATGTGTTCCATCATTGCTCAACTTTACCTTTATCAAGATTTATGAATAGTCTATTAACTATTCCATTATTACCTATGTCTATAAAATTGTGACTATTGTGGAAAAGGAGGAAAACAGATATTCATCTGTCAATAGTTAGAAGAAACACTTACTTTTGACCCTTTTTTTCCCAATTATATATCAGACCTAAGGTGCTTTATACAAATTTAGTTTTATTTGTCTTTTTAATTGACCACAAGAAGGCCATCCAAAAGCAAAAAATAATTCATTTTTGTGGTCTCTTTATTTGCACCACAAACTATTATTTGTATTGTTTTAAAATTCAATCTTTTATTATTTAAACTTTTTTTTTTAAATTTAAAATAAATTAAGAACGATTAAAATAGCGTTATTTTAATAACCCAAATTGGACGTTACATATTATGACTAGAACTTATTTAATTTACAATTTTATTAAAGAAAATTGCATTACAATAAAACGTTTCTTATTTAAGCCCTTCTAATCTTATTTACTTTTATTTGTCCAATTTAATACTTATATTTCAGACTTTTTGAGGTGTTACAATGTCCTTCTATTGTTACCTCGTGAAGCCTTCAGTCACTAAAATCGCAAAACGCTATTCAATTGTTCCAATTCCCCAAGGCCGCAAATGGTTTCACACCCGTAAACAGCAAATGTAGGAGAAAATCCTATGAGTGCTAGAGAGGACCCCCAAGGGGGTTTAACCCCTGTCCGTAGCACTGTAAATGCAAATAAAAAAACAATATTTCACTGTAAATAACGGGGAAAGACATTAGAATTAATCGGACATCGATCTTGGGAATCAATGAGTTAATACATATCAGGTCACCCATATGGACTAGAACAGTATTTCCATGTATTTTTATTATTTTAAGGGTTTGCAAGTCCCATCGCATATTGGACCCCAAATCTGATTGATTGACATGTAACCTCCATGTTTTACTGCCGTAATGACGGTGGTCTCATTTTCTATTGGCTGTTTTGAAATGGGAGGTTAAGGTCTTGGTTAATTGATCATATTCCCACTCTGAACTGCTCTGGACAAGTGCATGGTGTACAGAGTTGGCTTTCGGGCCGTAACTTGCGGGCTCCTTCAATTGAATAGCACCGGAATTGGAGACGAACGGCAGCCCGAAGCACGCCTGCAGACATACGGCCTGGATCCTGCGAGATGTGGGCTTGCAATTGAATCAGGCTCCAAGTTTTCAAAGGGTGCTTCAAAATTAGCCTCTCTCCATGAGGCTTTTACAGCTGCCTCTTTATATGAATCGCAGGGAAATTTAACAATTACCTCTCTTACAGTATCTTTTCTAAAAATCTCTAGGAAATGAGATCCTTTGGAATCTATCTAGCATATTAATCCCAGGTATTTCGGGTTTAACTAGTTAAGAGAAAAAATCTGAAACAAAATTGTTTAAATCATTCAGGGCATTAGTCTCTGGCACTCCCCTTATCTTTAAGTTGTTTCGCCTTGAAAAATCTTCTTGATGAGTTATTTTAGATTCAAGAAGATCAGATTTTTGTTCCAGTTCAAACTCATATTTAATACATTTTGATATTTTTTAATATCAAGTCTTTTGATTCTTTTCCAGCTCTTCCACATGTTCTAGAAGGCAATTAATTGCTGTTTTGTTGTTAAGGATTTCTCAAGTTAATTCCTGTTTAATTTAAGCATACTTTGAAACTTTTTTCATCGTTGATTTTGTTAATACATCTTCATCTATTAAGGATATAGAGCCATCTATGGTAGCTTTAGATACATTTTCTAGCTTTTGAGGCATTGAAAAAAGTGGGACTTAGCCTCAAAGAAGTTAGGAAATGCGGGATTGCCTTAGGCTGCAAGCAGTTGAGGATAGCGGGACTTGCAAGGCCCAGAACTTAGAAACAAAAAATACAAAGTTAAGGGCAGAACCGCGCAAATTGAAAAACACGAAAAACACAAAAAGTAAAACAAAGAATACAAAACAAAACTCACACGCAGCATGGGGGGACAGCCAGGACGTCTGGGAGTGAGGTTGCACGCACATTTAAGCCGTTTCAGCACTCAAAAATGGCGACCCAATTTTTTTTAAATGAGGCTACACCACCCCGAACCACGCAAAACACCACCAACATACGAGGTACAAAATACACTATTAGAAAGGACAGAAAATGCTTGCGGGCAGCATAACACATAGACAATCGCCGCCCTTTTACATCACTAACTTGCAACTAATAACATTACAAATCTAAAAGGGCGCTTTACCCAACTAAACCAAGGGTTTGGCCTCGCCCACGCAACCTATCTATACTGCACACTTGGCACATTGCTAACACTTTCTCCTCACGTCAGCAACAGCCCAACTGTACATTGTATGCTGCAGGAAAATCAAAAGAGATTGTTAGCTCTTCAGGATATTGATTGCTGGATATGTTAATTAGAGATAGGTAAAGTATACTAATTTATTAAGTAATAAATAATTAATTATCATAAAAAAAAAAAATAAAAAAAATATATATATATATATATATATATATATATATAAAAATTACGCTAAATAGCATATATTACACTGCCATTACTTTATGAATACATTAATGCTTCGCACTTCCTAATGCATTTGTTCATTCAGAATTCATTATTAACGTACATTAATTTATTAAGTATTAATTAGTAATGGAAAATAAAAATGTATACTTTCCACTGCACTAAAAAATGTTTACAGTTTACACTGCACTTATATATCTGGATAACTACTCATTGGCTGTTAGTACTCTCAAAGCAGTTACATAATTTAAAATTACTTTATTATGCTCTGAGACCTGAAAACATTTTCTAATTTACACCGCACTAAAAAAATTGTATATTTAACACTGTACTATATATCTGTCTTTGAGATGAGTGCCGAACATGATCATTGCAAAGCACAGAACTTGAAGGACACGAGGGGAGAGGCTCGCATTGAGCACCGAAGGTGCTCAGAGGAGCAAAAGTACACAAGGAGTGATGTTTACATTGAGCGCCAAAGGCTCTCAGTGTGAAGATCGCAATTAGCACCAAAGGTCCTCAGAGTAGCAAAAGCTTTACATTGGGTGGCAACCAGCATTGCCATGGCTTCAAATTTTATTGCCCCGTCATTTTTGACGGGCAAGTCGCTAGTTTTAAATATGATAGAAGGTAAGAACCACTTGTCGTGGGTTTGGGCAATTAATATGGTGATATTATTAATATTAATAACCTTTATTAATATGAATAAAAAATTACATATTTTATATATTTGCCAATTATTTTTATATGTTTACAAATATCTATTTATTAAGATATCATACCATTTTAATATTATATAGCTTTTTATAGTCTAATTAAGATAGTATCTCTAATTCAAACAAGAAAATGTTTTTCATTAAAATTAGGTATAAATCTAAATATATTGGATTGCAATAACAGCTGATATTTGTGATATTTAGAAAATTAAGCTGTAAGTTGTATGTTGACAGATAAGTTACAGAATTATAGTGATATTGTTATATCATATAAATATTGCTATAGCAATCTATTTTATAGTAAATTAACAAAATATTTCCATAATTGCAATGAAAAGAACATTTAGAGAAAGCTAAACTTTGATACAATACCCAGTTTTTGTACTTGGTTTCATCAAACAGCTCAGCCCAATAGAAGTCTGGATCTTTTCTTATGTTTCAAAAGAATTTCCAATTCTTGGTATGTAAGTATGTAAATTATTTTGTTAGTGAGCTATGAAAGTTTCTTTGTAGCTCCTAGAGCATACATTTTGGATGTTTGTTATATGTTAGTGTGTTCTTCTTAGGAGTCTACCAACGTTTTTCCCTGGGGTGTGTCTGTGTCTCTCTAATGGAGTCTGTCTTGGAGTCTGTGTTGTCTGTCAGCTCTTAGATCCCAATTCTTTTGTCTCTCTAAATTATACTAAAACGTAATTTTCTTATCAGAAATTCAAATATATTTTCAAATGTGTATTTGGCAACCAATCAGAAACCATGGTGATGTCAGAGATAGTTAAACAATAAGAAAATGATATATGCTTGTTCCATAGACACAATATCAATTATTATCTCAACATTACATGGCGCCCTAGTACCATTAAATTACAAAAAAATATTTTAATTAAATGAGCTAATAATCTTTGACCTACAAGTAATAGGTAAAATGTAAATTTCCTTACATTTTGACATTTCAATGGAAAATTGTCATGTGTTACATGCCGAAGATAACTTCATTTAATATGAACCCAGACACCATGACCCTCATTCAATGCAGGGAACGCAACTCAATCATAGGCATTTGGCTGTCTGCGATTGAGTTGTGTGCTCCTGTTGCTCTACTTTTGCGATGCTATTCAATTGGCCGGACTCACAAGTTAGGTGCCGGTTGTGAAAATCGGAAACCATGCCATCGACAGTAGCATTTGCAGGCTTGAACATGATTGCAGACGCAAGCCTGTAACTCGTAGTTCAAGCCAGTATGAATTTGAAATCCAACATCCATATTTCATTGAAGTCCTATGGGCTTGAACCACAAGTTACGGCCTTTCAAAGTCCTACGGCTAGGTGATTGAAGCTTATAGGACTTCACATTGATTGCTGTGATCGATATAACATGAAAATTGAACATGAAATAAAGTATTGGAGAATGTTGTGCTATTAATTCTAAGACCGAACATTACTTTCACTCTTAATAAAAGTACTGTATTGTTTTTTTATTTGCCATTAAAGTGTCCCAATTTGTCATTACGCCCTTTGCGAGACCTCCTTGGTACAATTAACTTGTGGTTAGATATTTGCCATTTGCGGGCTTGAAGGAGTGGTTAGCGAGGGGGAATCAAAGCATTTGAATAGCAATTTGCGATTTTATCGTTTGGATGTCTTGTGGCCTGGAAAGATCAAAGGCTTGGAGGGCATAAACTTGCGATTTGACAAATTGCAATGAATCACAGCTTGGAGCACGTAACTCGATAAGAGCCCGCAAACGTAAGTCAATTAAATAGCAAAATAACTTGCGAGCCCGGATCACAAAAAAGGAGCAATTGAATGAGGGTCTATATATATCTATGAGAACTGTTAGGTAGTTTCCTGCTCAGTAATAATGAAGACAGAGACCTTTGGTTAACCTTTCCAATTAACTAAAGAAGGCAAAGTCTGTTACAGAACAAGAGATACTGCGAATACAGAATAGAGATTCTTTAAATGTACATACCTGCATATATATAGAAATGTATGAAAGCATGTAAAGTAATATACAATGGATATAATATAAGATTATAATAACACATACAATGTGACTTTAATAATAGAAGTCCTGACACACTGTGCTTTAGAACGCTTTATTTAACTCTGTAGTGATGAGACAGTGGTTACAATTCAGTAAGCTTGCAGGGATTGAGAAGTGGTTTAATGAAGCTTACACTGAGATTTCCTATCTGAACATTGTGTGGTGAGGAAAGCCGCACAGGATTTCTGTAATAATATTTTTTGTGTATTGCTATAGAAAACAATAAAGTATTAATTAATACATATTTTAATTATTTAGTTTTAGTCTACTAAATTGGTCCAGTCTTGAGTTTCCATTGTGTGGACTTCACTGGGTACACATGTTGTGCAGATCACATATACAAACACACATAGGCACCATAAACCATGGACAAAATAGGATATGCAATCCTAGACTGTACTAGACATATGTAGTGGATTGGATTGAGCCTATACATTGGACACACTAGGAGGAGCTTCATCTGCTGTTATCTAATGACAATACGCCCTTGCTATCCTCATAAATTGGTTCTCATAGCATTTTCTAGTACATCTCTTTCAAATAGAAACATTAGTATGCATGAGCTATGGGCAGACCTTTGCAGGAACTGTTTGGAAGGTTTAAGTGAGTGAAAGAAAGGCTTTTAAGCACTTATTAATAAAATGATGTTTAGATATTCAAACAAACACTTAGGTTAAGTCAGCTTCAATTATTGTTGCTTCAAAAAATATAAACATCATATTTTATGTTTGAATATTACCAATTGTTATTCTCCAAAATTGCATAGTAATATTGGGAAATGTATTGTTAACATGTGTAAATAGTGCACAAATACAAAAAAGTTTTAGACATATAATATTACTCTCTTATTTAAATGTATTAATCTGTGTGGAGTGATTCCATTTTTTGAATAAACTTCCCTTACAGAAAAAAATCATAACTTTCCAGTGTCCTGCAAATGAGACAACATATTTGTTATAAGGTCAATTGAAATTTTGAATTTAACACAGACCGGATGTGTGTCGTACTATTAAAACAGGGTAGACTGACTGTGAATCAATGTGTAAGTGGAGTGCTTCTATTGGCTGGGGACAAGATGGCTCAGACTAATTACAAACCATGCTGAGGAAGTCCAAGCCAATCACTCCTGTAACTACATATATCCTAGTCTGATTTTAATGGCCATATAACCATCTATGGGCTATTTGCATACAGTATTCCTCCCAGTACATTGTAGCTATAGCCAGATGTTTCTTACAACGTTAGTATCCAGTACCTCCAGACATTATTTACAGGATACCATCAAGCTTTAATACGAGTTCACAAATAGATATTTTATGGGAAGAGTGGCTAGAACAGGCACATTTTCAAATACATTCTCTCTAATATAAAACTGAAAAAAACAGGCTTTCCTCTGTGAGTATTAATCATCCACTTGCTTTCATTCTTTGGATTAGATACACATATTGACCCTAGAGTGCATTTTTTGCAGCCACATTGTATTTTATGTACTGTTCCAGACATGTCTGTCAGCAAAGCAGTAAACTATTTTCTCTATTTCCCTAGAGAAATGATGAAGCAACTGGTTGTATGGGCACTGGAATACGCCACACCAGTTGGCAAAGTCTGGCTTCCCGTCCTCTTCCTGGTCCGGGTGCTAACACTGGTTTTGACAGAGATGTCTGTGTGGACAAAGGAGCATTATCTGTTTCTGTGTAACACTCATCAGACAGGCTGTAGCATTTTATGTTATGACAAGTTCTCCTTAATGACCTTCCCACAGTACTGGTTCCTTCAACTCCTTCTAGTAATATGTCCTACTGTGCTCTATCTGGGGATATCCATCTGCCAGCCCCGGGGGTCAGAGCCACATATCGAGATGGAAGAATGGCTATCCATGCAACCTTCTTTTGGAGGTGTCACTGATTCAGCCAGACCTTCTGAGAATGCTAAATATCTGTATATATTCTATATGCTTAGCCTTATTTCCACAGTGATTCTGGAAAGTGGCTGTTTAGTAGGACAATGGTTTCTTCTGGGTTTCAAAGTAGAAGGCGTATATACTTGTGAAGTACTGCCCTGCCCACATAAGGTGGACTGCTTCGTGCCAGGCTCTACAAGAAAAAGTATCTTCATCATTATCATGGCAGTACTCACTGGAGTATCTATAATCCTCACATTGATAGAGCTTATACTCCAAAGAGTGTGCAAAAAGGCATATGCCCAGAAGTTTCATTAAACTATTATGTATGTACTAGAATAGTACACTACATACTACTGCATTTATTCATATGTATGATTAAAACACTGTATTCACCATAATACTAGATATTATACTATCGTATATTTCACAATTTGTGCAAATATACATATTTCCTGAAAAATGAAATGTCTGAAAATATCCTGTGTCTGTGATTTTGATGTATATATGTAAAAGGAGACTAAGGCCCCTAGACATCATAGCCCATAAAGGAGCCCGTAAGAGTTACGGCTATTAAATTGGCCTTTTTCAGCTCCGTCCCAGCTAAGCCTTTGATCTGTCAAGCCCGTAAATGTTACTATAGCAAATCGCTATTAAATTGCTACGAATCTCCAAGGACTCACTGGTGTTCAAACCCGTAAACGTCAAATGGAGCCAAAAACCCTAGGGGCCATCAAAATCTGAACTCCGCCCCAGCTAAGCCTTTGATCTGTCAAGCCCGTAAATGTTACTATCGCAAATCGCTATTAAATTGCTAGGAATCCCCAAGGACTCACTGGCGTTCAAACCCGTAAACGACAAATGGAGCCAAAAATCCTACGGGTACTATAAAGGACCCACATGGGGTTTAAAGTCCTGTCCGTATCACTGTAAAAGCCAATATAAACACTGTATTTTAAAATAAAGGGAAATTGATGTAAGGTATTAATATTAATAGCACATTATTCTCAACCCGCAAATCGGCAAAAATAAAAAATGTATTTTATGTAAAATTTCTGTGTTATATTGATCTTGGCAGTCAATGTGTTAATACATATTATAGAACTCGCTTTGACTAGAATATCATATTTATTGATTATTTCATCTTGCATTATTTCTGGATTGCTGGCCGGATCACAACTCATACTTCAAACCCGTAAGTGATTGAAATCTAACCTCCATTTTTTTTTGACGTAATGATGACAATCTCTTTTACTGTTGGCTCCGTCTAAACCTATAACCACGGGTTTGACTAATTGATCATGTTCACGGCCACAAATGGAACGTGCGGAAGCATGGTTTACAGTTTTGGATGTCGGCATGTATGTTGCGGGCTTGTCTAATTTTATTGCGCTCTAACTCCGCATCGGTCGTGTTACAGCTGCAAAGCCTGCGGGCTTCGAATTTAATAGGGCCTAAAGAGTTATAGCATTGTAACTATGAGCTATGAACATTAAGGGTTAATTGACTGTCACACAGTGAAAGCGAGGCAAGCTAACTAAAATGCAGTATGAGAAAAGTCTTATAAGCAGGGGAGGAGCAAATGGACATTTCTTATTTCCCGGAGGATATTTGAACACTATCTGGATTTACAAAATCCATCCTAAATTAACAAAATCCATACCTGTCAAAAATATGTGTTAACATTGCTGAATGTTTCAATGCAAGGTAAACATACTCCATCGTTTTCTGATTTAAAAAGAATGAGCCTCATTCAATTGAGGTATTGTTAGTTACGTAAGGCCGCAAATTACTTTACTATTCAACTGGTGTTTTTTTCCAAGCTACTGGTTACGGGTTACAGCCTTGAAAACGGGTTACAGCCTTGAAAAATGGGTGCAAGACTTACAGTCGCTATTCAATTGCAAAAATCGCTCAAGACCGCACCCGCAGTCAAGCCTGCAAATGGCAAATGGCGGCCCAAAGATTACGGCTTCCAAATAGGACCCGCAAAGGGTATACAGACTAGTGAGGAACACTGCAAATTACAATACAAACACACCAATGCACTTTAAAATATGGGGAAAGCAATGGAAGGCATTACAATTACTTGCACAACAACTCCCAACTATCAAATATTGCAAATAATAAAATGTTATTTTCCTCATAGGTTGCATATGCCAATATGAAAAGCCATGCTGCGACATGCTGAAAGCTATTAAAGACACACTACCTCATTAAATTAATAATCTTATATACATCTCACTTATCACATCTGAATTGGGACAACAAATAATGGTCAAATCACACCACCACATGGCATATATCAAGTACCAGGGGAACATTTTATATATAGTTGTTCAGTCCCTCAGTTGTGTCTGACTCTCTGTGACCCTATGGACTGCAGCACACTTACTAATGTCTCCGTCTGTGTGTATCCACAAGGTTTGCATGACAAAAATACTGGAGTGGGTTGCCAGTTCCTTCTCTAGTGGACTGTGATTTGTCTGACCTCTCTGCTATGACCTGCCTACCTATAGTGGCCCTACATGGTATTATAATTATCGTTTATTTATAACTCGCCGACATAGTCCATAGCGCTGTACAAAAGTGAACAAGGATAAATACAGATTAATATATAGCAAAGCAAGGAGGGCCCTGTTTGAGCTAGGAATCCAATGTCCATGGTGAATTCCCAAAGTACTTAGGATAGAAACTTGCAGACTTACAATCTAAGGTATAGTGAGTGGTAAAAGACAGAGAGAGAGGTGATAAGTGTGTTAGGGTGGAAGGTGATACGCTTCTTTAAAGAGATGAATTTTTAGTGAGGTTTTGAATGATAAAAGTCCTGAAGGCTAGAGTGAGAGGAGGTGACAAGAGTTGTAGAAATAAGAAGGTCATTAGCAGAACGAAGAGGGCAGTTGGAGGAGTATTTGGAGATGAGAGCAGGGATGTAAGGGGGTGCGTAATTGTTGAGGGCTTTGTAAGTTAGGGTCATGATTTAAAATTGTATTTTGGAGGCTAAGGGAAGCCAGTGGAGTGATTGATAGAGAAGTGATGCTGACAATGAACGTTGTGTGCGAAAGATGAGTCTAGCAGAGGCGTTCATTATGGATTGAAGTGGGAATAGTCGGGTGGTGGGTAGGCCAGCAAGAAGCGAGTTACAGTAGTCAAGCCGAGTGATGATGAGAGAGTGTATTAGGATAACTCACAGCTTCATTCAGATACACAAGTCCCCTCACCACCACCACTTAGCAATCCTGAAGGGGACCAGGGGAATATATACCACACTAACATATTCTAATCCATCAGGAATAAAATAAGAAATCAAAAAAAGTTTGGCTGTATATATATATATATGAGGAAAATAAAAAATGTGTGTATTATGTGTATTTAATAACTGTTGGGGGATGGGGGTGTGTGTATGGAGTAACCTAGCTCTATATGTCTCTATGTGTGTTCTTTAATTCATGTGTAATCTGTAAATATGTGTAAACAAGGATTAAGTGTAAAATCTTAAATAGTATAATATAAATAAACAAAACCGCAATTTACTGCTCTCACTAATTGCCTACTCTCTCTCTATCTATAATCAACCTCCAACTCCGGCACCTGCGTGCTACTTTGGTAGAAAATAGAACAGTCAATGCATGAGCGTGTGGAATGCAAATGTATAATCCCTCTGTCAATCATCTACAGCTAGACCGCTTTCTATTGGCTGAGAGGCCTGTGTCGCACTACATTATACTGTGATTGGATCATAACAGTGAATCCAGTTTGCAGCCGTGGGAGGGGTTTACGGGCTTGAGGATTCAGCCCTTAACTTGAAGCCTTGCTCAATTGAATAGCTCCGAATTCGGAGATGAATGGGAGCCCGCAGTACTTCCACAGACATACGACCAGGATCCCGCGAGATACGAACTTGCAATTGAATCGGGCTCCATATGTTTACTTATGCTTGGTTTTTGATATTCCCATACAAACTGTGATATTATAGATTGAAACTGATTAAGTATATATTTTGGATTATAAATAGGCAAACCTCTAAATATTTACATTAACAGTGGCAGAATCATAATTTTGATTAACGTCACTTTCCCTAACCAAGTTACCTCTACCTTATTCCAAACTCATAATTGATTCCTAATTGTATTCATTAATTCCATATAATTATCTTTAATCAAATGATCATATTGTTTAATAGATTAATTCCCAAGTAGATTCCATTTGAATCTTATCTAGGGAATCATTAGTTAGTCCTATTTCCAGAACTTCTGATTTTATTAGATTCACTTTATAATTTGCCAACTTGCTATAATTTTCAATGTTCTTTTCAATTTTGATTAAAGATTTTTGAGAATCCTTGATAATAGTATTATATAATCAGCAAATAATATTATCTTTATTGTGGGTTATTTATTATACCTTTAATTTAATGTTCCTTTCTAAGGCCCTCATTCAATTGCAATCTGGCCAATTGAATAGAGCCCCAAATAAGCAAATAACATGTTTTTTTTAAAGAAGTTTTTAGTTAGTGAAAACCTTGCTTTTGGATAGATGTTCACTGACTAAAAACATCTTTAAAAAAAATATGCTATGTGCTTATTTAGAGCCCTATTCAATTGGCCAAATTGCAATTGAATGAGGGCCTAACTGTTTCATCAAAGGAGTCAATTAAAATATACAACAAAGGAGACAATGGGCAACCTTTTCTGCTAGCAGTAAAAATGATAATTTCCTAGATCAAATATTTATTGTATATAGTTCTCCCCATTGTTTTTTGTTTTGTTTAATGACATTACTGTTTTAATATACATTTCCTGAAAACCAAATTTCCTTTAAGAATGAAACAGGAAGTCCCAGCTGCCCCTGTCAAAGGTAGTCAATCGTGATGACTGAAGAAATCCTCAAAACCGGGCCTGTGTGTGGCACTCCAAGACTGAACTTGTCCACCCCTGGTTTGACATTATCAGTACCTTGTCTATGCATAACAAATCTAATTTGATCTTTGTCACAACCTTCTTCTTCAATGGGGGCTTGATAAGAACCTAGTTCAAACCTACCATAGGAGGACTGTGTAGTTCTTGGTACCTCTGGCACAAAAGATGGCTTCAGGATAGAGACAATGCCCAAGAATATGTGCAGATGATAATGCAGACAGGATATCAGTGGCCCCAGACCAGGACCACTTCGCACTCAGGATACAGGATGTGAAAACAGAACTGACATCTTATTATGAACTTTGGACATATTTATACAGTCTCTTCAGGAGAGAACAACCATTCAGGGAATTGTACATTTTTGGTAATCAATGGGTGTAAACTTACATGTAAATTTAGATTCTCAATCAGGACACTGTGCATTCATAGTTGTCTTAGTAACACATGTCTACATTTCAGGTAGAGCAGTGGTCCCCAACTTTTTTGGCACCGGGGATAACTGCTAACATGTTCCTTTTCTGTAGTGCAGTGCACCCCTGCAACCCCCCTTCCCCCCCGACAGCAGCACATAAAAACCCCAGCAGCACCACTCACCCCCCAGCAGCACCAAAACCCCCCTGCAGCACCACTCAAGCCCAGCAGCAACAAAATCCCCCTGCAGCACCACTCACCTCCCCCCCAGCAGCAACAAACCCCCCCTGCAGCACCACTCACTTCCCCAGCAGTACCACTCCCCCCCTGCAGCACCACACACCCTCCCCAGCAGCTCCAAAACTCCCCTGCAGCAGTACTCACCCCCCAGCAGCCCCCAAACCCCCTGAAGCAACACTCACCCACATCAGTCCCCCCAAAAAACCTGCAGCACCACTCACCCCCCCTGCACCACCACTCACCCCCCCCCCCCCCCCCCCAGCAGCTCCAAAACACCCTGGAGCACTACCCACCCCCAGCAACACCAAACCATCCCTCCTACAGCACCACTCACCACCCCAGTAGCCCCCCAAAAAACCTGCAGCAACACTCACCCCACCACCCCACCCAGTAGCCCCAAAACCCCTGTGCAGCACCACTCACCCCCCCCCCCCCGCAGCCCCAAAACACCCCCTGCAGCACCAGTCACCCCCCCCCAGCAGCACCAAAAACCCCCTGCAGCACCTCTCAACCCCCCCAGCAGCACCACAAAAAACATGCAGCACTACTCACCCTCCCAGCACCAAAACCCCCTGCGGCACCACTCACCCGCCCCCCCCCCCCCCCCCCCCAGCAGCCCCAACCCACCGTCCCTGCAGCAGTACTTACCCCCAGCAGGGGAAAAATATCCAGCTTCTGACTAATGAGACAACGGGGCCAGGGGCCACAGTGAACAAGTAAGAGGAGGGGGCTGCTGGGGAGAGATGGGGCTGCTGGGGGAAGAAGGAGCTGCTGATGACACATACGGCCCGACTGAACAGGGGACCCCTGAGATAGAGCATCTCAGATATATGTGCAATCTATCATCTGCTCTATCACTATCTCAAGAGTGTTGACTTAGCACTTGACTGAAGGATAAGCTAGCTGGCTGGGCCGGGCAGGTGGGAGCTATGTGTTTAATTGCAATATTCTGCAGAGCTGTCCATCTGCAGAACATCATATATAGCTTTTACTATAGCTCTCACTTGGGTGTATACCAGAGCCCCTGTTTGAGCATGTTTAAAAGCGCAATGCACAAAACCCCTTCTATGAGTTTATTAGCACAGGGTTTAGTCTCCATTGCACTAACTTGTGGGACCTTTTCTGTATATTTCCCCAGAACTTGGGTTTACTTTTACCATGTCCACACCTCAATCACTTACAGGATAAACAATATGTTATTTACAACAATACCTGTAACATGAATCCAATCATACACAATATAAACAATATATGTCCCACTGGGTTGTGTTTGTCATCTCAGGCCTAGGCACATTGCTCTAGCAAACTCTCTATGCTCTGTGCATGATCACAAGTAGCATAGGTACCCTGGCATTCTAAACCATACAATACCTACTATACTCATAATCCAAAATACATATAATATTGTAATCATATTTTAACCCAGGGAAGTTCCCAAATCCCAGGGCCAATACACAGTCCACAATAGTCCAGTAAAGCTCTGGACATGGAGAAATGGGGTGGCAAAAGCTCCCCCTGTGCCTCCCAAAATAAAGTTGTGACAATCTTTTTTAATATTTTTCTGTAATAATTAGATTATGCTATTTGTCATTATCTTTGCATATAACTTAATATCCACATTAGGAAGATAAATTAGTCTATAATTTGAACATTGTTTTAAATATTACCAAGCTGAATAACAAGTATTATTCAGGCCTCTAGCATATTAGCACAAAACTCCCCTTTATTCATACCCTCATTAAAAAGTTATTTGTAAATGATTAACCAAAAGTGATGCAAAAGTTTTATAATGATTAATAAACCATCTTGTCCTGGGTTTTTATTTATTTTTATTGATCAATACATTTCATAATCTCTTATATAGTTACTAGAATATTGCCTGTCAAAAAATGACGGGAATGAAATTGTAAGTGAGCTAATGCTGTTTGGTGTATGGTAATGAACTAAATAATACATTAATAAAGGAATATACTTTACCTATTTTGAAGTAATAAATGCAGGAAGCATTATGCTGAAGAGCTGACAATCTGTTTTCATGTTGCTGCAGCATACAATGTGTGTTTTGAGTGCTGTGGAGCTGCTGTGTAAGTGTCAGTAATGTGTGCAGTGTGTAGTGTAAATAGTGTGCGTGCGCAAGGAAAATCCGTTAGGGTAGCTGTGTACTTCCGCATTCTGTAAGTTAGTGTTGTAAAATTACACCTAATGTGTGGTACGCGGCTGTTGGTGATTTAGCGTCCTTGTTCTTGGATCTCGTCCGGCTTTTTCGGAAAATCTGTAGCTGTTTGGTGGTGTTTTGCGTGTTTAGGGTCCTCGTTTTCGTTTTTTTCAGCAGCCATTTTTTTCTCACTTAGGCGATTTTCGGGTGTCTAAACTCTTGAATTTGGATTTAAATGGAGGTGTAACTTCACTTGCAGAGGTCCTGTGTGCCCCCTCTTGCTGTGGGTAAGCTTTTTATGTGTATGTTGTGTGTATTTATTGTGTTTTGAATGTTTTGAGGTTTGCACGGGTCGGTCGTTAAAGTCGTAATTTTGCGAGGTCATAATATCCTGCGTCTCGTATTTGTCGTATTTGTGTGCCGTAAGTTTGCAAATGTTGCGAGGTCATTAGGTCATAAATTGATACTTCTTGGTTTTTGCGAGCTTGAGAATGTTGTACTGTTAATTCTAAGACCTGACATTACTTTCTCTTTTAATAAAAGTACAGTAGTGTGGTGATAGTCCTCTCCAGCACTCGTGCATTTGCGTGTTACGGGGTTGAGCGCAAGTGAAATCGTTGCAATTTAATAGCATGATTGGAATTGTAGCGGTTATGGGCTTGAGAGAACAAAGGATATGCGGCCGCGAAGTTCAACGTTCCACGTCCTGTAGGCTTTTTTGGCTACAAGCTCGCATATCAGCAGCAGCTTACTTTACTGAGCTAATTTAATGGCAGTAAGTCTTACTTTCTACATTATGAGCTACAGTTTAACACGTAGGGGGAATTTAATAGGGCTGCAAGTGAAGTGTCCTCTTCCACTTCATACATTTAAATTTAACCTTTGAGAAGTTCGTTCCGAGTGCTCCAACTGTCCCTAACATCCTAAGCCTTGAGTGCCCGTCTCATAACTATTTTCAAAATCCCTATCACATGCCTCCAGTAATGATATCTGACATCAAAAGTCTTTGAGTGCACCAAATATTAAAAAAGCCTACAGTTTAATCAAGTCTGATTTGAAGCTTGATTACTCAAGTCCCACACAATTAGGAGGTTAATACCGCTAACATTGAGCCAGGAATATCCAAGATTCCTCCTCAATACCCGCTACCTACTATGAGCCCGATTATCCCAAAGGATTCCCGCTTCCTACCCACTACTCCTATGATCCCGGGTCCAGGTTTTCTGCTTCCTACCCCCTTACCTCTATGAGCCAGGGGATCTCCCATAGAAAGTATAACCATTTGGTCTTAACCACCCCATGTCACCAAATATGAACCCATTACCCATAACCGTGAATTATGATTGGTTAGACTTAAACAATCAGATATGGAGCAGGGTTACATCAAATGCTTAATTCTCATTGGCTGAAATATGATTGACACATGTTTCAACCAATCAGAAGCCTAAAAATTTGTATACAGGGGGAAGGTGAGCTCCAAAAATCCAAACCTGAACTGGAACTACTCAGAGGAGGAGTTCTGTTAAATGTAGATGTTTTATTCTGTTTGTTTGTTTTGTGGAGGTTTATAAGCACTTCTTAATAAAATAAAGTACAAAGAAGTAAATAGAAACATAGGTAAATTATATTCCTACTGAATCCCAGAAACCTTCCATGTCCCTTTAATTGTTGTGAGTATGTGACTGTTTGGAAAAAATAATTGTGTTAAATGACCATTGTACTTCGAGAAAAAGACACTGGTTTGTAAAGTAAGTAAACTTGGCATATGTGTAAGCCATAAAAACACATTTTGGAAAACCCTTTCCAAAAGCAGGAATGTTGCATCAACAGCTCTCCAGAAACTCTTATCTCACATACATATTCCACAATGTAATCATGGATGCCTCCAGGATTTAGCAGAGACTTCAAACAAATGTTTATTTCTCATTAAAAATAGGCTTAATGACTTTTCCCTGCATAAAGTTTGGTAAAATCTTCATATGCTTTTGAAGTATGTAACAAAATAACATAATTAACAGTAAGGCAGGGCAGGGACATAAAAGCATTTGGGTCATTCCTGTTATGTGCCTGCAACATGCTGGTGCGCCACCTGCTAGCCGCTGCACACTGCTGCACGTAACACTCTTTTAATATGTACGACACTACCCTAGCCCTAACCCCAAACCCTAAGAACAAAGTGAACTAAGTCTGAGGTGTGCGGCGTCATGGTGAGGGAGGCATGGCAGTGTGGCAGGCAGATAATAGGAAAGGTCCAAACATTTTAGAGAAAATATTATTGTTTTATGATTCTGATTGTATGATGGGCAGTTCCATTTTAGACTGAAAGTCTGCTTGTAGTTTGAGGGGGTGGGTTATCCCATTAGGCATTATTCTCCCATTCACTTTTATTGTCAAGGGGACTATTTGACAAGGATATTTATTAACCAAAGTGAAGGGAGATTTTTTATGCATCCACAGTTTCTCCCAATCCTCCCTGTCCATCAGCATTAGAGCAACATTTTATAAAATAGATAAAAAAAGAAAGGTTGTAATTATTGATTTTAAGCTGTGTTAAGCATTTTGCACATTATCTAGTCAAGTTATTCAAAACAGTTAATAAAATGTTTTGAATGTGATTAATAACAATAAATCTAAACATTGATAGTGTAATCATAGCTAATCATTGCTAATTACTCCCTGTTTCTGGCATTCCCTTTTATGCTAAAAACAAAGTATAAAGACCCACAATAGTCAATAATAATTAGCATTAATCACACTTTGGAGCAAAGATAAAAACACAGGCTTGGTAGGTAGATCATAACGGTTTATTGACAGGTATAATTATCAATTACCATCTAAGTTTACTGTAACATAATATATTGTATTAATTTTACTAGATTGTTACTACCTACAGTGTAAATATGTGGAACCTTTCTGTGTCCCTTTAGCATATTGATAAATGATTCTCAGCAGGGGTAGAGTTACTGTAAGTGCAGCAAGTGCAAAACACCAGTGCCCCATATAAAGGGAGTCTTTTACTGTATTAGGGGAGTGAAGAACTATACAAAATTAGTTTTGCTTGTTTTTACTGACTCCCAAAGGGCACTTACCATATATATTTGTATATGTTAAAGGCCTGGCCTGTATTTGAGCTTGAGGCCTTTAAATTATCACTCCCCCATCATTTAGCACAATGTTGTTCTCTGAATGTAGCTGGGTAGCAAACTCTGTCATAGTGTTTCGTTTTTCTCCTAAATTCATGCTTTTCTTACTCACTTCTATTCGATCTCCCTTCACCCATTTTCAAACACTATTTTGACCTCCTGCTAATTTTGCTCTCCATTTCTATCCAGTTGTGAGTAATTGCTTCCCTTTCTTGTATTTAACTTTGTATCTTTTCTTTATTTATTTAATATACATAGGCCTCTATTTAATTCCAAGCCCATAATTACAATGCATGTGGCTGTAAGACTGCAGGTTAGAAATTTGATACAATTACGTCTGTATTCAATTGACTTAAGCCCGCAATTACACGGCTAAAGCCTAAAAGTGTAAACCATGAACCCGTACGTAGCATTTCAGGGCATAATCATGATTACTTAAGCAAGCCTGTAAGTTACAATTTAGACAAAGCCAATAGTAAATGAGACCGTCATCATGACGTCAGTAATACATGGAGTTTAAACTACAATCAATTTGAGCCTCATTCAATTTGGAGGCCGCAACTCGATCGGAATAGGACTTACCATATATACTCAAGTATAAGCCGAGTTTTTCAGCCCTTTTTCTAATGTTGAAAAAGCACCCCTTGGCTTATACCCGAGTCACCCTGCTCCTGCTGCTCTCTCCTTCCCCTGTGTCTCTCCCCCTGTCCCCTGTGTCTCTTCCTCCCTCTCCCTCCCCTGTGTCTTTTTCCCTCCCCCTCCCTCCCCGTGTCTCTTTCCCTCCCTCTCCCTTGTGTCTCTTTCCCTCCCCCTCCCTTGTCATCCTCCCTCCTCTTCACTTTCCCCTTCTCTAATTTCCCCCCTCTCCCTTTCCCCTCTCTTACCTTCCATCAGCTGCTCCTCTGCTCGTCTTCCTGCTGTGTCAGGACCCGGCATGTGCTATTGACGTGATGTCACATGAGCGTCACGTCATTAGCATATGCCGGGTCCTGACACATGCTGGTTTCTGATGTGACGCGCATGTGACGTCATATGCTGGGTTTCGACACAGCCAGAAGACGTGCAGAGGAGCAGCTGATGGAAGGTAAGAGAGGGGAAAGGGAGGGGGTAATTGGAGAGGGGTGAAGTGATGAGGAGGGAGAATTAGGATGGAGAATGAGGAGGGAGGATGAGGAGGATGAGTCGGGACCCAACATATGCTAATGATGTGACGCATGTGTGACGCCACGTCATTAGAATATGCCCTGTCCCGACACAGCCGGAAGACGCGCAGAGGAGCAGCTGATGGAAGGTGAGAGAGGGGTAATTGGAAAGGGGGAAAGTGATGAGGAGGGAGGATGAGGAGGATGATAAGGGAAGGGGAAGGAAAGAGACACGAGGGAGGGAAAGAGACACAGGGGAGGGAGAGGGGGAAGAGACACAGGAGAGGGAGAGGGGAGACACAAGAAAGGGGCACAGAGGGCACACAGAGGGGGACACAGAGGGCACAAGAGGGACACAGGGGGCAGCACATTTCCCACCCTCGGCTTATACTCGAGTCACTATGTTTTCCCAGTATTTTGTGGTAAAATAGGTGCCTTGGCTTATACTCGGGTCGGCTTATACTCAAGTATATACGGTACATCTGCTGGCCTGCAGCGGCGCCAACTTATGGTGCTATTCAATTGGCCAGGCCCGCAAGATCCGGGCGATAGCGCACATCGAAAACCATGCTATCGAAAGTAGCATTTGCGGGCTAGAACATGATCACTGGCACAAGGCCATAACTCGTGGTTAGAAAAAGCCAATGGAATGTGGGTCTGATGGTGACTCGTGGTTCAAGCCCGAAATACAACCTCCATTTTTCATTGAAGTCCTACAGGCTTGAGCCACGAGTCATGATCGGACCCACATTCCATTGGCTGTTTCTAACCACGAGTTATGGCCTTGCGTCAGCCATCATGTTCAAGCCCGTAAGACTTCAGTGCAAAACAGAGGTTGGATTTCAAAGTCCTACGGGCTTGAATTATGAGTTACGATCTGACCCACAATCCAGATATCATGCAATATTGATAAAGCCTTAAATATGATATTCTATTACATGTAAATTCCATTCTATGTATTAACACATTGATTGCCAGTATCGATTTTAGCTTTCGGAAGTCTTGCGGCCGTGAACGATCAAAGGTTTGGAGGGCATTAACTTGCGATTTGACCAATCACAATGGATCGCAATGAATCGCAGCTCGGAGCCCGTAACTCGATCGGAGCCCGCCAACGGAAGCCAACTGAATAGCAAAATTAGTTACAGGCTCCAGATCTCCCAAATGCTTCAATTGAACTCTTAGTGTTTAGAAGTCCGATCCGCAATTGTACTCGCAATACAGAAATGTAGAAATCCATAAAATTAAAAAATAAACTGGTCTAGTCAATGTAGGTGGCCTGATATGTATTAACTCCTTGATTCCTGGGATAACACAGAAATAAAAGGTAAACAATATATATATTTATTGCAGATTTGAGAGCTTGAGACTGTTGTGCAATTAATTATAATGACTTTCATTGCTTTCCCGGTATTTTAAAGTACAGTAGTGTGTTTATATTTGCTATTACAGTGCTAAAAAACGGTGTTTAACCCACTTGTGAGTCCTATCTAGTACTCATAGAAATTTTTTATACATTGGCCATTTACAGGTTTGAAGGCAGTTGCAGGCTTGTTGAATTGCTGTAATTAATTATGTATTTTGCGTTTTTAGCACTGGTAACATTTGCGGGCTTGAAACATCAAAGGAGGATATAGGACTGGTTACGATTTTGACAACCGCAGGGATTTTGAGCCTGTAACTCGTAAATCAATTGCGGGTAGCTAGAAGAGGGCAATTGAATATCAAATAAAAATATTATAATCCTTTATTAATTCAATAATAAAATAAGTGAAAATTAACCAAAGCCTAATAAATGCTGCTGTATCTAAGTTCAGGGTGTAAGGCAGTGTTGTGGACTCCTATTAATGTACCAATAATATGGCACATGTGCAATAATGCATCTTTCAAGTTACACATAGTAAATATGGTCCATGATACAAAAAACAAACAGAGGTACCCAATGAATAAGAGACTCTGATAAAGAAACAAATAAGAGGACCCAATGGGTAAAAGGAGAACAACACTACATGCACAGAGGGAGAGGGAGGCTCCAGACGCATGTCCTCAGAGACAGAACCCCGTCGCACATTTCGTCAGTGGCGTACTGATGTCATCAGGGGGCGGTGTTACTGAGAGGAGCTGTTTGCATCTATAAATAGCACAGCCAGGCAATCACTATTACTGCAACAGTGGGAAGTAAGGAAGTGAGGCAATATGCGTAATCTTAACCAATTCATAATCATCTATATCACAATAAAAGCATTACAATCCTCAATATATACAAGTCAATTAGAATAGCACACCAGAGTCCATGGTTAATAATAAAAGTGAATGCCGATACTGTTGTAGTCCATGTGGGTGGTCTGATATGTATTAATTCATTGATTCGATATAACCCCCGAAATTACCCATAATAAAATAAATGTTTCTTTGCCGATTTGCGAGCTTGAGACTGTTGTGCATTTAATTCTAATGTCTGTCATCACTTTCCTGTCATTTACACTGCAGTATTGATTTTTTTCATTTGCATTTACAGTGCTACAGACAGAGGTTAAACCCCCTTGCAGGTCCTCTCTAGTACTCTAGTAAGATTTTCTCCTACAGTTGCCATTTATGGTTGTGAAAACATTTGCGGGCTTGGGGAATTGTAGCAATTGAATAGCAATTTGTGATTTTAGCGATCGTAACTCTTGCAGATGGGAAAGATCAAAGGCTTTTGGAGTCTGTAAGTTCCAAAGTTTCCAAGCCTGTAACACGTAAACTATTTGGAACCTGAAAAAAGCCGCCAATTGGATAGCAAATTAACTTATGGCCTCACTTACGGGCTCCAGTAACTTACGATTGCTCAATTGCATTGGGCTCAAAGGCCCTCATTCAATTGCAATTTGGCCAATTGAATAGGGGTCTAAATAAGCACATAACATATTTTTTTAAAGAAGTTTTTAGTTAGTAAACATCTATCCAAAAGCAAGGTTTTCACTAACTAAGAACTTATTTAAAAAATATATGTTATGTGCTTATTTAGAGCACTATTGAATTGGCCAAATCGCAATTGAATGAGGGCCAAAGTATTTAATCTAAAAATCCATTAGTTTAGAAAACTTTTTTTTTTTTACATTTTATTTAGTGAATGAAATGAAATTCCAAAAATAAGAACAAAACAGTAACAAATTGTTGTTGGGATTGTGGTTGACAATTGGAACTGAAAAAACTCAGGTTTTAAGATAAATTACTTTAAAGAACCGGGTAGTTTAAAAATAATTACATGTTTGTGATATATGTAACACATTTATAGCATCTACAAAAGCCATAAATATAAAAGCATTTAAGAGAAAATCCTAATTTTAGCAGACTCTTCTTGTGTTTGTGGAGGTTATCTGTCTTCAACATTTCCTGCTGTCTTGGAGACTGAGGGCTTTGTCAATTATGTTGTGTTCTATTCAGTGTATGAGTTTTTGTGTACAGTATTTAACACATACATTGGGCATGCTTAGAAGCATGCAGGAGCTTTTCTGACTGGGTGTTAGCACATATAAACCCTTTACACACATTCCTTATAATACTCAATAACTCACACAAAACAAAACAGTTTTTGGGGTACAATGGACCACAGTGTTTATTGAGTTCTGTATATAACATTATATTATTTCTGAGGGAGGAGCTGTCCGACCATAGAAAAACACTGAACACAATCTAGGGCTGCCAACGAAGAACCACCATTCTGCCTTTGGGAGAGGCAACTCCCCCCACTACTAAAGCCATAACATTAACACAACATTGTGCATTCCACAGCTGGAACATATAGATATTCCTTAAAATAGTTTTTTTTTTTTTTTACGTTTATCTACATAGCAATGGCTGGGCAAATAAACAGCAGAACAGCAGGGGAGTAAAAGATGATGCCCTGTGCCTGATGAGCTAACCTCCCTAACCCCTCCCCTGCCATCATGATTCAAATAAATCCCAACCATCAGCCCTGACAGTTCATGGGTTAGCACACCTTATTTATAATCTGAACCCTTTATACAAATTCTCGATAAATCGCAATAACTAAAAAAAAAAAAACATGTTTTGGGGGTTAAATAGGCTGCTGTAAATATTGAGTACTGTATACAACATTACATTTTTACTGGAACCGCCATTCTGCCATTGGAAGAGGCTTAGCTTTCATCCCACTGGTAAGCAGGCGACTCCCCGTGACCCACAGGGTCTATTTTTGAGAGTCAAAAGCATATGTCAACGTCGTTACCCTTATTGTAAGCCATGTCCAAATCCTCAGAAGCATGTCTATTAGCCGCAACTATCTCAGAAGGCTGTTCGGAACAGTAGTGCCTCGTACTCAGATCTTACAAACTTGCTTCAACACTTGAGCTATATTCAAGAGAAGCATAAAGGAAATAAGGCACCGGCCATCCATCTGTGCCAATATAAACTCTGCAGTTTTCAATCTGTTTTGGCCCCACCGGCTACTCCAACCAATTGCCGCCGCTCCTACCAGATTGACTTGTAAGCAGACCTTGTAGCTGGAGCTACAGATTATCTCACCAGCATGGATACTTCTCAGCTCCAAGCTCCCACAAATGCTCTGGAAGCACCTCCCTTTCCTGGCATGCACCTGGGGCCAAAAACCTGAAGCACTCCCACTGAAAATTAGACAACTCAATCGCTATGTTATTGTGAGAACCCAGAATATACCCCACACCAGATGTTGAGCCATAGATACTGTAAAACTAACTAATTAAGTTAACTAAGTTAATGCACCACAATAGCCATATTGATGACCGTTACCGCACCCCTATTGTCAGTTTAAAAAACAAGCTGATTGTCCCAGAATTCCACACCACACAGTAATACCAAAACTACAATGGGGAAAAGCTCCAGGAATGCTACTTTCCCGGTGAAGCCACTAGTCGCCCACCCTTCTAGCCATGCAGCCACAAACCAGTAACCCCTGAAAATAGGCCCCACAACCATATGCCCCAGAGGCATCTGTATGAAGCACGAGGTTGAGGAAGCAAGGCCCTGCATAAATAACCGCACATTTTTTCACAATTTCACAGATACCATTAAGAAATGATGTGGCAGCCGAACTCTCACCATTGCTACACCCCATCGGGATGATCCTACAGGCAAAAATGGAACCTAGTATTGATTGCAATCTGTGCAACATTACCTGTTATGTCAATAGTAAAACACCCAATTCAGCCCATAGATCCAAAATGTTATTGTATAGGAGGCTGCATTCAGAAACTGGAGCTGTGTTCTTGACTCTGCCAGCGGCCCACAGAAAGACCCAGCCATGTGCTAAAAGCTTGTCATGATGTGACTGCAGACATCCTAATTTGCCAGGCCCAGAAACACTAAGTCATCCAGTTAGTGTACCATGGAATATTAGCCTGCCTACTGCAGTACCACCCATTTGATTGTGCTGAATGCCTTAAAATATGAACAGGGTATGGAACATCCCTTTTGTGAGGCATAGGTACATATAATATTCCTCTTCAAAGCAATATCAAGCAAATAGTGGCTACCAAGATGGAGGGGCAGTAATCTAAAGGCTGACTCAACGTCAAACTTACAGAGAATAGCACCCCTTCCTGCCTTGCACACCATGTGTACTGTCCTAAATTCCCTATAGATAGTATCACTGACTGAGGATTCCTTGGGGTATGACAGAGGGTATATTAACTAACATATACCCTTATATTTTTTGGGAACCACACGCAGTGTTGAAACTTGTTGGCCCGTAAATGGCGGGATTTCAAAGGGGCCAGCTATTTTACCAATGTTTACCTCCTTATGGAGCGTGGAACAAACCACATCAGAAAAATCTAAAACCAACTTCAAATTAGGGGCAGTGGCCTCTTGTTAACGTTCAGCAGAAAGGATACAAAAAACAGAAGCAAACCGCTCCCACAGCAACACTGCCGAACCAGGCTTACACCTTATTGTAACATTGCACTGGGGTCCTGCCTTTTTGGAAAGGGTTCTGCCTATTTCGTCCCATCCCTCTGTGGTCTGAGGTAATGTTTCAATTAATGCTCTCCTACATAGCAAAAATACTTCAACCCTCAATTGGGAGCCCACCTGCACTGCACCTCATTAAAGGTGTAGCACACCTTACGCGTGAGGTTGGCCAGTGCTCTTTGTGCTCATTGTTCGCCAGCCCCGCTGCGAAAGGGCAAATTTGCCCTGCTAGGAGGTAATTATATTCAGCCATGTAACCACTGCTATACCTCCCCCATGACATGTAGGGCTTGATGAAACTCCTCATCGTATCTCCACCATGCTAAGCCACCATACATACGATAAGCATCTCGTATTTCTTCCAAGTAAGTGTAAAGTGAGGCACATCGCTTTGGTACCTTTTTTACAATAGACACTGTCTAAAATTGTAGCCAGTTTTCAAATGTTTTGGATATCCTCTGATACCCTCTATCATCCCTACACCCATAGGCATAGGAGCCCCCAAAAATCTGGGGGGATAAAGTTTAAAGAGACAAAACAACTCCCAGGACAGACAGCCTCCAACGGAAAAGAGGACAGGCCAAGCAACAAGCATAAAGAAAACATACAATAGTGGCGCACTACATAATAAAAAGATAAGATTTTGAGAGACTTCCCTGCAGAGTAAATCAACTTGATGAAAATTACTTGGAGGAGTGAGCAAAAAAGGAAGAAAAAAAAAACAGAAAAATATATGGTGAAGTAAGCTTAGGTTATTTTAATACATGCATAAATATAACTTACGAAACATAAAAAAACTGGTTATCTACTTAATACTAAAAAAGTGAATTATTTAGAATAAAACAGATGTAGAACTTCTTTTTTTAATGCATGTATTATGACAAATTATTTACTCTTTTGTGAGATCTAATTTTAATAAAATAGGCTCTACATATGTATTTTGTCAGATAATTGATGTTTTTAGTATTAGTGGATAACCTTTCATTAATCTCATACCCTGTGTCTATAAGGTCTATGTATCGTAACAAGACTTTTGTGTGTACTGCTAGAGATTGTTGACATCTTTCTGTAATCTTTAAATTTTGTAAGTACAATCTTTTATGAAAATAGCCTAAACTTGAGTCACCATACATTTATGCTGTTTTATTAACTCCAAATTCTTTTTTTTAACAAGAAAGGCAAAGATGTCTTGAGAATCTGCAGAGAGCAGAGATAACATAAGAAAGAGGGAGAGACAAATGGAGATTAGAGAGAAAGGTAGAAACCGAGAGAGAAAAAGAAAAAAAAAATAGTACTTTACAGAAAGAGTAATAGATGACTGGAATAGCCTTCCAGTAGAGGGGAGAGGGAGAGAAATAGAGAGAAGTGGAGAGGCTAGCGGGAGGGAGACAAAAGGGATAAGAGGGAGGAAGGGAGCGAAAGATGAAATATAAGGGTTAATGCTGCTAGACATGTCCAATTGTTTCCCCTGATATTATATTCATAAAACTATAAATAAACAACATGTATGCAAAAGAGACAAAAAAATGTTTCAGAAAAAAACACAGAAATATAACTGTGCTGACGTCACAGATGGCTTAGATCTACTATCAAATTTAGCTAATGTACTGCCTCCACTATCATATCACTGTATAACAGAAGCTTCCCCCTCCTGACTATCAGGTCACTGCATAACACATGCTCTCTCCCTCTTCATTATCATACCACATATATAGTTGTGGATCTTACAAATGTTGGTGACGTTTGCGATGTTTCGTGAGGCCCGCATTTTAGATCCACAACTATATATGTGATTGATTGCAATGAGAGCCGAAGTCGCTCATTGCAGGGCTTACGAATGCTCATCGCGAGGGCCGCAGGGCTTGCATTACCCCCGGCACTCTGGCACTAAGCTGCATGCTGCGCATGCACATTGCACCAGAGGCGAGCACACACGAGCAGCGGCCATGCGCATGCGCAGATGGAAATGCTCATGCGCAGTGTGCAGCTTAGTGCCAGAGAGACACGGTAGGAAGAGACACGGGAGGGAGAGACACAGAAGAGGGGGGAAGACACAGAGGAGGGGGGGAGAGACACAGAGTAGGTGGAAGAGAGGCACAGAGGAGTGGGGGCACAGGGGAGGAGGGTGGAGAGACACAGGGGAGGGAGAGAAGAGGGAAGAGACTCAGAGGGGAAGAGACACAGGGAAGGGAGAGGAGGGGAAAGAGACATAGGGGAGGGGGAAGAGACACAGGGGAGGGAGGAGGAAGAGACATGGGGGAAGGAGAGGAGGGGGAAAAGACATGGGGAAAGGAGGGGGAAGGAGACACAGGGAAGGGAGAGGAGGGGGAGATACACAAGGGATGGAGAGGAAGGGGAAAGAGACACAGCAGAGGAAGAGACACAGGGGTAGGAGGAGGGGGAAGAGACACAGGGGAGGGAGGAGGAGGGGAAAGAGATACAGAGGAGGGGGAATAGACACATGGGAGAGAGAGGCGGAAGAGACACAGGGGAGGGAGAGGGGGAAGAGACAGAGGGGGGAAGATAAACAGGAGAGGGGGAGGAGGGGAAAGAGACACAAGGGAGGAATAGGGGAAAAGATACACAAGGGAGGGAGGGGGGCAAATAGACACATTGGAGGCACAGGGGGAGAGACACAGGGGAGGGAGAGGGGGAAAGAGACATAGGGGAGGGGGAATAGACGCAGGGGAGGGAGAGGGGGGAAGAGACACAGGGGAGTGAGAGGGGGGAGAGACAGAGGGAGGAAGATAAACAGGAGAGGGAGAGGGTGGGAAAGAGACACAAGGGAGGGAGAGGGGAAAAGATACACAAGGGAGGGAGGGGGGCAAATAGACACATGGGAGGCACAGGGGGAGAGGCACAGGGGAGGGAGAGGGGGAAAGAGACATAGGGGAGGGGGAATAGACACAGGGGAGGGAGAGGGGGGAAGAGACACAGGGGAGTGAGAGGGGGGAGAGACAGAGGGAGGAAGATAAACAGGAGAGGGAGAGGGTGGGAAAGAGACACAAGGGAGGGAGAGGGTGGTCAAATAGACACATGGGAGGGACAGGGGGAGAGACACAGGGGAGGGAGAGGGGGGAAAGAGACACAGGGGAAGGAGAGGAGGGGGAAAAGACAAAGGGGGGGAAGGAGGGGGAAGAGACACAGGGAAGGGAGAGGAGGGGGAGATACATAAGGAATGGAGAGGAGGGGGAAGAGACACAGGGGAGGGAGGAGGGGGAAGAGTCACAGCAGAGGAAGAGACACGGTGGAAGAGACACCGGGGAGGGAGGAGGGTGGAAGAGACACAGAGGAGGGAGGAGGATGGGAAAGAGATACAGAGGAGGGGGAATAAACACAGGGGAGGGAGTGGGGGGAAGAGACACAGGGGAGGGAGAGGGGGGAAGAGACAGTGGGGGGAAGATAAACAGGAGAGGGAGAGGAGGGGAAAGAGACACAAGGGAGGAAGAGGGTGAAAGATACACAAGGGAGGGACAGGGGGAGAGACACAGGGGAGGGAGAGGGAGGGAAAGAGACACAGGGGATGATGAGGGGTGGAAAAAGAGACACAGCTGAGGGAGGGGGAAAAGACAAAAGGGGAGGGAGAGGGGGGAAAGAGACATAGGGGAGGAAGTAGAGGGGGGAGAGGCTGGCAATGAGCTCCTCCCCTCTACTAGAGGGCGCTCATTGTGAGGCCTGTGATGAGTGCCGAAGGCGCTCATCGTGAGGCAGGCAGGTTAGAGGGGGGGGGGGGTTAGAGCCTTGCAATGTGTGGCAAACACCATTGCCAGGCTTCAAATTTGATTGCCGTCACTATCATATCACTGCATAACACAGGCTTCCTCCGTCCTCACTATCATATCAATGCATTACACTGCTTCACACAGGCTTCATCCCTCCTCACTATCGTATGACTGCATAACACAGGCTTCCCTCTCCTCACTATCATATCACTGCATAAAAAAGACTTTCCCCTCTTCACTATAATCACTACATAACACAGGTTTCCCCTCTCCTCGCTATCATATCACTTCCTTCTTCCTCATTTCCCTCTAATTGTAAGCCTCCATGACACTTTTCAAGGGGAATATGTTGTGTGTGGGGGAGGTGGGTTATGGGTTATGAGAGAAAAGAAGGGGAAGGGAAGAGGAATTAGTGAAGTGCAAAAAGAAGAAAGCTGAGAGGGCGGTAGAAAGTGAGATAGGGAAAAGTGAAAACTAAAAAAACAGAATACAGAACAAAAAGTAGAAGTGAGTTGGAAAGATATGAATATATTTCTAGTCAAGTGTTATGGTGCAAAAATACATGCCTGAAAAAGAATACTAGTCATTTTTAATTACAATGTTGTGTGTATGTGTAATTCTTGCCAGGTTGGTTGCTCATTGCATCCATCCAGGGTTGTTAAAAGGGGGAGAGTCAAAGGCTTTCTGGGGGTCAAATCTTTCCTGGGAGAGACATACAGCCTATACTGGCCAATTCCAGTATTGCATGATTTCACTAATATTTGAGTCCCTTATTCATATAATGTGGGCGGATTTTAGCTTCAAGCTCAGAATTCTGAGAAAAAAAGTAATTACACTGCATTCTGGGAAGCTCAGCAGGGACATGCAACTGTGCCCACAAATGCCTCGCTGTTCAATCCATAAATCATTTCAAACATGGCTTCCTTTAAGCTTATGCCTGCTGCATTTCACAGCTTTTATGCAAAGCCAAGGTTATATTTAAATAAATGTACATATATATATATATATATATATATATATATATATATATATATATATATATACATATACCATGTCTAATGAGTGTACACCGGAAAAAGGCCCGGGTGCTAACTCCAAGAGGCACATTTATTTTTGCGCCAGTCAGGTGAGGGGTCCCTGCAGTTGGGCATGGCATCATGCCAGCCTATGGGACTTACTGGACAGGAATATTACTGTCATGTCAATCTCTTTGCACTAGAAGGGGATGATAAAATTACATTTTTTGATAAAAATGTTTTTATGCTCTTGGCATTTTTGTTTGTTCAGTCGTGTCCGTCTCTACGTGACCCTATGGACTGCAGCAACCCAGGCACATCTTGTGTCTGGTTGTGCTAATCCATAAGGTTTTCATGGCAAAGATACTGGAGTGGGTTGCAAGTTCCTTCCCCAGTAGACTGCAATTTGTCTTACCTCTCTACTATGACCTACCCATCTTGGGTGACCTTACATGGTATAGCTATAGCTAAGCTTCATTAAAAATTGAGGCTTAGATATACAATAAAGATCAGAAAAGGGTGGCTACCAAGAGCCTGTGTACATCTTTTAAGTGAACAAATTGAAAATAATCTAAACTAAGTTAAAGGCTATCACATATATAGTTGTGAGCGTACGAGTTGTTGCTAACGCTTGCGGGCTCGCGGGCGAGGGCCTCAGTTGCTGGCATGGAGCACCGAAGACCCTCGCAAAATTTACGTTCAAACGCAAACAACCACACAACAACCGCGACCACGCAAACAACACGACACACCAACTACAACCATCGCAAACTTTACCTTGCAACGCAAACAACATACGAGACACGTTACCACACATTACGACCTCGCAACAATCGGACGCAACCCGCGAACATTAAAACATTAAAAACACAATAAATACACACAACACATACATAAAAAGCTTACCTACAGCAAGAAGGAGCAACTTACACCTTCATTTAACTCAAAATAAAAGAGTTTGAACACTAAAAAAATCGCTAAGCAAGAGAAAAAAAATGGCCGCCAAACAAAACGAAAACGAGACTACAGCACTCTAAACACGCAAAACACCACAAGAAACTTGCAAAACACCACAAAAGACCTACGGATATTCCGCTAAGACGCATACCACACATTAACCGCCATTTTACGGAAGTACACCACTACGCTAACGGTTTGGTCTCGCGCACGCACACTATTACACTGCACACATTCATCACGCTTACACAGCAGCTCCACACCACTAATGCTGCAGCAACATCAAAACAGATTGCAGCTCTTCAACACAATGCTTCAAAATAGGTAAAGTATATTAATTTATTAATGTATTATATATTTCATTATTACACACCAAACAGCATTAGCTACCTTACAATTTCATTGCCGTCATTTTTTGACGGGCAATTCGCTAGTCCTTTTATAGTAGCGTGACCAGCTCTATTGTATTGTAACCAGCGCTTGCTGTGAGCGAGACCAGCGCAATAGTATCAAGACAAGCGCTTGCAGTGAGCGTGACCATGCGCTGCCGGCTGAGTAAAGTGTATAGTGTATACCCCCCTGAAAGCTAGCTACCTATCCAGGGACCCTCCCAGGTCCCACATTCTGATCCCCTACCCCCCCCCTCCCCCCTTCCCAAACAGGTCCCAGGATAGGTAGCTAGCTTTCAGTGGGTAAGTGATGGATCGCCCATACCACTACCCCATTTAGAAATTGAGGACTAGCTCTGTATGAGGGTTAGCACAGTGAGTGTAGTTTGGCTGTTGTGGGAGTAAGTAGTTTGGTGACATTCTAATAAATGTTTTGTATTAAAGGTGCACTATTCACTTTACTTAGCTCACAGCAAGTGCTGGTCGCGCTACTATGAAAGGATAGGTCCAAAGGCTGTATTATTTTTTACATTCTAAAAACATTTGGCCACTATTGTAATTATTATTACCAGAATATATATGTTTATTTTCCTGGGTTGTAGATTTGTGTTGTGCTGCCACCATGTGGCTTCAATCATGTACTGTATGAAAGATAAAACTTCATGTTTTATCAAATTTAAAGGCCCACTGCAGTTCAATAATAAAGACACGTATTTGTCAAATATGAACCAAACTCATAACGGTAAACTTGCCTTTACTCTTATCATAGAGCCTTTAGCACAACTAATAAGGACAAAACAGCAGATAGAAGGAGTTAATACAGGTAACAATGATAACAAAATGTTATTGTTTGCAGATGATATAGTAATTACAGTGTCTAGGCCTTCTGAATCATTACAATTTTTGCACAAATTAATTGAAATGTATGTAAAATACTCTTACTATAAATTAAATGTGGACAAATCTGTTAAATCTACACTTTGAGACACAAAATAAAATTAAGGAAAATTATAATTATAATTGGAGTAATAATGTAATAAGACATTTAGGTATAGATTTTACTCCTAAAATAAAAAGCTAACTTAACATATTAACTTTAACAAAATATATATCCACGTAAGTAAAATCTTAATAGATTGGAAAAAAATAAATCTCTTATGGCTTGGCAGAATTGCTGCTATAAAAATGACTTTATAACCTAAAATAACCTACCTTTTTTTTTAATGTATCCCTATAAAGATTTCTAGATGCAACCTAGTTAAATGGATATGAAATTTTCCTGGGTTTCAAATGTTTCTGGAAAAACAGCTACTGATTAGTAGAAAAATATGTATTATATTGAAAAGTTGAATGTACTTACATATTGAAATGCTGGATACTGCTATCTGGATTTGTACACTAATAGGTAGCTTACATAAAGTGTACCCTGCTGTGGAGCACCTGGGTAGTTTGGGACCTCTAAAGGAAATGTTGCCAGTCACATGGTTGGTGGGGTCATAGCTGAAATTCCCCAAAAGAGGCAGACAGAGAGAAAAAAAACACCAGCAGCAGTTGATGTAGGGAAACAGACAACCTGCAGGTGTAATCTAGTGTGAATGTGCTGCACATATACTCCTATATGAAAATATATTGCACTTTCTAACATGTCAGACTACATATCCCAGGCTGCTTTGCAGCACAGACAGCAACCAAGGATTGTGATGTCTTAGCCTCTGCTTTCTCCTGATTGGCCAAAACATTTTTTTTTTAAATTGTATGCTGATTTAGCCTGGGTTTGGAGAGGGTGTTAACCCTGTTTTTCAACTTACAGAGTTTGCTAACTTCAAGGTAAGTTTTTAAATGTTTATTTTGGTATTTTGTCATGCACTACTGATTCAGATGCACTCATAATCCAGGAAATTTAGATGTCCCTTTAAGCTTCAAATTCTTATTCAGCTGTTTATTTATAATTAAAAAAAAGACTACAAATTAAACAAGAAATAACAGAAAGATATTTTAGTAAAGGTGGTCTAGCCTCCCCAAATATATTAAAATATGATTAAGCTGTTTCCATCTCACATATATTATAGTGGCTTAATATAAAAGCAGGTGCTAAATACTTAAAAATAGAGAAAACTTTGGCTAAAAAATACCAATGAGAACATATTTTGTGGTATGAACAAATTGATAACAAAAAATTGGGGGAACTTCCGAGGGTAGTCTCTTCAAATTTGAAAGATTGGTGTAAGCTTAATAATAAAAAAAATCAAGTTAGCTGCTTTTCCATCTTTGATGACTCCAGTGTCATTGCTGTGTTTCATTCTTCCTTGTATAACTCGGACACAGCAATAAAACCATTTAAAAAAAAAATAGTTAAAGATAATCAGATTCTGATTGGTAAATGGTTGGAATATAACTAATTTGTAGAAGCATTATGAAAATCTGAGTATGATTTTCATAGCTCCCGAAAGTTAACCACTTTTTAAAAGATGTGTATGATGGAGACTAATGGATTGGTCAAATGAGAACAAGAACTTGGAGTAACCTGGGACAATGAAACTTAGCTGAAAGCTATTCAGAGTTTGATGAGAACTATAAAATGTTTTAATTTGAGGGAGATACAATTTAAACTTGTTCAAAGATGGTATAAGGTTCAGTCCATATTTGGTAAAATAGATTTAAAGAAATTATGAACATTTAGAGAGTATGTAATAAAAAAAGGGCACCCATGCCCACATGTGGTGCAAATGCACAAAAATGTAATTGTTTTGGTCATTTTGCGTCAATAAAATTGCTGAAATCTCAATAGTTCATTTAGATCCTTCTCCAGATTGGATGTTGTTCCACATTTTTCCAGATAAGACCACTTTTTTTTCATTTTGTCATAATTCAAATTCTTATGACAGCTAAAAGATTAATAGTTCTTAATTGGAAATCAAGAGTAATTCCCCCTTGGGATGATGTCAAAGAGCTGGTTGTTCCTAATTATAATGTTGAAAAGGAGTTCTGGAAATTCCGAAATGGGATGGGCGTGAATACTGGTCAAAACTGGAAGGTTATTGGAACAATATATACTTAGAAGCAAGTAGTGTTATTTTTACAAAAGTAAGCCTGCATTTTGAAAAGAGAAAAAAATCTGATCTTGCTCCATACTTTATTATTGTCTAAAAACAATGAAAAGAACAATATCTGGAGTTGTATCATATTGAATCATAATCATAACTGGGAGCTTTACAACCAGCCCACACTTGCCAGTATCACATATTCCTTGTACCACTGAGATCAGCAAGGAAAAATATATCTTGGTGTATTTTGTAAGGCTGAGGATTATTTATCAAACCCAGGTTTCCAGGATTTGCACTTAAGCCTTTAAAAACGAATGTACTAGGAGTAGAGTGAAAGCAGAACTACAACATTTATCCCTTGAAGAGTACAGTGATCATACATCTCTGTTTTTAGGGGACAGTCTAATGAAGGAGACATTTGACAATTACAAAAAAAAATATTATCAACAAAAAAAAAGAACTGCACAAAAAAAAACAATAATACAATATTTTACATAAAATAAAAAAGAATTTAAACCTGTAAAAGAATAAAAGATTACCCAATACATCATCCTCCTTGATGACCCTTTAGCTATAATCCTTGATGCCCTGGTCCTTGTTGCTTTAAGAAATTGGTCCTCCTCTTTTTGGATTGAAGACCCTCAATCCTCTCTTCAGTCCAGGGAACGGACAATTCTAAACAAAAGTTTCCTGAAAGTAACTAGAGTTACTACTGAAAGTAAATCAGTAATCAATAAAGAGACTGTAAGCTTGTTAAACAGTAAGCTTCTGTTAAACAGAAAATGTCAAAAAGCTAGTTTTTATTTAGAAAAAAATAAATACATATCATATCATGATACTTTTGGTGCATGTATCAGAGGGGTATTTACATGTCAACAGGAGCATGACTTGCAGTCATTCTGGGGAACATGTATGGGGAAGCAGGTAGGTGTAAGATTCTAAAAGCTCCAATGCCATAACAAAGCTCCCCTCCACTCTTCCCATACCATCCCTCCACTGGTATATAAGAAAACAATAGACCTTTGGATTTCATGCTATCAAGAAGTAGTGATGCCAGAAAAGATGGAACATACTATATACCCTGCGTCTTCAAAATGTAAGATTTTCTTATAAAATATCTTGTGCTCATAGTTTACACAGCTGCTAATGTTGTTAGTTTGTTACATACTTAAAAAAACATGTTAATTGTTTCCTGAACTACAGTGGCCATTTAAGTTTTACTGGATTTAAAGTTCATGGCACTTTCTTGTGCAGGTGACATCACAATGATTTATATTGATTAATATATAAGCTGCAGTGCATGGTGTCTAGTACCATCTTAGAATGCAGGACTGGTTGGCTCATTCAAGCTTCTTTAAAAGCATGTTTTTAAGCCATAAAGATGTTAAGGGGGATCCATTAAATGAAGACCTGCCCATGTTTTTTGACATGAATCTGTTCCTGGAGTATAAAATCCTAATCCTTGCATGTATGTTCATTGTTTGGGTCATCACCAACTGGATGGTGAGTCAAGAGGATGAAGTCCTGACAGCATCAGCCATAGAAAAGGTGAGAGGAGATAATAAGAACAGTTTGGGTTTATTGTCTGTTTATCTTGTAAACAACATCGAATGAACATTGAAGGCTAAATTATTCTGTTTGTTATCCAATGTTATAATTTCCCTTTTTGAGCAAAGTACAGGGAGACATTTTTTTTCAGTGATACTGCAGAATGAGTGTTGAGGATGGTATAATAGTACCAATCAAATTGTGTCTAGGTTAGAACTTGGTCTTATTACTATAGAATAAAATATCTTCTTGGCACACATTATTTCTGATAGTATTTTCTCTAACACAGTTTATGTTATGGTAGTTTTTGTCACTCTATGATGTGAACATTAATATTAGGGTATAATGTTTCTGGGCCAACATCAGACATTTAAAAGCACTACTGTAATTCGTGAAAAACATCACAATTGTGTTAATTATATAGCAAACTAATAACCTTAGCAGCTATGTCAAGAGTTTGAAAGTGATTGTATAGATAAACACATTTTCAGTAGTATAACCAGCTCACATTTCTATCATCACCTGTATACCCAAATTGTAAATGTCTACGTTATCCTTAATAGATAGTATATAAATCTGATTCAAACATATAAGTCCTCAATACTGTATTCAACTCAGGATTACATCAACAATCTAAACCAGGTTGTAATGGCGTTAACTACTTTATATATGAACCGGATACAGATCACATAAACTTGAAAAACAACAGTTGTGTCCAATGTCCAATTAGCATCATGTTTGGTTGGTTGCGGTTAAAGCTGAGCTTAAGTAGATGTGAGGTGCAAGTAAACTGCAACCTTGTCAGTCCCTATTATTATTATTATTATTATCGTTTATTTATAACGCATTGACATATTCCGTAGCACTCTACATAACATAAGTTCAAGACAAAGATAAATACAAATTAAACATGGCAAAGCAAGGAGGGCCCTGTCTTTGAGACTCAAATAGAGTGTCCATGGTGCTTTCCCCAAAGCACCTTGTGGGATTGAAACTCGCAGACTTACAACCTAAAGGTATGGTGTGTTGAAAAGGAGGAAGAGAGAGGTGAGAGTGTGTGTTAGGGTGGAAGGTGATACGCTTCTTTAAAGAGATGTGTTTTTAGAGAGTTTTTGAATGTTTTGAGGCAGAAGGATAATCTGGTGGAGCAAGGCAAGGAGTTCCAGAGAATAGGGGCAGCACAAGAAAAGAGATAGTGAGAGGAGATGACAAGAGTTGTGGAAAGAAGAAGGTCATTAGCAGAACGAAGTGGAGTATGCGAGATGAGATCAGAGATGTATGGGGGTGCGCTATTGTTGAGGGCTTTGAAAGTTAGGGTCATGATTTTACATTTTATTCTGGAGGTTAAGGGAAGCCAGTGGAGTGACTGACAGGGAGGTGATGCTGACACTGAGCGTTGTGTACGGAAGATGAGTCTAGCAGAGGCATTCTTAATGGATTAAAGTGGGCATAGTCTGGTGGTGGGTAGGCCAGCAAGAAGCGAGTTGCAGTAAACGAGTCGAGAGATGATGAGAATGTGTATTAGGATTGTTTTTTAGATGGAGAAGACAAGATTTAGTTAGTGATTGTATGTGAGGGATGAAAGACAGAGCGGGGTCCAGTAGAACCCCAAAGCAACGAGCTTGGGGGGTTGGTGTAATGATGTCATTGTTGACAGTGAGAGAGATGAGATGAATTGACCCTGTGGTAAAGGGAAAGAAGATACGGAGTTCAGTCCTAGACATGTTGAGTTTGAGATGGTGGGTGGACATCCAAGAGGATATGCTAGAGAGGCAGTTGGAGACGTGTTTTAGAAGAGAGGGGGATAGATCTGGTGCTGAGAGCTGGATTTGGGTGTCATCTGCATAGAGATGATACTGAAGCCGAAAGAGTTTATAAGAGTCCCAAGAGAGGATGTGTAGATGGAGAAGAGGAGGGTGTCTAGGACTGATCCTTGGAGTATGCCAACAGACAGGGGGTAAGGAGAAGAAGAGGTGTTGGAGAAGGAGACACTGAATGATCGATTTTGTAGGTATGATGAGAACCACGAAAGAGCAGTGTCTTGAATACCAAGGGAGGAGAGGATATGGAGTAGAAGTGGATGGTCAACTGTGTCAAAGGCAGCAGAGAGATCTAGAAGAAGGAGAATAGAAAATAGAAAAGTGTCCTTTTGATTTGGTGGTTAGCAGGTCACTAGTGACTTTAGTGAGAGCTGTTTCAGTGGAGTGGTGGGGCTGGAAGCTGGATTGAAAGGTGTCAAGAAGGGAGTTTGAGGAAATAAAGCTGGAAAGGTGGTTATAGATGAGCCGCTCCAGCAGTTTGGAAGCCAGGGGAAGTAGAGAGATAGGGCGGTAGTTGGATGTGATGTCAGAGTCAGATGAGGGTTTTTTGAGGCTGGGTGTGATTATGACGTGTTTTAGAGAAGATGGAAACCTGCCAATATTTAGGGAAAAGTTGAAAATGTATGTGAAAGCTGGGATTAGTGTGGTAGAGAGGGGAGTGACGAGCTGAGATGGAATATGATCCTGAGGACAGGTAGTGAGGCGAGTGGATGATAGCAGGCTGGTTGGTTAGTTGAGAGGGTAGAGTGAGTGAGCCACTGTAAGAGTTCATTGCGGATGTTTTTAATTTTATGAATAAAATGGTCGGCGAAGTCTTTAGCTGTGAGAGAGGAAGGGGTGGGAGGAGGTGGTGGGCGGAGGAGAGTGGTGAAAGTGGCGAACAGACGCTTGGGGTTAGAGGGCAGGTTTGATATTAGTGAAGTGAAGTAGTGTTGTTTGGCGAGGTTGAGGGCAGAGGAGTAGGAGAATAATATAAATTTGTAGTGGAGGAAATCTGCAGAAGTGTGTGATTTCCTCCAGAGCCGTTCAGAAGTGCGGGAACACCTCTGGATGTATGGTGTTTGTGTTGTGTGCCAAGGTTGTGGAAGAGAGCGAGGGCGTCTTCGTGTAATTATGGGGGCGAGGGTATCAAGGGTGTAAGAGAGAGTAGAGTGAGGTGGCAGTGTCAGGGCAGTTGAGGTTGGTGATGGGGCTGAGAAGGGGTTGTATATTAATGGAGAGCTGAGCAGGGTCAAGTGCTAGCAGATTTCTGTGGGTGATGGTGGCAGGGGTTGAAGAAGGGTATTGGGAGGAAGATGTGGTGAGGTTGAAGTGATGGTCAGATAGAGGGAGTGGAGAGATGACTAGGTTGGAGGTTGTTCTGAGATTGGTGAAGATAAGGTCTAGAAAGTGTCCAGCATGAGTTGAAGAATTTGCAAGTTGTGAGAGGCCAAGGTAAGAGGTGAGTGCAAGCAGTTTGGTTGCAGTTGGGGAGGTAGGAGTGTCAATGGGAATGTTAAAATCTCCAAGTACCAGTGAAGGAACGTTGGAGGAGAGAAAGTGGGGGAGCCAGGCAGAAAAGTGATCAAGAAATTGAGGGAGTTGGAAATGAAGTCGTGAGTGAAAGTGAGTTTATTGCAGATAGACCGTGCATCAACATCACCTTGGAAGCATCATCTTAGTAGCTGATTCAAACAACATATGATGCTACAACTTTAGGTTTAGTGTGGGGGGTTATCCTTGAATATGGAGGTGTGGAAATGTGAAATTCACATAAACACTTCCAGAATAGATTTAAAGTTTATGTTGTTCAGTCATGTCCAACTCTCTATGACCCTATGGACCACAGCACACCTCGCACTTCTATTGTTATAGCTCTGGTTGTGCTTATCCATAAGGTTATATTGGCAAAGATACTGGAGTGGGCTGCCTGTTCCCTCTTCAGTGATTTGAAGGAAGGGGAGATTTAAAGTTTAATAACTCCATGTATTAACAGTACGTTCCATTTTATTGTTCTCATAGGAACACAAAGAGAGATGCACTTGTCAGACATCACATGGGACCTGTGCTAATCCAAGTCATCTGACTCCTGAAGATATTAAGAAGATCCAGTCATGTATTGCCGTGCAGGACAAAATCCTTAAAAAATTGATCTTTAATGAACTAAGACTTAAAACACTGGAAAACCTCTTCACCTTACAGAAAAGCAGAAAGTCACAAAGGAGATCAGATGGAAAAAGAATAACATACAGACATGACAAACCTGATAACTGCTTTACATGTTCTTCAGAGACTTCTGTGTCTCAGTAACAAACAGTAAAAACCGGCAGTAAAATCAATTGCAATTTCAAACAATTTTTATTTTATCTTTTTTTTTTTTATAATAAATAATTTTACATTAAGAAAATTCACCTTACAGTTTCTACTCAATATGGAAATATGGTGGTGTATTTCCAACAATTCATTTTCTACAGACAATTTACAAAAATATTTGAAAAATAATATACCTGTATATACTCGAGTATAAGCCGAGGCACCTATTTTACCACAAAATACTGGGAAAAATGAGTGAAGAGTATAAGCCGAGGGTGGGAAATGTGCTGCCCCCCTCTTGTGTACCTCCCCTGTCCCTTCCCTGTTTCTCTTCACCCCTCCTCATCAGCCTCCTCATTCTCATCCCCCTCCTCATCCTCAACCCACTCCTCATCCTCAACCCCCCACCTCAACGTCAACCCCCCTCCTCGACCTCTCTCCTCAGCCCCCCTCCTCATCCTCAACCCCCTCCTCACTTTACAACTCCCCTCTCCCTTTCCCCTCACTTACCTTCATCTGCAGCTTCTCCTCCGGCCTCCAGGGTTAGAGAGACACGAGGAGGGGGGGGTAGAGAGACATGGCGGGGGGGGTTAGAGAGACACCGGGGTATTAAAAAGATAATGATTATTTTTTTTTTCGTGGTTACATCCGAAAGATTATTGGATAATGTCCCACTGTGTTATCTTTTTTTTAAATGAAGCGGTCAACGCAGAAAAAAAAATATTAAAATATTTAACTGATCTCAGGTCTTGGCCTTGTCTGCCTATATTGAAGTAATTATCACCAGATCATCAGTAAACTGTTTCTGTTGTGAGATACAAGCTTCTAAAAATAACACTTACCATGATCATCCCCCTCATTAAGGAGATAATTGGATGCCTGTCACAGAAAGCCAAGCAAAGTGTTCTGCCAGAGATTTGGCTCATTTGGTCATGTAACTTCTTGTTTCCCAACCTGAGCATGCATAATGATGACAATGACATCAACGTGCATGCTTCCGGTCTCACTCATTATTGAGATGAATATGCTCAGGCTGGGAAACAAGACGACATCTATACATGGGCTAAATCCCTGATAGAACACTTTGCCCAGTGTTCTGGTGGTCATATGATCACTGTGCGACACACATCAAGATCTTTCATCAGTGGGCTGACTTGCTCTAATTGTTATTTTGGAAAATTTTAGCTCACAACAGAGCAGACACAGGTAACTGATTAGGAGTACTTTATTTTTTAAAGCCCTCGCACTACCAATCTAACTATACTTTTCTCACCTATACAGGGGTCCTTTAAGTAGTAAAGATCAGCATAAACAACGTTTTCATTTATTCTGATTGTTTTCTTGTATTTTTAGATTTAAACAAACAGGATGGTCTTCAGTTTTTTAACTTTCTAGTGCTTAACATTGGTAATTACAAATAAAACAAAATAAATAACTTTATTTACATAATTAAAACCAGAGAAAACCGTGAACTACAGGCTATAAATAGAGTACCACAGGAGTATATTATAAGGAAATGCCATACAAAATAGCCCTTGCCTTTCATTGTTACAAGACCCGTGTCTATAAGGGCTTGTGAGATGCTGAACAACACAGAAGATGAACATACAGAGTTGAGGTCCCTACCCTGAAGTGCTTACAATCTAGAAGGTTATGTTGAGATGTAATGTAGATGCAAGAGGGCAGTGAAAAACACTGTAGACTGATCAATATTGTCAAGATCTGCATTTTGGGGGTGAATTAACCACTCCCTGAAAAAGCTAATTCCATCAAAAGAAACCGAAATTTGAACAATGGACGGCACATCTTGATAAAACCTACCTAAAGTGATTAGCTGTAGCTGGAAAATTAATTAGTTTAGACAGTAAATTTGAATGTGTATAAGTTTGTAATTTAACTACCAGCTTATCCTGTGATGGTATTAACCTCCCACAGCCCCCAGGTTGGACAATTAGGTATTGCAGAGAGCTGGTTGAGGTAATTGATTAAGGTCTGGAAATCATGTTTGTGGAATTGAACAATATATTATTGTTTCCCTATAAATGTTTTATTGAAAATAAAGTGAACAGTACCCACTTGAGACAGAATACAAGAGTCTGAGCTGTATCTCTGGGGATCCAATGGAAGAAAAGGGGGCTTTACGATAAGTTACAGCATAACCAGCTGGCTAGATTCCATGACAGGGGAGCAAACCCCCAGATTCAGCTATCATCTGTATCTGCTCCGGAAAGGTCTGAGCGCTTGTACCCTTTTCTTGATCACAGTGAGAGGATCCTCGCCAGGGGCGTGATGTTGTGACTTACTGGTTGCAGTGGTGAGATTGCTGCAGTGCCAGACATAGCTCAGGCAACAAGACTGCAAGAATGTCTGTATTCCAAAGTGGGTATCAGGAGGAACTGCTCTTTCGTTTATTCAGGTATAACCCGTTTATTATTTTGAACCTGGAATCTGGTTCTATACGGATGATAGAATAAATACACGCTCACACACACACACATTTAGTTGGAAATAGCGGATTACCTCTATCCCTTGTGTTGCCGCGTGTCATGCGCAGCACTGAAGAAGAGGGGCGTGCAGTTGTGGAGGAGAGTGTGTAGGAGGGCAGGACAATACTCCCCTTCCCTTGGTGATAACAAGACGGAGGGGGCATTTTAAGGCAGTACGGCCCGGCTGAACAGAGGCCGCGGACTGGTGCTGGTCCAAGGCCCAGGGACCCCTGGATTAGAGAAGAGTATAGACAGATGGGTGTTGAGGAGACTGGCAAGGAGGGAGTTGCAGTAATCGAGGCGTGAGACGATAAGAGAATGGATTAGAATTTTAGCTGTGTCTGATGTAAGAAAGTGGCACATACGCACACGGCTCTGTCTAAGCTGCTGTTCTTGCCCTGCTCTAATTGCGCCGCAGAGCTCAAAGCTCCATACATTTTCAGTTATCTTTACTACAGATGTGTTGGAGTTTGCAAACCACCTTACCTGTTAGCATAAAAACATTATTTGCATTATTTACTCCATCTATAAAAAAAAAAAAAAAAAAAAATCAAAAAAAAAAAAATCATTCATTCAGTATTCACTGCCTAAAAACTGAATTACAATCACATTAGTCACTAAAAGTCATTACATACATTATTTAGGAATTAATAAAACATTACAGTCTACTCTAAATCCTTGTAAAACTAACTTAAAATCTAGTATGCCACATGTAGTATCACCCAATTCAAAATGTAGATATTTTTCTATTTTATAAATAATGTTGAATTGTAGAGTGCCAGTATCACTATTTAATGTGAATACCTTCATTTTTTAAATAGCAATTGTTATACAAATGTATTTATTGTTAAGTTAAAAAACAAAAATGCAAAGATGCTGGTAGTGCAGCTTCAGTGGAGAGAGGGGAGGGGAAGAAGGGAACAGAGAGCCACTGTAAAGATATTTGGATAAGACTGAAATAGACACAATGCTCATTCCCTGTCACTGGCCCAGAAGCAGACCCCTTGCATCATTCACTGCACAATAGCTCTCCAGAACTGTCAATGCCCGTCTCACACTGACATCTTCCACCTGGTATCCTTAGTCCCTCCATAGTACTACAGAGGCATCAACATTTCTTTTTTCTATTAACTAAACAGATTACTTATTTTCCTGCTGGTATGCTCTTGTCAGACAAAGTTTTCAAATCAATATTAAACTGGCTACTCACTAACCTGGCTGGCTCCTATTTTATACCACAATCAAACAGAATGCATGTATAATTCTCTTGACGCTGATGAATTTATGAAAATGAATACTCCTTGATCCATAAATATATTAAGAAATATCTGAATGCAGTAGGAAAATCAAATCAGTTTTATTTGATGGGAAAACAGAAAGAATTTTTTTTTTTTTGGGTTCCGTACACTTGACATTCAAAATACTAAGCGGGAAAAATATTTACTTTTAAATACTTAATTATACATATTTTTATTCGTGCTTATTTTGAAAATACTGTTAAGTAAATTCATATCACTCCAAATATGAGAAAGAAAAGTCACTGTTTCAAATTTAGAAGTAAAACATCCCTGTTTACTGTCACAGGATAGAAAAGGGGGAAAAAAATTAAACTACTGTCAGCAGTTTAACATTTAAAGAAAATAATTATTTCAATAAATAAAAAAAAATAAGGCTCCCTGGTACAAAGTAAATTTCCAATTAAAAACAGCATTACATTTGTGATGTTTACAAAAAAAAAAAAAAATGTACAGTTATACATTCCCACCCAATTTTTTTTAAAAAAAGGTTTCCTTAATATTTATCTTCACAGGCGATTATAGACTAAAGCAAGTTTTACACAGTGTTTTAGTAAATGGAATGAAACATAACACAAAAAGGAAAAGCAGCAACAGACCCTTCCAGGAAAAACATTTGCTGTCAAATTCTCTGTCAGTCTTGCTTGTCTCCTTTTAAAGCTTGCAGTCTTTCTAGTAAGGGAGGGTGGGAATAATGCCACATTGAAAAAAGCCAGTCTGATACAGGAAATCCTAAATTGTCCTTGTTTAGTTTAATTAAGGCATCATATAAATCATTTGCCTTTCCAAGGTTCTTGGCAAATGCATCAGCCTGAAATTCAAATCTCCGACTTAATACAGTGAGGCAGAAAGAGAGAACCTAGAAGGAAACAAGAATCTCATTATGTGATGGAATTACACCCAGTAAAATTGGACACACACTAGAACTCCTCTATATCATGAAGATGTCTGTGATAGCAAACAAAAGGTACTTGGTGCAACTGTTATTGGAATTTAGGGATAACAGACCTGCACTAGGAATGTAATATTCATCACTATAGATATTAACTGGTGAATAAAGCCTCAGAGGGTTCTTAGTAGCCTGAAATGTTGAGGTTGGGGCTTGTCTATTGTTCTTGGATGACAAGCAAGCTCAGGTTATGCTATGCATGTTTCACTTGAATGCTAATTGTTGTTAGTTTTCCTCATTTTTCATTGTTTGTCATTCTTACTTGTAAATTCCCCAAGTGTTTGTTGTTTAATACCACATGATGAATCTGAAAGATGCGACAAGGTGGCACAGTAAGTCTTACCTCATTGTAGGGAGAGAAGATAAATTGAAATATAATCATAAGGCCAATCAAGGTGGGTTGTGTCGTGTGAAATCCAAAAGCTGCAAAAAGCTCTTTCCGGCCAATCAGTACAGCAAAGAGGAAGAAACAGAGGAAGGAGTTCATCTAGATAAATAAAGATGATTATCAATTAAGTTTCCAAGCATATACATTGTTACCCCACTGTGCAGTGGCCCTTTAAAACCCTTTGCACAATTTGTGTTCTTTCATGAATTTTTAATGGTCTTCTATAAAAATAAAAAAAAGCTGTCACTTTACTCACAAGAGAGCAAGACACAGAATATATTTCAAGCAGCACAAGTTACAGATGTGACAGACATAAAACTGAAGGCTGGAACGTGATGTATCCATTCAGTATCCTTTTTCTAATCCACAGGTTTATCAGCTGCCTCACTTACCTGGCTGATCACTATATTCTTTACTGTGTGGCCCAGCTTCCAATGCCCCAGCTCATGGCCCAGCACAGCCAGAACTTCTTGGTTGTTGCAGCCTTGCTTCTTATGCAGGTTCTGGAAATGAGAACACTTAAGTTTAGATTTCAAAATTCAAATACTGATATAAATGAAGACATCATCCCAAATGGTACTTTAACTTCTAAGACACTATTAAAATGCTGCAGTGTCTAAGCTGGATTTGATAAAACAGTAATCTGTAATACCAAACATTGCAGGAGTACTGTCTAAGCAAAAGCGTGCCCATTCTTTTTAACCTGTTCTGTAAATAATATCCCAGTCTGAGTTGCTCCAATCCTCTTGATGGACTATAGGGCTGGGTACAAGCAGGTTAACTGGAGGCTCACAAGTTGATGTTTAACGTTTACGGTTATTTTAAATCATTAAATGGAATTTCAGTTGAAGCCTCTATCACCTGTTTTTACAGAATTCTTCAAATGTTGTCAATACCTACTATACAGAGCTGTTCTTTAGTATATTATAGCAAAGTCATAACAGGAACCAACCAGATAATTTAACCCTTATGGAATAGAACCAATGTTTTATAAGCTCCATTTTGTTTCCAAGCTCACTTTGGCTTTAGGCCTTCCTTCAGCAGATTCATTCTCTGCCGTCTCCTCTGTGCCATCCTTGTTCAGAGGCGAGTAGTCCTCCAAAAGTGTGTCAAACAAAACAATTCTTTTGTTCTTGAAGAACCCATAGAAGTAAGCATTGCTGTGAGAGGAACGCTTTGAGCCTGGGCAAGAGGGGAAACAATATAGAATTATTAAGGGTCACTAAACTTTAATGTAAAGTCAACAGCTCTAAGTAAATCTGTGGATACTGAGGGAAAAAAAGTATTATTTTTTTTAAAAAGCAGAGTTGAACAATTTGAGCAGGTCAAGGGCACACACAAAGCTGCCTGCATATGTAAATCACAAGAACTAGCTCATATTTAAAATATTGGCATCTCAAAAATGCATGCTTGAATAGTATGCCAATAGAAAAAAAAGAAAAGAAAGATATGAGAGTCCATGAAAGAAAGACCATACTCTGTATGTTAGAGATGAAAAAGTTTTATGGTACATATCTGTATAAAATGAATGTCAAAATCGTTTTTTTTACCAAGATTAGGGCAGGCAAATTTAAAATGATAGTGCCATCCCAACAACTTGTCTTAAAAATGGTGTATACATTGTACTGTCAGTTTTTATCTACATTGAACCATTCCTGTAATATTCTTTATAATGTTATATTCTTTATAATGTACTGATCATTATGCTAATATATAGTTTAGAGTACTTGACATGGGTGAGTGAGTTATCCAACTGCACAGTAATATCTGGGGAAGAATGTTTTTTCCACCACAAAGCCAAACACACAGATTGTGTTCTTACTTCACACTTGAATTCAGCTATTTAGTAATAGGAAGCCACTCAAATGCTTAATAATGTAGCCCAAATAATACTGAATATCTCGATAACTCACTAGAAATAAAATGTTCAATACAATGTTAAGCTAATTTTACTTCAAGAATAAATTATTGGGTGTTAGAGTCCCTTTAAATAGCAGATGAGACTCATTTTACCTACTTGCCTTGTAACTATATTTAAATTTTGTAGCTTACAAAAAAAAAAAAAAAAAGCCTAACAGATATACGGTAATAAAAATTCCCTTATTCTCATAGGCAATATAACCAATGAAGCCCCTGTCTTTCCATAAATTAGTACAACCTCACAACTCAAAGTCACTTCTTCCAGTTGTGGGAGGTACTTCTTTATCATATTCCTCTCTGTTTCTCTTTTGCTGGAAAAGAGAAAGATAAAGAAGGTGGATCCTTACCTTCAACAACATATACTTTGGTCAATGGAAAGCTAATACTTTTTGCCATGGCTTCAATGTCTTGTTTTAATGTTCCCTCTGGAAGTGGGATAAATTTATCAAACAAGGGTGCGATATAATCTGCGTATATTGTTACAAGGACCTGTAATGAGAGAATTATGGAAGACATGTGAGATGATTTAAGTAATATGTTTTGCGGACATTAACACACCAATCCTGAAACTGAATAGCACTCACCAGAGACACAACCAGTGTGAAGAGCCAGGCATAGATGAAGAAGTAATCACCTCCTATTTTGATGATGTACAAGAGAAGGGAAGTGACAGGGAGAAGAATGCACTGTGTCACTAGGAACTTCTTAATGGCATCTTTAAAAAAGAATCCCACGGTCTGCAAATAAAGGACAGAGCGAATGATAGAGAGCTACAATCCCACATAAATTACACAAGGCAGCTGCCATGACCCCAGTGAAATATCAAATGAAAACATCCGAGTTAACACATATCATCTGTGGAAAGAACTAGAGAGGTTGACAGGAGATTATTCCTACAAGCTACTGTAATGCTAAACTCTTGATGAGGGGAATACAATTCATACAGGCAGTGGCAGAGTTAAACAATAAAATGCCTAGGGATATTTTGGGTGCAGATAGTCTGTGAACAACTAAAGGGCATGGATGCATGTGAGAAAGGGAATTTTTCGTATTGGAAAGCCTCTGCATATTTTATTTTATCTGCCAGATAAACAATCTCCTCAAATTATGTTATTGTTTATTTTAAGGGAAATAAAATCCAAATATTTATATGCAGCAAACATATAAACAAACAATGTGCAGGTACACAATGAATAAATGGCAACACAATAGTCCACAAGAAATCGAGCATCAAAGCAAAACCTCAAGTGGAACAAGCTTACTAGCTTTATGCTATGGGAAAACACAAATTTGCCGTTTAAGGACCATATAGTCAGCTTACAACAGTGTTCGGCTTTTAAATATAATAAACTAAACGTGTGAGTGCTCAAATATAAAAAAGTAAATTAAATTAGATTGAACAAATTATCTTAAAGGTCAACTAATTTCTCTTCAGATGGCAAGGTTAGTGAAAAACCAAAAAGGAGGTAGAGCATTAGACAATTATCAATGCAAACAGAGCTTGGCGCAGTTTCCTCCGCACTTGTTTTTCTCCCATGTGACACTTTGATATTTTTTTAGTAAATATATTTTGCTTTTTAATAACTTCTCACTGAATGACACCAGTCCCTTCCTCTGCACACTCAAAAGCATGCAAGTTACATCAATAGATGCAAGCCTCGCTCTCCAGAAATGTAAACACAATCTCACTAAAGTATCATGGATGCCTCCATGTTCGTGTACCCTTTTCTAATCAAAAACCAGGTATGTAAATGTTTAACTGATTATAATCTGTTTTTCAAACACATATATATTCATCATTGTACAGTGGTCCTATAAAGTAAGATAAGTGGACCTTGCACTTATTGCATCTTTTTCCCCAGGTGCTATTACTGCAAAAATAGATAAGACGGCTGCATATTATTGAGTGCTACTCCTAGAGTACCTTGGATACCACAACAGACTGCATATTTGCTTTCTATCACCAATCATTCATTTCCATTTGGGATGTTGATATTTATTTTAATAATTTAGGCTACTAAAAATTATGAGTTTGCTTAATTAGATTCATTTTCAAGGTTTCTTTTTGATAAACATTTATTTTTGGGAGAGGTGGTAGGATTTACTATTAGAAGAAATTAAAAGTTGTGTAAGACAATATAAATACATGCCTGTTTACACATATTGGAGGAGATAATGTTAGCCTATCTGTTCAATCCCATCAAAAATAACTTGTTCTCAATGATACACTCGATACCATCTTCACTTCTAGCAACAACCTGGCAAGTAATGAATTTTGCAGGGACTGGATACCAGTCCAGACAACACCAAGCCGAACGGGAGAACAAGGCACTTACTAGTTTACTTTAAATCACACTTCTGTTAATAGACTTTGTTTAGGAAAACCTAGGCATTTTATTGAAATAAAGTATCATGGGGGAAAGGGAAAGAACTTCTTTATACTTTAGCACTCCTTCATACCGATCTCATAAAGATAAACATATTGAACTTTTATTGAGCATCTTTTAAATTAAATGTTTAACTTAAAGTCATTGGGACAAACAGAGCAACAAACACCACTAATGATACTTCCAAGACTTCTGATTTTAAGATAGCAGCCTGTTTTCCCCAATGATTTTAAAGATGCTCAATAAAAAATTTACATTTTAAATTATTTTTGGCTCTTTATGAGATTAGTATAAAGGAGTGCTATTAAAAAAAGAATAATTTCCCTTTCCTCCATGATACTTTATGTGAATACAATTTATCTCTGTAGCACCCTTTATTATATTTAAATGATCCAATAACCCTGGAGCTAAACATTTTTTATTAAAAACCTTAAATTTAGTGAACTCTGCTTATTTCTAATGTATTCCATGCTGCCTATTTTCAACATTTAATACTGTCTTGGACCCTAAGGGGATGTACTCTATTTTTCTTTTTTTAATCTGTACAAGAGCCAAGGCAAAAATAGCGAGGTGATTCAGGAGAATTTCTTGTTTCGATAATGGATTTAGCTCAGCTTCTGGTGTTTGATACCTTTATCCCGCATATGCTCGGATATAGGCAGTCACACTTCATACTGCAAAATCTGTTCCTTCTCTGTAGCTAACCCTCATATGATAGTAATGATTAGTCACGTAAGCTTTGATCACTAGAAGAGCCTGTTAAAGTTAATTATAGTATATATATATATATATATATATATATATATATATATATATATATATATATATATATATATATATATTTGCATGCGCTTGACTTACACAGGTTCTAATCTTGCCAGTCTGTTCCATGCATCACAAACAGGTGAAATTACCTAAATCACAGAGATCCTTTAATCCCGACGTACACACCTAATTTCTAATTGTGATCAGACCACAATATTCAAATATCGGTTCCGTAGTAAATAAATAGAGATATTAGAGGAGGCTATTATCCTGATTTGTCTATACTTGTGCTAGCCAAAGTAATAACTAAACATTCAAAAAATACCTGCTGGTTGAATCCATGACGCTCTTCTATTACAAAAGTGTTGTAGAGACTCCATGGCAGCCCTGTCAATGCACTGAACAAGGTGGCAAGAAGCAGAAACACCAACGACTGAATAATCTACAGAAATGAAAGATAAGCTGTTTAAGTATTACATTTTACATTTCTTAACAGAAAAGCAAATACTCTTCCTGTATTAATGAAACCTAATGAAGTCATAAGAAAGGAGAGATGAGTTTATAGATGGTCTGTGGAGAAATGCTTGCAAAAGAAAGTAAATAAATAATTAAATAAATAAATAACTGGCAAATGTATTCAGTCTTACTTAGGTGAAATTGATACAATAAGGACAATGTTAGCATGAAACAGACATTGACAGAAAGACTGTACAGGTTAGTGCTCAAGAACTACGTTGACAGAAACCAATATGGGTCAAACTGTTAGTTACACAGTACAATGGGGGAGAGGATGCAAGAGGCGCATGACATAAGTACTGGAGAGGTCTAACCTCTCTAGTAAGAAATCTCTCAGTCATGAACAGTATAATGTAAGGACCTATTATTTCCTAGTGGTTAACACTAAATAATGTAAATGGGTAAAGTATTTAATAGGAAAATCAAGTAAAATCCAGGAGGGAAAAAAAGGTATACCTATGATTAGCAAATATTTTGCATATGAGGAATGCATTCAATGTATCAAAGATACTACTGATACCACTAACTCATAAATAGGTTCTACCTTTTCAATTTATTATATTTATCCGTCAAGTCAAGTTTGTCACTATTTAAATCCCAGAATACTGTGGGACAGTGACATTTTTTGAAAATAATTTGAGGAATGACACACTTTTTCTTTTTAATATATTATCAGGGTTTTTTCCCCTGGATTTTACTTGATTTCCCTATTAAATACTTTACCCAGTCATGAACAGTCCAGTTTTTTCCAGTGACAATACAGAATACAGATTAGGAAGTTTAGCATCACTGCAGCCTACTCTTCAATCCTCATCATGCTGTGAATATGATAGCTAGTCACTGTGAAAGATATCACAAGTGGAGTGATACAGTTGTCTACATCCACGTAATAATCACTGTAGAAGCCAAGGCTGTTTGTTTTAGCATACAGAAAAACCTTAAAATCTAGGTAAACAAAGTAACTAAATCTATTCATTAACATTTCAATGTCCCTTTAAAATCAGATTATCTAACCAGAATTGATCCCACCACAACAAAACACTCCTTTAATAAATCAAGGTAGAAAACAGAATATGTATGATTTTAACTTCAATAAAGATGTGCCAACCTCATACTCTGGTCCAAAGCCTGCTCGTTCCAGGACCTGCTCCGACACGTTCCACAGTAAAGGAATACCTCCAAGTACAAGGATGAGCTGAACAAAACAGACACAGATTAACAGTGATACAGAAAAGAAGGGAAACAGGCTGCATGATCATTGCAATGAAAGGGTCACTGCTGTCCATCATTTCTACCATGCATATAAACATTAGAGAAGTTTTTTTTTTTTGTATAGCAGCCTATACTACAGAAAAAAATGAATTTAAAGGCCAGTGTAAGAACAAGGAATATATATTAATAAATACAGGAACAAAGTAATCTGTAAATAAAATTGTTTAAAAATTAATGTTAACCTGCCTGAGCTGTTGGGTCCGTCTACATCTCCCTTCTACCAAAAGACCCATATTGTTTCTGTAGAAGCCGAAGTTATCTGGTTGGTAGATGTTTAATTAGGAGTTCTGACTTAAGTATCCCTTTCCTTTGTAATTACTGTAAATTAGACATTGCTTGGAAAGCAGACAAGAAAATAAAATACATTGATATCAATAATGACACCAGATGGGGCATAGTTAAACAAGAACACAATACAGAGAAAGGGGGAGATCATTAAACGGCTCCTAAGTGATTTAATAGCTTCCAAAAAAATAAACAAGTGTTAAGTCATGTGACAGGAGGAAGGTGGAGACAGAGCCAATGTACCAGGCTTTCCATGTAAGTTTACAAGTTCATGAAAACAAAAACAAATATATATATATATATAATTTCAGTGTGGTTAAAGTGAAAGTAATTGTTTGTCAAATTACAGAGATATTACAATTATAAGATAGCCATATTGAGCTACTGTAGGTATCATTAACAAAGAAATAAAAGTGATGGTAAGCTGTAAAATATTTTTCTTGATGCCTTCTTTGCAGTTACTTATTTATAAAACAAATAACAGCAAGTAAGAAACTTGCCCTTGGCATCGACACCACTTCTGTCCTAGTATAGAGCCAGCCCTGTAAAGGCGTGACGTTTGGGCCCAACATGAAGAATTACGGTTTTGTTTTTGTTTTTAATGCATGCTAATTTCATTAGACAGAGGCGAAAAGACTTGTATTGGTAACATTTGTAGCTAATAGTAAAACCAGTCAAGTCCATGTAATTATGTTCATAAAAAGTGTTAATCTGGATAATGGCAAACTATCAGAAGGTTCATAATATACACTGCAGGGGATGAATAAGATGCTATTATAATTCCAGCAAACTCAGTTATGAAACTATTTGGGCCACTTTACATAATTAGTCTGTATGTTCAATTACAAAATATTGAACTATACAACATGCATATCTAATTAGGGATTTTGTTTGATGACACACATTTGGAGATTCAACACAGGAATGCAATTTGTAAATGAAAGTAAATATTAAATATATAACATACTGTTCCTTCTGCCTCAGAGTACAGTCCTGACCAGAAACTGAAAGTGCTCTTGTCCAGCTGGTAAAGTCGAGACTTTTGAAAGGTTTCAGGATCCATAATGTTTTCAAGTTCAGCCGGGACATGCGTTGTGGTGCGATAAATATAGCGCTGAAAGAGAGAAACATTCACAGTTAGAGCAAACTGTCCATCTGCAGTCATTGAGTGCTGATATCAAGAGCTTAAAAGGGCCAGTGTAAGGGATTTTCCTTTAGACTGCAAGCTTGCAAGTTTTCAATCTTGCACAACGCTTTGGGGAAAGCACTAGGGACACTGGATTCTAAGCACAAAGACAGGGCCCTCCATCCTTTGCAATGTGTTTTATATTGAAAGTGTCTTTTGCCTTGAACTTAACCCACGTATAGCGCTTCAGAATGTTTGCACTTTACAAATAAACAATAATAATTTTCATGTAAAATGTATTTTTAGCTCACCATCTATTAAAATTTAAAAAATACATGTGCAAAATAGCAGCAAAGAAAATATAATTTAAAAACCACAGTCTGAGTGTTACTCGGAGCATAAGCAGGAATAGGCATACTTCTAGTTCTTAATTATAATTTTAAAAAATTTTTGCTGGTTCTGCAGGACGCTGTAGAAATCCATGATACATTGGTTGGAGTGAATGATGCAAGGTGTCTCCTTCTGGGTAGTAAGAGGGAATGGGTGCGGTGTCTATTTTAGTCTTATCCAATCATCTTTGCAACGGCTCTCCGTTCCCTCCTTCCCCATCCCTCTCTTCATTTATAGCCAAAACAAACACCCTTCAGCTCTGTGGAAGTGATGTAACCAACACAAAACGGATTCCTAGACTCAAGAGTCTTCAAAAATGTTCCCCAAAAAAGTTTTATGCCCATGGTGTCCATAGTTCCTAATACGGTTAGTCAGATACATATTTGCCAAAGAAGTGTCTCTGTAGAATTGCAGTGGTCATTTAAATAAAGACTCATTTTCTAACTTTATTCAGATTTGATTTACTGACAGACATTTTGTCTCTGTGCCTAAAAGGTTTGGAAACCTGGAAGGCATGATGTATTGAGATAAAACAAAAATTAGTAGTGATCCTATGACTGTCAGTGCTTAGCGCCTTTCAAAATTACATTTCATGAAAGAGTATGCCCCCACAGGATAATACCTTTCAAATTACAAACCAGAGGGCAGTTTAAGATAGAACACCCAGACACAATCCGTCATCTAAATATAAGATTTATTGTAAAGATGCTTTTACTTTCCTGTTTTGGACACATGCTAATGTTGTTATTTTGATACATCCTTCAGAAGAATGATTTTTTTTTATTTATTTATTTTAACAAAAACGGCAGTGGTCATTTAAGTGAAAGGGAAATGTCTTATAACACCCTTCAAATCACTAGCATTCCTTTCTTAATCGGCCGTCTTATGCAATACTTTACACCACTGACTATATCAGTAGGTACCCTGTGTACTCTCAATGGCAATGCAAAGCACCTCAAGTGTAATTCTCTATGACTGGAGGACCTATATAGTCTCATACTTGGCATTTTCTGCATATTTTGGCCCTGCACAATTTTCCTAGGAGTCGTCATCACTACTTCTAAACACCCAAAGGTAGAGAGGGACAGCCTGTACCATTACCAAACAGCATGTCTGCCAACATTTCAAGTGGCCAAAGAGGGACACACATTCTTAAAAGGGACACGGCACTAGTCGCCCCAACCGTAAGATGATTACATTTAAAAAAGAACATTAAAAACGGTCAATACATTGTACTAGCAGTTTAAATCATTCCAGAAATATTTGGAACTAACGACTTGCTCGGCAAAAAAAAAATTTGAAGGCTGGCAATGCTGTTTGCCACACAATGCAAGGCTCTCCCCCCTCTAAGTTGTAGGCCTACTTTACGGGCCTCGCGATGAGCGCCTCCCCCTCCCGTGTCCCGTTCCACCGCCTCCCCCCACCCGTGTCCCGTTCCACCGCCTCCCCCCACCCATGTCTTTCTGCTCTCTTTCTCCCGGTTCAGGTGTTGCTTGGCTAGCAACGAGCTCTGTTTTTTTTTTTGTTTGTTTCAAGGTCTTGCGTGCTTCGCTTTGTACGTCTAAGCGTTACTTGCTTCGGCCTCGTTTTGAGCCTTTTTTCAAACAGTTATGTCTTTATGGACGCATTTTTTATCCCTCGCTTAAGCAATTTTCGATTGCTAAAAAAACGACTATTAAGCCTCAAATTAGATTGCAACCTCACTCACAGGCTCCCTGCCTCTCGACCTGTGCTGTGTGTGAGGTTGCAAGATATATATATTTTTTTGTATTCATTTTCTGTCTGTTTCTGGATTTACGTGCATGAAAATTTTTTGGCCGTTAAAGTCGTAATTTTGTCAAATTCTTGCGTGGCTCGCGATCAGCGTCTAAGTGTTACGTGCTTCGGCGTTGATCGCAGCCAGTGCCATGGGCATCTGCAATCTTTTTCCATCTTCCATCGGTGGAGCGTCCTTGGCCAAATAACACTAAGAGGGACCCTGAAAGGCCACTATTTCTTTCACAAAGTCGTGCTGGACTCGCGATGAGGCCTTAGGCGCTTATTGCAGCAAAGTCGTGGGACCTCGCTATGAGCGCCTATGGCACTCGTGCAATGAGCGCCTTGCAATATGTGCAACCCCGTAACTTTTAACATGTCGGACAAATTCACAATACGACAACAATTATATGTGTTGGATTCTGCACCTCCTATATGCTAATGTGAAGCTCAGAGTGCTCAATAAGGGTGGTAGAGGGGGTCTGACTGCCAGATAACATTGCAGGCCTATACTTTGGCAATTTCAGAGACAGACAAACAGCTTGTAATAATAATTAGAACGTCAAAGCAGCCAATATGCATGAACCTTTATAAAATGTGGCAACAACATAATGGAATTGCACAGGACAGATTCACTTTAGAAAAAATGTTTTTGCTAGCAGAAACCCAATTTATTCAACAGTGACCATATTTGAAGAGCATCTACATTTTAGAAATGTATACAGCCAATATATATATATATATATATATATATATATATATATACACACACATATACACACATACATATACACACACTCCTCAAGTCTCTATTTGTCCTTGTATATGGACATGACAGGGACACTTAAGGGAGATTTTCTCTTAAAGGCATACCTAAGTTTCCTGCATTATGAAAGTATCTGATAAAGAAATAGAAGAGAATCAGCAGTATATGCAAACATTGTTTTACATGAAAATATACAGAAATAAACATTTACAAAAACACACCCTAACGTTTGCAAACAGCAGCTTTTGTGAGTTAACACCCTTGAAAATCTCTGCTAAAATTAGCATAAAATTCATCATTTTTTTGGGCCAATCACAGGCAGCTAATATAATGTAACAATGATTGCAGGAAGGAATCATGGGATATGTAGTCCCCCTAGAAAAGGAAGTAGGAGGAGTCAGGCACTCATCTGCAGAGAGTTGCTGCTGGCTTTAAGGTTAGTATAGGGTTAAAATCCATACCCAAATGCAGTGTTTCTATTGGTAGGTACACTGTACCTATGTAAGCAGCTCTGGGGGTGTGGAAAACTAGTTTTATTTTTAAATAAAATAAATGTTTATGTGAATATAATTACTCAATGTAATGTGTGTGTCTGATATAAACAGATTGTGTGAGATTATAGAAAAGGGAAACTTATATATACCTTTAAAAGATGCACAGTTTGGAGGTACAAAACAGCACTGTAGAAGAGTTTACATAGGATAAATGATTATTTTAAAGAAATAAGTGGCCCCTAATATTTTGTCCTTGTCTGAAGCTCCGTGGTTCCACATTGCAGTTCTATTTAGAGTTGCATTTCTGAGAAGGTCAGGGGTAGGGAAGTTTGGTCCTTGAGAGGCCTGGATTTAAGGACTTCCTTTCTGTGCACTGGTGAGTCAGTCAGGGTGACTAAAGAAGTGATAGACTCATCTGTAGGATGAGCAGGGAAATTATCAAATCAAGGCATGTGTGTGGCCCTCCAGGACTGAACTTGCCCATCCCTGGACTAGGTCCAGGCCAACATATCCTCAGGAGGAAGCTGTCTGCCTCAAGCTGCTGGTGCAGTGCTAAGGAATAGTGTGGCTATGCACCAACATGTCTGCTGTAAGAGTAGTTACCATCTAAACAAACACACTGAGGCGATCATAAATATGTAGTGTAGAGGATTAGTAGTAAGAGGACAGTGTGGGCTAATAAATCTGTATAGTAATAAAATATAATACTCAATTACCAGGGCTTTAAAGTCTATCCTGTTGTATGTGCGCCGCTGTTCAAGCTCCGCAGCATCAAGCTGCACCACTCTGGAGGAGAGAATAGTTATTTTGCTATACTGTGAGAGCGCGCTTCAACAGCGGCGCACATAAAAACGAATAGGTCCAATATCTGCCAATGAAAGCCTTTGTGGCCATTCCTATTTTGTCCCCACCAGCAATGGTGTGCAGCAGTCAGTAAGCGGAGCAAGCATGGCACGCCAAGACTTTGTTCAATTTGTTTTTAGGATTACGGTAGTGGCAGATGATTATTATTATTTTATTATGTAAAGCTTAGCATCTGCCACTACTCTAACCCTGAAAACAAATTGTACAAAGTCTTGGTGTGCCACAGTTGCGCCACCTACTGACCGCTGCACACCCACTGCTGGTGGAGACAAGACAGGAAAGGTCCGTCCTTTGTATATATTTAAAATATACTCTTTAGAAGAACTACACTTGAAAGTAGAGTAAAAAATAAAATAGCCTTTAACGTATTAGATCGCCCGTGCCGTGGCACAATTTTCCTTCCAGCTTATCAACGTCCCTCAATGGGTGGAGACTGAATGCACAGGAAGTTTCTATCTGCACAACTGGAATGTGGCATTTACAACTGACAGTGCCTTTAATAGGAGTATTGAAAGCGAATTAGTTTACAGGAACAAACCCTCCTAGGGAAGCAACCGACAAAAGAAAATGAATCCCCATAGTAAATAATAATTTGGTGTAAGATATAAAGATGCAAAGGTTGTTTTTTTCCCATTATTTACTTATTTAAAAGACTACTGAGACCATATTTTGCAGAGGGGCCATCCCAGTGAGTCACCGCTCACATCCTCCATGTTGTTACTCCCACTCTCTCACCTGTCTGTTGGCCAGATAGGCCTCCCACACATACACGAGCCATGAGAAAAGAAGCACCGAGTAGAAGATCTGCCTCTCCACGGACAGCTCCGACAAAAGCTGCAACATGGTGTCTGCGCTGAGACTGACACCGGCCCGGAGCACACACAGCTAGCAGAGCGCTGATTGGTCGGCGCCCGGCTCCACCCGTAACGACCATGCTAATTGGATACAGACGCTGTCTTCTTTTTTGTTACACGCTTCCTAATTTGATCTCTGTCTCCAGACCGCCCCTTCTAGAATGACTGAATGGTTATTGGTCAATGACTTGTCGCTACTGCTATCGGATTGGTTGCAGTAGTATATAACGATGACTTGTGATTGGTCGTTGCTCGCGGTCATGTGATCAAAGGGGGTTTCCTGGCAGTTTTTCTGGAGAGATTGTACAGTACCCGGAAGAGCTAAGGAATGAGATGTAGTGCCAGAAGGCGCGCCCCCTGCTGTTGTATGAGGGTGTGACAGCCTTATACACTGAGCCCGGGGTCAGGTTTGTGTGAAATGGGAGGAGGAAATAAAATACATGCAGACAAAGGATTATTTTCTGTATTAGTTTAAGGATCGCTGTAGATTCTTACATACAATATTATCTTTTGAAACACTATTGATAATGGGCAAAATAGTATTAGAAGTTAAATATGAAAAGACACAGTACAGTATTGTGTACCATATAACTGCATATATCATATATATATACTTGTGGTAATTACGGGCCATTGGTAACGCTCAGGAATGTTGCTTATCGCGAAGCCCGTAGATGCAACTTTGGGCCTCGGTTTGCGAGTTGCGGGGCTGCACTAAATTCTGAATTTAATGGCCGAACCACGGAACTGGAAAGACCAGAAAAAAACACCAAATATGTCTCAAATTAGCTTACACACAGCACGGGGGCAGTAACATTTAACCCAAATCAGTAATACTCATCACGAGGCCCCCAAAGGCGCTCATTGCAAGCCACGCAATGAGCGCCAAAGGCGATCATTGCAAAGCACAAAAGTTGAAGGTTGGACGACGCCTGCAGTGAGCGCCAAGGCCCGGAAAGTAGACTGATGGGGAGGTTCACGATGAGCGCCAAAGGCGATCATTGCAAAGCACAAAAGTTGAAGGTTGGACGACGCCTGCAGTGAGCGACAAGGCCCGGAAAGTAGACTGATGGGGAGGTTCACGATGAGCGACAAAGGTGATCATTGCAAAGCAGGAAAGTTGCGGCTTGCCAAAAGTGGCAATGATCGGGCGAAAACATTGCAAGGCCTGTAAAGTACGCGGGGGGAGGCTCGCAATAAGATGATTCCTTGCACCTAATATATAGTTAAGAAGTACCTTTCTTTAAAGTATCTAGAAGAGCGAGAAAATGAAAACCTGCAGTTGAGAATAACTGCATAAAAAAGTAAAAATAATGAAGGATTTATTTTTTTACGTTCTAAAACATTTGCCTCTTATTTTAATTATAATTTTAATTATATTACTTAATTATGTTAATTAAGTTTAATTATTCAAAATACCATATAAAATTCATCTCAGTGTAGTAGAAACCATCAACCTCAACAATGCATCTAGTAAATATTCAGTGAAATGGAGATGTGTGAAAGGAGGACCCTGTCAGACATACAAATGAAGTGTTCATCAGCACATATTGGCATCTCAAAGTGTCCACATAAAGCGTGCAGCATAACATGCAGAGGACACCGGAAAACAGTCTACATATTACAGAAGAAGCTGATGTAAATGACAACTGTACCCTGCCCTCACCGTTCACTCATTTGAAGCACTAGATGTGATAATGCCCAGAACATGGAAATATTTAGGTTTTATGCTGCCCTGGGCCCAATATTTAGTGGCATTTTTATTACTCCTTGCTATGGCCTTATGTGATGGTTACCACAAATACACACACACACATATGTGCAAGTAGATAATTTGCTATAATGCTGTTTTTCCTGTAATTCCCTGTTTAATGATAAACTCCACTATAATGCTGTTATTTGGCCACTGATTACCATTTAACACTGTAACCCACTATAAAGCTGCTTTTTCCTCACTGAAACTATTGTATTGGGCCAATAAAAATATTTTGGGGGTGGTATCACTTTAATGGCGACCAGAAGTAATTTCCAGTAGCCATCACAATACCTAGTTCGCTCCTAGTCTCAGGGCCAAGCTAGGTTTCCTGTCTTGGCTCAAATTTGGGAGAAGCAGTAAAATCAGTACCATAGACTACTACAAGGGATTCAATGGACTGATTGAGACATCAAACAGCAATTAAAACACATTGTTTCAATAGACAAGGGTTGTGGTGCAAAGGGCTTTAACCCCAAATTAGAAGGAATTGATCTCAGCCATTGTTCCAGACCCGCAATTCAATCTATTAGGGAGCCCAAAATGTGCTAGAAATCCTGTGGAAGTTCTGGTCCACCACAAAAAGTGAATAAAGCCTTCCAACCCCCTTAAGCTGACTCCAAGGTCGACTAGGGGGCAGGTATATCCAACTGACAGTCCCCTAAGCACACAAGTTCTAAGAAAATAGTTTCCCCACTCGCAGGGCTTTGTGGGCAAGCTAGCCAGTCTACCACTTTCTGCTAGGGTCCCCTGATTAGTAGGAGATCCTCTCCCCGATATTCCTAAACCGGGCTATCCGAGATTCATGGTCCCCAAACCCTTTGCCCCTTTGACTCAAGGGATACTTTTATCTTATGAACCCCCGCTGTGCCTATATCCCGAATGCAGGTAGTAGATAACTAGGGCCGTAGATTCTTTGGCACCTGGCCATGGAGATAGGCAGGCTGGCATTAGACCCTTGGTGGAAGTCCTAGCCTGCATGGGGCAATTAAAGGACTAAGAGGTGTGAAACTCCAATTGTGTTATCACAACTGAATCTTTGATGTTGGGATGTAAAAATTATGTTGGGACACATATGCATTGTGTGTTTTTATTAAGAGGGAAGGCGTTTATTTTTGAAAACATTTCTTTAACTTGTCCTGGAACCAAGTAACTTGGCCTGAGAATCTGCAACTTCTCCTTACTACCAGCTAAGCTGTCCTATGTGTGGGATACAGAACCTATACAACCTGTGGAGAGGATTGGTCTTCTTGCCTTTTTCAAGTCCAATGAAGTGCGGGTTGCGACACAGCTCTATAAAAAAGACTTTTTCATATTGAAATGTCCATTCTTGATAAATACTATTATTATTATTCTTTATTTATAGAGTGCTGCATTTTCCATGGCACTATTTACAAAGTAAAATAGAGTAGAGTGGGTACAATTAACAAATTATAGACGTATATACACATTGTAAGGGAAGGAGAAATACAAAAACGGTTACAGTAAAATACAAATACGAAACAAATGGGTCCACAGATAGCTTGGTGAAACCGAGAGAGGTCCCAACTCTGAAGAACTTACAATCTAGAAGGCAAGGTTTTGGTGTGATACAGGAAGGTGATAAATGCAAGATGGCAGTGAAGAAGGCAATATGCTTATGCAAGTTGAGGTGATTGTGTGTTGCACTGTAGATTGTGTTTGTAAGTAATATTATGCTGTAGCTTATGCAGTTGTGTATATTGAGGCTGAAGGTGATAAGTTTATTTAAACTGATACGTTATGTAGTGAGTTTTTGAAGGTTAGGAGGTAAGAAGTTAGTCTTGTGGAGCAAGGCAAATAGTTCCACAGAGTAGGGGCAGCACGTGAAAAAGTCCTGAAAGGGAAAAGTGAGAGGAGGTGATAAGAGAGAAGGAAAGAAGAAGGTAATTGGCAGAGAGGACAAAAGAATAAGTTAATTAGCAGAGTGAATAGGTCAGTTGGGGGGGGAGTATTTTGAAACTAGAGCAGAGCTATAAGGGGGGGCCCTGTTGATACGGTCATGATTTAAAGTTTATGCTGGAGGCTATGGGAAGCCAATGGAATGACTGCGCGAGAGGTGCTGCAGACACGGAGTGTTGAGTATGGTAGATGAGTATAGCAGAGGCGTTCGTTATGGATTGGCGTTGAGACAGATTGGAGATGGGGAGGCCAGCAAGGAGCAAGTTGCAGTAGTCGAGGAGATAGGATGAGAGAATAGATTAGAATTTTTAGTTGCGTCCTGTGTGACATATTTAGAAATGTTTTTTTTAGGTGACAATGACAACATTTTGTGATAGATTGTACTTTAGGAAAGAAAGAGAGGGCAGGGTCCAGTTGAACCCTAAGACAATGGGCCTGAGAGGTGGGAGTGATGATGGCATTATCAACAGTGACAGATATTTGGAGGAGGAAGATGTAGTAGATGGTGGGAAGATTAAGAGCTCAGTCTTTGACATGTTGCGTTTGAAATGATGGGCAAACATCTAGGAGGATGTGCTTCAGAGGAAGATCGTAACTCTTGCTAGTAAAAAGGGTGGATAGATCTGGTACAGAGAGGTAGATTTTAGTGTCATCTGCATATAGATGATACTGAAATCCAAAGGATTTATTATAATACCAAGGGAGGATGTATAGATGACGAAGAGGGGAGGGTGTCCACTGGGTAATTCTGTAGGAAACTAGATGTATACAAATGCATTTTCTTTCCATATTGTACATCATAGGTGTATTTCTGCCTAGGCCCACAAGGCCCAATACAGCACATCTTCATAGGGCAGCAGGCTACCTGTTGCTTGTGCAGTGCCATAAAATAATATGCTCAGCAATCAGTATGTAGTGACATTTCTGTTGTAAGTGTAGCTGACACTTTCTTACATACTGTATATATACATACACATACGATATGAGATATACAATGAAAAGCAGGAGTACCACCTGCATATGGCATCATTCAGGCACAAAATAGTGTCTACTAAAATAAATTATTTAAATTAAAAAATATTCCATGCCCACAGTTTAGAGTGTTGTTAATTACAAACATTTAAATATATTTCCAATCTACAGTGATCCAAGCGCTCAACATAATTGAAATTCAATAACTTCCAGTTGTTTTAGTAAAATATTTTATTACCATAAATTTTAATAAAATACCCATTTAGTTTATGACAGTGTAGAAAACAGAATATACAATTGGCAATCACAGAAATGTAGATATAAAGTAATGAGGACCTCACTGGTAATCATCATTTTGTATAAAATCAATATGCTGCATACAGTCAGTTAAAAATGGTTCTGAAATTTTCAGTAAAATACATAAAGTAGATGCTTCTTTGCCAATAGAAAATATAGCTTTTATTATGTAAACAAAGAGAAAGTCTATGGGAATCTATGAGCAGGATCACATCCCCAAACTGAAAACGCCAATCAGATCTGTCTCAATGCTAGAGATTACCCAGCTGTGGACCGAATTCATGGACACTGCTCTGTACCATCACATGGAGCAGTCAAAATCAAGTAGAAATTGTGTAAAAACTTTTTCATTTGAAGCTCTTTTCACCGTTTTAGAATGGCCTTGAAAGATCATAAATTACAAGCTCACTCGAAATGTATACATACTCTCTTCACTGCAATAATATATTTCACTTTTTCCTTTTGGGATTAGACATTTTACAGAACCCAAAGAAATAAACTCACTTTTCTGGTTGCAGCAAACAGTATATTGCTATTTGCAGGGAACTTGTGATTTTTGGTCCTTATAAAACATGCCAAGGGAGGGCAGTTTGAAAGTTAACAGAGTTATATAAAACAGTGAAATATGTATCAATTAAAAAAAAAATAATCAAAAAACGTTTTTCAGTGTCATGTCTGCAGATGTGGAGCAGTATTGGTAAATTAAATATCACTTTAGATGGATATAGAAGATTTCTGGATTTTACAGGGTATGTAATATACCTATGTATTTATTTACTTGTATGTACTATTAAGTAATCACTTAAAAGTGCAGTTTTTAATACCTAAAATCATACAAATAATCCCTGCATGGGTCTGCCCACTGCAGCTTATGCAGACACAGACTCTACAAGGCTGTATGTGCAGTGTAGTGTACTAGACTATCAGGGGCCACGTCTCAGGAGCATGTATTGCGAGATGTGGCCCCTAATAGGCTAGGATATTATATCTTGTCTGCATACGCTAGAGTGAGCCAAACCATAAAGGGACTATTTGTTTGATTAAGAATGACACTTTAAAGCGCTTCTTAATAATAGATAGTCCATAAAAGTAGATGCATACATAGGTATATTACCTACCTTGTATAAATTAGAAACCTCCATGTCCCTTTACTAGTTACTAGTCCGCACACTTTGTAAAACAACATCACAACTCCTGCTGGTTTTCATTCAAATGTGTTCCATAATATTAATATATTAAATAGTCAGTATTCCAGCATTTATTTATTTAACCACTTTCCAAAAAATGTAAACTAGAAGATGTAAAAAAGCACTTCACAATCCACACTAGAATAAAATGATCGCATTCACCTGAGACATTTCCTTCAAGTGTCTCAAAAAACATGGATTTTACATTGACAAGCTAATTAACATTAGTTTCCTGAAAATTATCTTATTATAGCATTGGTTGTCTGATATAAAATTCATGTTCAGATAATCCCAAAATCCACTAGATGAACATTTTGGGGTTTGGACTTTTAATTCCACTAATGACCAATAAAAATAAAGATACAGCTTGGTATGGCTATAAACCAAGACAATAGAATATGTCTTGCTCATGCCTGTCCAAAAGTAGTCCTTGGTGACCAATCCAGGCCATATTTTCAGGACAACTTATTTGTGTACAGGTGAATCAATTATTGATCTAATCATTACCTACCTTTGAGGATACCTGATATCCTTAAAATAAGGCTCTGAATCGTCCCCCAAAGATTGCACAAGCTTGGTCTAGACCAGTGGTTTTTAAACCTCTCCTCAGGGCCCACCAGATAGGCCATGATTTCAGTTTAACACTATGTGAACACAGGAGGAGCATTTAGCATTCAACAGACTCTAATTGCTTCATCTGTATTCAAACAGTGTCAGACCGATATCATAGCATGTCCGGTCGGTCCTTAAAAAAGGTTTCAGAACCACTGGTCTAGACATTTATCTTAGATGTCCATATCATTCTTTCCCTGGTACTTTATGAATACAATTAACATTACTATGGCAGTAAAAGTGCACAAAGATCCAACTACAAGATAAACAATTCCTAAAAAAGGATTCTTCCCTCCCATCCAAGAAACACTGCTTAGGACAACTTTCTTCCGGCCATCGAAACTCAACACAGGATAATCTGTTAGAATGAAGTTAAGGTTTCCAACAAAACTCTTCTGTGTGTCAGTATAAATCACCATTTATACAGAGATATGGAAGATGTAGTTGAGGGCAGTTGGATCAGACCGTAATAGGACCATAGTTTACAGTGGTTTAATAAGAGCAATAACATTTCTATGAAGTCTATCTGCAGAACAATATGTACTAATGAACTCTTTCTCCTTTGTCTACTCTAAAGTTCCAGTTCTCATTTTATATTATTCTATTTCTTGCAAAAATACAGATCAGTCAACACATTTTTAGTCAGATGTTATGCAGAGATGTATATGTGCTCCTACCTGTGTCATCAGGGACGTGGTCAGCTCTGTTTGTGTGCTAATTATACTAATTCTTGAAATAATTAAGTCCACATTTAACTCTAAATGCTTTACTTTAGGTAACCATGGTTCTGACATTTTGGTACATTTTATTGGATTGGTTCAAAATTGTTTCTAGTTCCATTCATTATTAGGACTAGGCAGTCACTTCTGCAGGGCCTCAGTCACTGAGACTGGAACTCATACCATCCACCTGAGCAGAAGCACTGACCAGATGACATCTTTCACAGGTCCATTTTCCTTGGTTTATTTTACCTCCAGACCTAGAGCCTCACACACCACCACTCTCCTGCCTCTGAACCCATCTAACATGGGTGCAGGTTTAGCACCATCACCTTCATTATTTACAGCTGATTAACCCTCTACTCTCTTTTCAATTACTTGCCAAGCCTTAGTTTCTTTCTTTTAATCACTTCACATTTTGTTTCAATCATTTAGGGTGTAAGCTTGCAAGCTCGCAGTCATATGTATGGCAAGGTATATATATATATATATATATATATATATATATATATATATATAAAGCGAGATAATAATAATAATAATATAGATATTATACCTTTTTCCCTTTCAGCTATTATATCAATAGTATTTCATATTTATTTCTATAGAGGTCAATCAGGTTGTTCCCAGTATTTTGCTATTTTAATTTAAAGCCATAACAATGTAAATTATTATTTTTTGCAGATTGAGTTTTAGTCCTATGTTCATTACGTGGAGAAGAATCCCAGTGTCAAAGTGAACTGAATGCCCAAACATAAAATTAAAAATCAGATATTTACAACATACTCTTGTTGAGATTTTGTAGGGAATATTCCATGGTAGCTCCGGTCATAGATAAGAAAAGCTCTCCACATAAAAGGATACGGCTTGATGGAGATTCTCACTAAAAATTAAAACAGGGAGCAAACGTCTGGATCTATCATCTATGTGGACCAACATTTTAGTGCATTTACACTAGATCATCAGACTTTTAATAATTAGGGAGTAAAGTAATAATAGTTGTAATGACAATTTTACTTGAATTTAGTTTTTTTTACTTTAGTAATGTGATGGTTCCTGTCCTCACTGACTTCTAGAAGCCATGCCCTGGTATTGTCCATAAGCATATCATCTATGGTAAAGGATCACTGGAGCCCAATCAACTTTTGTCATGCATTAAAGAGAGTATGTTTTATACGTTACAAAATATCCCCCATGGAAAATAACATATTAATTGAAGAAAATGTGAAACTTAAATAGCTATGCATTAGAAGTACAAATAGTATCTGCTAAACCTTAGTATTTGAAAACCTAGGAAGGAGTTAATTTTGAAAAAATAATTAGTTTCAGTGCTTGTACTAAGCCATAATAAAACGTATCTCCAAGGTTGTTTTCAAAGTTGATTTTTAGAAGAAACAAGAAAACAATTAAACTGAATGTGTATACAGTATTTGAGTAGAGATAAAAAAAAATTAGTAATAGGTCAAAGGAGAAAACCTCTTGTGATCTTCCTACAAGAAGGAGTTTACTGATTAACCAATATTGTTTGTGGAACCTTGTAAAAAAAACTATAAAAAGGTATTATGTGGAAGTGTTCATCAGATAACTGCAGATTTTACTTGTAACTCTGGGATGTCCTCCACAAGCTTTATTACATCAAATACAGAGATGTCTGTGGTTCATGTTCTACCCGATTCTGAGGGAAATGGAAAGCCAGGGAAAGCGTTATTCTTCAACACAACAACAGATAGGCAGATAAAAAAAAAATTAATTTGATCCTCCTTTTGTTCTCTTATTGGATTTACATAAAACCAAATGGAACAAAAACACAATATCTTTCAGCTCAGACATCCATAAGGTTCAATGTCTCCCTGTTTCCTGTAACACATCAGGGCAGATGAGGAAAAAATATATCCCAAACTGAATATTTAATGTAACCTTTCTACACACTCTATCATCTATATCTCATACAGTAATTGCCTTGAACAGGTTCCACAAGAGGTTCATCAAAAAGGATACTGTAAGTAATATTTAGCAGATATTCCCCTGCAGGAAGTCCTTCGGTGAAGTTCCCAGTCTCAATTCTGCGGTATAATTTTCGAAATGTAGGCAATGCTGCCGTCCGCATCCAAACAATGAAATCTTCATTTATAAAACCATTGTTATATTCATCATCAGAGAGGTTAGATGCAGACTGCTTCCAATTTGGGGGCTTTGCTGTACCTGTCAATATAAGAGTATTGAACGTGACTGCAAAATACAATCTGCTCAGCCAGTACATGTGTGCTCGTCAAACACATACCCAGACACTGATGAACACAGAAGTCAGTTCAAGGGCCAGTGCAAGAGCTTTTTATGTTAAACCTATTCTTTATTTCACCATTAATTCACATTAAAAATGCATGTGCAAACAGCAGCAAGTCAAGGCTTTAGCCAGAAAATATTATATAAAAACAGTTTACCAAATTACTGGTTGTTGCTGTATGCTTCTCCATCTCTCTCATTGTCCTGGGCACTACTGAATAGACATGAAAGATGTCAACCAAGATAACATTATTCAAGTTCTAGCAATACAGCTCAATCAATGGTATCTTGCTTGAAACCTTTCACATCCTTCCAGTAGTGTTAAGGATAATGAGAGATGTGGGGAGTGTCACAGCAGTGGCCATTAAGGACATAAACTGTGTTTTCAACTATATTTTCTGATTAAAGATTTGCTTTACTGTTTGCTCGTGCATATTGCCAGCCAGGATATGCTTATATGCTGACAATAGTGATTTAACACCTAAGCAGTAAGCGTTACTCACAACTTTTCAAATATATATATATATATATATATATATATATATAAAAGATTTCAGTTTGTTTTTCAATTGAGTTGTACAGTTTATAGGTCACATTAAAAGGTGGAAAAAGTTCTGAAATGATTTATCTTTGCCTCATTTTTTTACAGCACAGAAACCTGACATTTTAACAGGGGTGTGAAGACTTTTTATATTTACTATATATATATATATATATATATATATATATATATATATATATATATATATATATATATATATATATATATATATATATATATATATATATATATATATATATATATATGTGTGTGTGTGACAAAATATCATCAGTCTATTATATCAAGTGTTACATTATAACAGAGGGCAATGAGGAATATATTCCAAACAAAAGCTGTGATCTAATTGAAAACACTTTATGCTAAGTGATAAAGATAAGTATAACTAAGCATATTATAAGAATATATTATTGAATAACAGTTTAGGTGACGCCAATATTTCCTTAGAGATCAAAATCCTAAGTAATGATTTTTCACTTTTAACCAAGCAAATCTTAAATACAATTTTTTAAAAAGATTACAAAAAAGTATGAGTTTTATTTTTACTAGTATGTGGCAATTTATAACAAAATAGCAGCCGCAGAAAAGGTGTTACTTGGTAATTTTGTCGTCTCATGTTGGATGGATCCATCTTTTTGGCCCAGTAGACAAATATTTAGTAATTTATTTGTAACATACTTTAAAAACGTGAAGTTTTCATATACTTCCATTGTGTTTTATACCTGTAAAAATGCTAGTCTTGTGTGCTGTACCTACAATTCTTTGCGTGTGTCAGGACATGTGTGTCAGGCAGGGCATTTACTTAAAAAAATATCACTTAAATTGTCATTGTAAATTGCTTACCTTCAAAAATGGCGGTTAAATTAGTGCCATCACCTGGATTCCGGAACTTTACATTGTAATCTGTCCACCAGGAGATTCCTTTTCCTATTAAAGGTACTTTAACATATGTTCCATTATCCTTATAGTAAATAGTAAAAATGTCTGTAAAAAAATAAATAAATAAATACATTTACAGTGCTATATACATTAGAGACATGGACATTTTTATTGTACATAAAAAAAAAAAAACACGCTAAAGAATCACTATAATGCCTTAAGAACAGGAACTACATTTATTAGTTAGACAATAAATAATAAAATTAATTTTCAATGATTTAAAAAGGCAATATTCCATATTAAACTTACTTTCAATGTTCAGACTTGGCTGCTACTTGTCTCTGCCCTTTATTAAGGTTAACAGAGGGAAGTGCCTTTGTCTAGCAGACAGTGCAACATTTGCAGACAAAGTTATATCAACACAATGCTCTGCACGGACTGGAAACTTGCTGTATTAAACAACTTATCCTTGGGCTTTTGCTCTGAATACAGCCTTGGAATGATTGTTTGGCCTCTTATCTAGTCAGATTGTTATTAAAATCTGTCAGCCAGATCCTCATTGTTGCTCAGTTGTTCAGTCTTGTCTGACTCTCCGTGACCCTATGGGGTTGCAGTACACCACACACATCTTGTGTCTGATTGTGCTTATGCATAAGGTTTTCATGGCAAAAATACTGGAGTGGGTTGCCATTTCCTTCTCCAGTGGACCACGGTTTCTCTGACCTCTCTTCTATGACCTGCCCATCTTGGGTGACCCTACATGGTATAGCTCACAGCTTCATTGAAGTATATAAGCCCTTTCACCATGGCAAGGTAGTGATCTAGAAGGGGAAATCCCCATCACTACTTCTTGATTTATCAGGGTGTAGACAGTACGTTAATCTGGAGTCGGATACTGAAAACTTTGAAAGTAAATTTAATGCTGGATAATGCTGTTCAAAATTATAAAATAGGAATTTTATTAATGATCAATAAACAAATAAATAAAACAACCAACTCCTCTTGTTAAAGTGGTCCTTTAAACAATATAACTTTTTCTCTCTTTCAGATGCAACTATGTCTTTTGATTATAATGATATAGTGCTATATACCCATTTCATGATTTTTTTGTAGCAAGGATCAAATTGAAGTATATGTTGACTTTTTGTAAGAAAACATACATACAGCCTGATTAAATTGTGATTCGGCCAATTGAATAGGGCTCTATATAAGCACAGAGCATATTTATTTTTACAGAATTTTTAAGTTAGTGAACTTCTATCCAAAAGAAAGGTCTTCACTAACTAAAAACTTCTGTAAAGTAAATATGCTCTGTGCCTATATAGAGCCCTATTCAATTGGCCGAATTGCAATTTAATAAGGCTGATAATCTTTAGACTGTAGCAACCAGGGGTGTAGGAATGGAGGCCAAACCCCCCCCCCCCCCTCCGGATTAACAGCCTTATTAAGTTGCAATTTGGGCCAATTAAAAAATATGCTATGTGCTTAAACAGAGCCTTATTTAAAGAAGTTTTAGTTAGTGAACTTCTATCCAAAAGCAAGGTCTTCCCTAACTAAAAACTTCTGTAAAATAAATATGCTATGTGCTTAAATAGAGCCCCATTCAATTGGCTGAATTGCAATTTAATAAGGCTGTTAATGAATAGGGGACACCAAAAATTAGCAAAATGAAACTTACTTATGCATTACCTGATTTGGCCACTAGAGCAGTATGTCTCTCTCAGGAAAGCTTTGACCCATAATTTATATTTTATATATATACTAGCCACTTGCTCATCAAAATTTACATAAAAAATGTTTTAAGCCTCGTAATGCTGTTTGCCACACAATGCAAGGTAATTTTTTAATCACGATGAATGGAATAGTTGTTGTTTTTTTACTGGTGTTTACAATATAAAATAATTAAGCTGGGTCTTTAAGGTGGTATGTTCTTTATACTACAAGAAAAAATAAGGATGCTGCCTGATTATTGGAGAATGTTAGATGTATGTATATGTATGTATATATATATATATATATATATATATATATATATATATATATATATATATATATATATATATATATATATATATATATATATATATATGTATGAATAAAACACACTCGTACATTGTTCCAGTAATATCTATCTATCAGCCCTTCATATTATGCTTGCATTTTATTTGCATCTACAACACTACAAATGTCTTACCATTAAACATGCTATTAGCAACAGCACCACAAGGAGCAATTGGCAACATGGCTGCATCCCACCGATACGGTTCACACGCATTGACAGGACTCTACAAGGAAAGTTTGTTGCACGGGTTAATAACATGGATATTAGTTCTCGGTTTGAAGCAATGTTGTGCGAGTAGGGTGGATGAGGGCAATTAACCATTAATTTAATCTAGCCCCTCTGCTAGATCTAGCCATATATGTCAAATAATATATAGTACATAGGACTGCCCAGATCAAGAATAACAGCAATAAAATTAAAGGGACATGGAACACAACGGTTTTCTTTCAAACATTTAAAAGAGCATGTTTTAAACATTACAAAAGTTGTTTTTGCATGAAAAAATATTGCCTAACACCTGTTTAAACTCCATTGAAACCAACATGAAATGCAGAGATCATATATTAATCTGTAGGTCTCATTAACTGAGGGTGCAGGAAGCAGTTAAACTGTGTGATTTATTTTTATGGTCTGCGACTTATTTGAACAAAGAAAATACACTGACATATCAAATACCCGCTTTCTGATGCAACAAAAGGGACATGGAAATAATAGTTATTTTGTTTAAAGTGGCCATGATTATACAGTACCTTTAGACTGCTAGAGATGCCACTTAGTTGCTTATCATCTTTGGATATCCCATAACGATAGTGGTTCTGGTAGAAGTTAGACAATTCATAATACATAAAAACAGGTCCCTAAAAAAATGAATACATAATTATTAATAAAGTAAGGATAAATTACAATCTGAAAAAGGTAAAGTTTAATGTACTCCTTGAATGGGTTTACTTGTTTACTTCTTTATTTTATAAGTAGTTTTATATTGACATACAACAAATATAAAAAATACAATATTCATAAGTTATAGAAACTATCTTCATTAATATATCTTAACAAACAAACAACACAGCATAATATGGGCAAAGAGGAAGAAGACTTAGTCTTGGGAAGGCTATAATAGATGATATTTCCAACTGCAATTTTTTTTATTGATTTATCAAAAGGATTGTTGGTACATTTCCAAAAAACGATTTCCATAGCTTTATTTCTTTCTACTATAGTTTGAACCTTTACTTAAGTTGGAATGGTTTCTTGTTTCCAAAATGTAATTATAGACCATTTAGCTGCTAATACAATTTTAATAATCAAGCTTTTAGCATAGAAATTAATCTTCTCAGGAAAAAAAATATGTAACAGCATTCACTCAAGAGATAATTACAATTTATCATCAAATAGTTTACAAATAAGAGTAAAACAAGAAGACTAGAGCACCTGAATTTTCTTACAAGACCACCATATATGGAAATGCGAACCATCATTCTCCCCACATCTCCAACATTTATTTATATATAAGTGCTATCTTTGATAAGGTGGAGGGTACAAAGTACCATCTTTGCATCATTTTGAAGTATACTTCTATATAGAAGGTACATTTAGTTACTCTCCTTGTTATTTCAAATGCCCTTGTTCCAGTCCTTCTAGTTCCATTATTGGCCTTCCTACTTCTCCAATGCTTTAATCCTGAACCTCGTACTACCATAGGAATAGTTTTTAATTATTGTTTGGGGTTTAGAAATCAAATACCTCTCCCTACACTTCAAACATAGTTCTGTCCGCATACCTCTCTAAAAATGGAATACATTTCAATTAATGTAACAGATATAGAGAAACTTCCAAAACAAGCCTTTAGGTTCATCTGGCAAAATAAACGTCCAAAGATAAACAAAGCTCTTTTGCATAGACATAACAAATTCAGATGGTTATCCTGTCCCAACTTCAACTTATATTTTAGAGCCGCACAAGTTTATTTTATCCCACGGGCACATTCAAAAGATCATCAACCATTATGGGTCTTTATTGAAAATCTCCAAATTACACCATTTAATTGGGATTCATTGATATAGACGCTCCCCCAATTCCTACCATAGGCTCTAAACTTACCAACCTCATGATTAAGTTTTACTTAAAAAACTGAGCTTGGGCCAACTCAAGAACTTCCGGTAACTAAAATTTCCCATCTAACCCCCACTCTCACTTCACCACAAATACTTAAAAATTTGGGAGAAGAATCCAAAGCATGGTGGTGCATTAATAAACTAGATAGACTAGAAGCTTGGCTCCTAGATGAACAACTACTCTCAATAGACCAATGTAAAACCAAATTTAAATTGCCCCCAAAAGAATTCTCTGTTTTGAGAATTCTCTTAAAACAGAGTAAAGCAGGGATGCAGAAATGTGGGTGTAGGCTGGCAGCTGATGAAAGGTTGCCTCATATAGGGGGGCAAAATATGTTATGGAGGGGGAGTTAGAGGAATAAGGGTGGGGGTGCTCTGCCCGGCTTTAGAAATGGTTATTAATAAATAGGAGTGAGCGCTTATAGGGCTGTACATGGAAGCTTGGTGTGTGGGGGGAATTCCCAGAGTCAGGTGTGGATTTATTGGGGGGGGGGGGGGGGGGTCCTCAGCTCATGGTGTGAGGAGATGCCCCGTGCAGAGTGTGCTGGGTGAGGTGATGCTCTGTGTAGGTTGCAGGGTATGGGGGGAGCTGTCTCTGCTCGTCAGGAGATGCTGGGTGTATCGTCACACCCTGGATGAAGCTCCATTGCAAGCAAGGCTGGGAACTGAGTCCTGACTCCTCCATCAGCAGCATCAGTCAGTGTGTGTGCCATGCAGACAGCTGGCATGCCAGAGACATGCACTGAGAATATACAGCACCATGCAGTGTGTAGACATCATACACTAATTGGACCACTGCACGTGAGCACCCCGTCCATCGCCCAGGTTTTAAATGTGTGCCAACCTACCGAGTCGCGCTATTGGGTGGGCGCGCTGTTATGCAACCGCACATTTGTGGTGTGCGCAAATGTCAGGGCGCATTCAGCGCTTGCACAAAGGACAGTGTGCCCTGAAGGATAGAACCTATGTAGATACCCCATTTTCTGGCTAAATGCCCCTATAGATAGAAAACCATCAGGTGCCAGTAAAAACTGATGACTACCAGTAGTGTGAACAATACACAAGTTAAAACATATATAAAAACATCTCATGCATAAAACCTACTTATGCATAAAAAACATCATATAAACAACACACACAGATTTTATTTTCCGGTTCCTACACCCTTGCTAAGTAGCGAAGATCTTAAAGTGTTGTATTCCAGCCAACTTTTCCTTTCAAATTCCATATTGAACAACTAACTCAACTAAAAATGGAGTCTGAATACAAGTCAGCGAGTATCTTAATTCCCTTATCTTCTCATTCCTTCAAATTAAAACAAATCAAACTTTGCGCACAAGAAAGATCGAAGGAGTTATTGCCTGGAATCACAAATTTTCTCTGCGGGTTAAATTATTTCTAAACATTCAATTGTCTCTAACGCACAACTGCCCTCAACATGCTCAACATGCAAACCATGCACCCGTAAGTAGGATTTCAGGGGGCGTGATCATATGATCTGACATTATTGATGCAAGCCCATAATTTACGTCTAAGACACAGCCAATAGTAAATGAGACATCATTATAACGTCAGTAAAACATGGAGTTTATACTTAAACTTCACTCAGAGACTACAAATTAGTGTTGAGAAGTAAATTTTGCGATCAGGTTCCACGTCCCACAAGAAAAAAAAAAACATAAAAAAAAGAATATATATTTTTAATTACATATTTGTGGGTTTGAGACTATTGTGCAATTAATTCTAATGTATTTATATGCCTTCCTGTGCTTTTAAAATACATTAAAGTGTTTAAAAAAAAAACTGTCCTATTCAGTACTCATAACATTTTTGACAGAAAGTTGATACATTTTATCAGACTTAAATTTATGAGCCACAGCTACGGGTCTAATGGAATATGGATTTTGTGTAATTTTAATTATTTAACACTCGTAAATCTTGAGCCGTGCTTAAACCAATATAGTTCTTAGGCCGGTTTTGCAACTTTGGCTGACCCGTAGTGATTGTGTGTGGTAACTCAAAATTGAAATGCAAGTAGCTAAATGTAGACAATTGAATATCTGTAACATTTACAAGCTGCTTTATGAGTTCAAGTAATAGTGATTTGGCCAATTGATTGAAGGCCTATGCTCCGTTTAATATGGGGTCTTGTATTCTTATTTATGAATGGATTCAACAAGGCTTGAAAACGTTATAAAATGTATCTGGGCACAAGAAGAGGGATACGTCTAAACAAATACGTAACCCTGTGTAGGATGGACAGTTTTGCTTCTTTTATATACAGTAATGTCAAAAATCAGACAAATTGTCCAATTACTGGACAAAGGAGAATAAGATGAGAACAGCATGAAAAATCTTAAACGTTTGCTATTATGATCCATGCCTGAAAAATGGAGCTATACGTTCTGCTACAGTCTGAAAACAATGCAAAGAGTCTAATCTATAGATCAAAATTAAATAGATTTTTTTATACTGATTGTATCTACATTCATGGTAGCCGAGCCATCAACGTGGCCATTTAAACTGCTGTATATTGCAATAAAAAGAAGTAACAGCTGCCTGATGCTCTTCAACAATGCTATTCTTTTTTTTTTTTTTTTTTGAATAACAAATTATTGACATTTAAATAGAGGGGGGAAGTTTAGTTTGTGTCTTTTACACAGAAATGTCAAAATATAATGTTTCATGAATGGCTCTAAAATGCTTTATTGGCTGATACAGCTACTAATGGTGTATGTTAGTTGCATGATTAAAAAGCATATGTTGTTTCTTTTCAGTTGTGGGGATAGACTTATCTAACTTAACATATTACTATATTATATTCCATCTCAGAAACATAAATAACTACAAATCTTGTTTTCTCTCATGTACCAATACCACATGCACTCAACAGGAAGGATAACAAGCATGTCAGCCCACAAACACTAGCAGAGTCTGCTTAATGCCAGCAGATATTTCACCTTTGTTGAAAACAGAATATTTCCATATAAAGTATTTATTCAGTTCCATTCAAAGTCTGTCACTTGACAATAGTCAGCTACATTTAAGATTTGGTCTCAAACGTTTTTTATGCTTGTTGCTTACATAGCATTTTTTCGTTTTGTCACATACTGTAAAACGTGTTCTCCTAAATGATGCAGTTCCTTTAAATTCTTTGGAATCTTACCTTAAAAAATGAGGAAATATTGAATGGGACAGAGCAGAGACAAGTTTGTGAAGTGTTGGCACATTCAGAGCAGTAGCTCCCAGACTCAGCACCGGTGTAATCATACTAGAAGAAGAATAAACAACATCAAATCAATATGACGATGGATTAAATAGCGTTTTTTTTGGGACACCAATTGCCTTAAAACACATTTATATATTCTTTAGAGCATTAAAACTGACTGTACTTTGTGCTTGATGTTTCTCTCTATTGTGATTCATTACAGAGATATTCAGCATCAGGTGTTCCTTATTATTATGTAAATGTGCAGCTTAGTATGTTAATTTGTAATTAATTGAGCTTGAAAAGGGTGGGGCTTCAGACTTAACTGCATAACAACACTGGGATTATGTGTTTGCAAATAGAGAGTGTACCACTAATTAGCACATAAAAACAACTACTTAGTATCCATGAGCCACACATTTGCATAATAATGCCGCACAAACAATGATGAATATATCAGCAATTATTTACTTTATTTGAAAAATTACTTGATTTTTGGGTGACATACCCCTTTTAATACATATGTATTTTATTTATCAAAGTACTTATGCAACTGAATAACATTTCTGTGTCTTCTTTTGTTTGTTTTGTTTTTTTTGGGGGGGTGAGGTGGGGGGAAACAGAAAGGGAGGAGGGAGAATTGGGATTTGAGTAATAAATGTGAGTGGCAGCAGTAAGAACATTTAACAGTAAGCCAGTCGAAATACCATAATATATATTTATAAGTTATATGTCTTAGTGTAATTATGAAAAAGTTATGTAGGCTTGTAACAAAATACATTCGAACAGTGTTCAAGTAAGTAAAATTTAGTTAGCCTACTAATATTGCCTACTAACATACTTTGGTACTAAAACCATATATAAGTGATGTTCATATATATATATATATATATATATATATATATATATATATATATATATATATATATATATATATATATATATATAGAGTGGGAAAGTTACAGAGAAAATATAACATAAAAAAAACACTTTAAATATTTAAGAACAGGTTGGTGTTGTAAAGTGTTTTTCATAGCGACAGCTATATTTTGGGGTGAAAGTTTTTCATAAAGATCTATGATTATATCACATGGGCGTCTGTGACAAATAACTCATTTTATAATAAGTGATTAGCCAATACCTGGTACAGAGTGTAGTCAGACTGCAGGGCTCTGGAGTCTGCTCAGGGCTTTTTGGGCTAGAAGGAAGAGCCCCTTGCCCCAGCAGGGTGCAGATAGGTGGCTATTTAGGGGAGCAGCGGAACACAGCTCCTTTGGTTCCCTCAGCGCTATTGTGCTCCAAGCTAGCTGTGTAAGGTTTCACTCCCTCGCTTTTTGGGAGATAACGTTATATTTTTTTATATATTGATGCACCAACTGGCAGTTTTTAGGTCACAGGTCTTTTTGTCTGCTTTACAGTAAAGTCTGAAAGGTTTTGTAGGGTCAAAGTGGTCCTGGAGTCCCAAGAGAGTATTATTAGGTAGGATCCATGGGAGTTGGCATGGGTCCTTTCGTTGTTTGTGCTAAGCCAGCTGTTTAACAGCATGTAGGTGTTCACAGTTTTTTTCCCAGCCTGGAGTGTATCCATAGAAGGAAATTTGCTTTTACATTACAATATTATTTTTATTCCACATATAATCATATTGGCATATTCTGTGTGATATCAGTACAGTGGTATATTTAATGTATATAGTTAGAGAGGCATATGTATAATTTGAAAATGTAAATATAAATATATTGTAGGACAGTGGAGTTGATATTTTACTCCAATAAAAAGAAAGGCTCATTTAGTTAAAAAAAAAGCAAAAACATTTTTGAGCACAAAACCTAGATCCCCCACCAGCATGTTTGATAAATGAACTTGAGAGTCAGGAGTTATAAACTCTAGTGCCAGCTACAAAATCTCATGCAGATTCAGAGTACTATTTCATGTAGGACAGGTCTAAACACATTAAGCTATAGTTAGTATTCTGCTTTAAGGCAGTACATTGTTCTATAGCCTATTATGTGATTACAACACTTCCTAAACATATTTACTTATGAAATATGTGTTAATTACTTTATGTGTTTTAAGTGGTTAAATAATTATTATTGAGGACTGAAATATGATGTATATTAAAAGTTTAACTATATTAAAGTACTGGTGAAATAAAATTCTATTAAATATTGGGTTTGAGGTTCCTATTAATAATAATAATAATAATAATAATAAAAATAATAATAATAATATCATCTGTATTTATATTGCACCAACATATTCCGTAGCGCTGTACAGAGGTTGAGTACATGGCAAAAAACAAACTTAACACCTTATAAAGAATGGAGGGCCCTGTTTTTGAGCATAAAATCAAATGTACATAGAGCTTGTTTCCAAGGCACTGACACAATATTGAAAACTCACAAACTTACAATCTAAGGGTTTAGGTGTGATACAAGAGGGTGACAAATACAACATGGCAATGTGAATGCAATTTGTTTAGTTAAGTGGAGGTATCTGTGTGTTGTACTGTAGATTGTGGGTGTGAGTGTTATTAAGCTGTGGAATGTTCAGTTGTACATGTTAAGGCTGAAGGTGATAAGATTTTTTGAACAGGTGTGTTTTTAGTGAAGAGGTGCCAGAGGAGACGCCAAATGTACGATCTTTAAGATAGTATGTGAACCATGAAAGCGCTGTGTCCTGGATGCCAAAAGAGCGGAGAGTTTGTATTAGAAGAGGGTGGTCAACTGTATCGAAGGCAGCAGAGAGATCCAGGAGAATTAGAATAGAGTAGTGACCTTTTGATTTGGCGGTTAGCAAGTCATTGGTGACTTTTGTGAGGGCTGTTTCTGTAGAGTGTTGGGCCTGGAAACCAGATTGGAAGGGGTCAAGCAGGGAATTGGAAGAAATAAATTGAGTGCAGCGATTGTAAACAAGCTGTTCAAGGAGTTTAGAAGCCAGGGGAAGAAGTGAGATAGGGCGATAGTTGGAGGCAGAAGCTGGGTCAGAAGAGGGCTTCTTGAGAATGGTTGTAATTGTGGCATGTTTTAAGGAGGATGGAAACTTACCAGTGTTTAGGGAGAGGTTGCATAGATGTGTGAGAGCTGGGATAAGTGTGGTGGATAGGGGAGGGATTAGCTGTGATGGAATAGGATCATGAGGACATGTTGTAAGGTGAGAGGTTGATAGTAAAGTAGATACTTCATCCTCGGTTATAGGGTCAAAGGAGTCCATAGTGGAGGAGGGATTGGGGAAGGGTAAGGGTTGGGTGTTGTCGGTTTCTGGAGAGGATGGTGGGATACAGCCAAGCTGGGAGGAGAGCTAATTTTGGGTGGTTTCTATTTTATTTTTAAAATGGCTGGCAAAGTCATCAGCAGTGAGAGTGGAAGGCGCAGGAGGTGGGGCTGGGCAGAAGAGGGCGAATTGAATTAAGCAAATAAACGTTTAGGGTTGGTGGACAGGTTTGATATTAGTGATGAGAAGTAGTGTTGTTTGGCAAGATTGAGAGCAGAAAAGTAGGAGCGCAAGGTAAACTTGTAGTGGAGAAAGTCTGCTGAAGTGCGAGATTTCCTCCATAGTCATTCTGCAGTCTGTGACCATCTCTGTAGATAGCGTGTCTGCGTAGTGTGCCATGGTTGTGGATGAGAGCGAGGGCGTTTGCTTGTGATTATGGGGGCATGAGTCAAGGGTGGAGGTTAGAGTATTGTTATATTGTGAAGTGGCGATGTCAGGGCAGGCAAGGGTGGTGAGGGGGCTGAGAAGGGGTTTTAGTACATTTGAAATTGTTGTGGGTTGAGTGTAGACATTAAATAAAGTCTGATGGAGAAAGTAACATTAATGGACCGTTGATAACATTTGTCCATCAGTGAGGCCTACATATAGGCTCAGTGCATGGATAAACATGTCCTCATAGTTTCATGTTCAAGTTTGAATGGGTAATACTTTATATCTTTTCATGCCAGAAGCAACCTTTGTAATGTGTAAACATGTTGTGTTCTATATCTCTTTAAATAGAAATGGGAGGTTTCTGGATTTCACTGGGAATAGAATATACCTATGTATCGATTTACTTTTATGTACTTTATTTTATTAAGAAGTGCTTAAAAACTTGTCTGCCTAAAATAATACAAGTATTTCCTGTTTGGGTTTGTTCTACAGCTCATGACGAATTTGAAGTGATGTTTTTCAAAATAAGCCATTTAGTGACCATCTATCAGCAGCATGTTACAGAATGTTTGGTGATTGATTGGCTAGTATGAGATACTGCACAGCAAACACAGTAGAGATTGTGTCTTCATGAGCTATAGAGGACAGACCCAAACAGGTACTATTTGTATGATTTCAGTCTGTAAAAACAGAGCTTTTAAACACTACTTAATAAAATTAAGTACATAATAGTAATGTAAATAGATACAAGGGTAAATATTTTTCCCATTCTTTTAAACCTTTTTATATCTCTTAAAGGAAAAATCATATAGTAGTAGTTGTGGAGAGGGATGCGTCACAGTTATAGTCTGCGAGTTTTCAATCTTACTATGTGCTTTAGTGTAAGCACTGTATACGTTTGATTTTACGATCAAAGAAAGGGCCCTCCATTCCGTAATTATATAGCGCTACGGAATATGTTGGTGCGTTACAAATAAAAAATAATATAGAAATTGTTATTAAATAGCTTGATAATCAGCGTCATTCAGCAAAAACTACTATACTAGTAACCCCCACAGAGTGCTTATTAAGTCGGTACTAAAGAGATGGAGAATAACTAAAAGATTGCAGTTTTAAATGTCAACGGTTTGGCATTACATTAAATACTTGATAAAACCACACACTTCACATTTGGTTAATAGCAGTTGCTGCAATAAAAATAACTTTCTGTGTTATGACAATTGGATCTGTCATAAGTTGTAGAAATGTATGTGGCTTTTCCTGTTTTTTTTTCCCCTTACCTCAAGTTCTGTGATATTATTAGAGGAATAGTTCAAACCAATGCCAATTGCTATAAATGACAAGCCTACAAGGAAGAAAAATGGCAGGACAAGACCAGCAGAGAGCAGGGGCTGCCAGGCAGGAAGTCTCTGCTGAGTGAATGCAGTATTGTCAGGCCTCTGAGATGGGACGGCCTCATCCTTATCAGTCGAGTTTCTGGATGCAGATTTCATTCCAAATAAGTCCTATAATGCGGTAAAAAAAAATTGAAAAAATGTGAGAGAGTGAGAAAGAAAAAAAAAAAAGAAGGATGACCACTGTAATTTGGTAAATACAAATATATGTAGTATGTAACAAAATAACATTAGCAGCTACAGCAGGAACATACAAGATTGTCTCTAAAATGCTTTAATTTAGTTGACTGTGTTACAAGGGGTACCACCTTAGATGACTACTAGTCTCTGTGTAGCTTAATGGGAAGGACTATACTATGGGAGCTTACTATTCCATTGAATTCTGTTCTCGAGTGTGCTATTTAAAGAAGTTTTCAACAGAAGTGTATAAAGGAGTTATCTGAACCTCCATCTCCTTCCACTTCTCCAAAACGAAAAAAAAAATTGTCTTGAGTGGTCCTTTAAAAAGTGTATTATACTGTGTGTGTGTATGTGTAATATATATATATATATATAAGCTTAAGTCAGCACATCAAGTGAAGCTAGGTTTTTGCACTTGTTATGTTATTTTGTTGTAAGAAAAGAAATACAAATTTTGATATTTTAAAAAGGGCTCCTGAGTACTCCATTGTGATGCTGAATATATATATATATATATATATATATATATATATAATCTTCCCAAAGAGTTTACCCCTTATTCCTTGGTTCCCCCAGGGCTTACCCCTTCTCCTTGCCTTCCCCCTGCACAGCTTAAGCCTCATGTGGGCTCCTTCGGTAGGATCTGAGGGGGAGTTCATTGGTGCTTGGTGCACTAGAATCCTTGCACCTGCCATAGTGTCTTTTTGGCAGGACAGGGAATCCTGAATTACGTCTGGGGTGGAGGGGGTGATCTAAAGTTGCAGGCATTGTGATTTGGGGTCTTCAAGTCTCACAGCTCTCAGACTTCAACATATCACTGTGCTAGCCCATGCGCATGCTGGGGTGAAATCTGTCATTTACAGACTTCCCCCATAGAGCACAATGTAACACAAGATGCATTGCAGTTATAGCATCAAATACACCTTTTTGGGATAAGGTAAATGGGAGCTGGGGTCTGTATAATAATGTAATTAAACAAAGTTGTGAAACATCATTTTTTTATAAAATATAAAAAAACGTAAAATATTACACTTTTTAAAATAATCATAACATGCTCTGTCAAACTGACAAGAACATTAGAAGTCAGTCGCCCTTTAAGTTATTTTACAATTCTTATTAGATCACCTCATTATTAAGATATTTGTGTTTTCTGCTATTCTAGACAGGCTTGATGACACAATATTTTACAACATCAGTGTTCACTATTAAATTCAGTTTCAAAGACCATAGTATCAGCCTCCAGATGAGTGTATGGCTCCGCCCTGATACAGTCATCAAGGGGTGGGTGGGATGTTTGCCTAAGAGACAGGACTAAAGAGTTTTTAAAAAAACATTTAATTAGACAAAAAGGCCAATCAATCATGGATAGACTGTCGCAGCAGCTAAATCTTATTTCCAAGGACACCACTTTAACACAGCAAGTCTAGAGCCAATGAAGGACATTGTAATGTCTGAAAATTTAGAAGCTGACCTCTAAATAAAGACTTGATAAGGGACAGAGACCAGCAGCAGCTGAGCCTGAGCTTTGAAACTGAGTTTAAGGGGCCACTGAAATGCAGTGTGAAAGAGCACAACATTTTATATGAACGTTTTTAGACTAAAATAAAAGCTATAAAATAATATCTTTAAAATGTTTCTGTTCCATAAACTCTATGCTGCATACTCTATGTGGCACAGATAATAGGAACACCACACAATGTGCGTGGCTCTATGGGGCAGGTTGTGATTGACATGGATTTTCCTAGGGAAGCTTTTGCTTCTAAGGGGATGATTGGCATAGATGGAATGTCATGGCATGTCAGCCTCTTGGGGATGATATCACTGGTCTCATGGGTTGGCACTTGCTGCCAATCACAAACCTTACCAAAAGACTTGAATGGGGGAGAACATCCCTACATCTTGATTGGTTTCAGTAGCCTTACAGGACCAAGCCCCCTTGGTGTTCAGGTCTGAATCAGAATGTGGGCAGACTTCCACAGACATAATCACAGATTTTATACTGTTGGGTTTTATCAGTGAAAAATGCATATATTTAAAAAAATATTTCAACATGCTAAAATAGCTTTACAGTGTTTTTGTTTTTTCTTCAAATACTGAATTGAAGTTTTCAGGATGGAGAGCGAGATTGGGAAGGGGAAAAGCAGTGGCCATTAATGAGGTAAACTGTATTTTTAAATGATGTTTTCTGGCTAAAGCTTTCCTCTGCTGTTTGATTTGTATTTTTAATGTTGGTTCATGGTGAATTAAAAAAATAAACATGAAAAGCACTTGCAGTGGCCCTTTAACGGCAAGCCCTTATAAATAATGCCCACTCAGAGTGAAGTCTCCCTTATCATTTTCAACTGAGCAGCAAGTCAGCAACAATAAGCGAGATACAGATCAGTGAATAGTGGGGTACTGAGTGAAGATGGGGTGGGAGGGGGGACGTGCAGTCAAGGAATTATTTTTAGGTGTGTAAATGCTGGAAAATGTAATGAGATGTCTAAGGTTGTGAGTGGATGAGAAAACCCATGAGAACAATTACCTCTTTCTTCTACATCTCTTTTTCTCGGTTTGGTCTATTGTATCCGTTAAAAAGGACCACTGTGATAATATTTAGGAAAAAAATACTATTTTGAAGACCTACACTTTAAATATGCAAAGTTCTCATGTAAAAAAAAAAATACAGCCTCTAATCTATTATCTTTTATATGCAGTTATGCTGCTGGAGAATCTACCAATTTAATTTCAGTAGATTAACTTCCTGAAGTGGGAAGAGACTTAATACACTGGAAAGGTCTGTCTGCACAATGGAAAAGAGGCAGTTACAATTTCCAGTGCTCTCAGCAAAATTAAATGGGAAACTTGTTAGATTATAAAAGGACAAACCCACCTTAGAAAGAAAGATGTATCAAATAATTATTGCATATAAAACTTGTAAAATAGATTTTTGTTTTCTAAAACATTTTTGACCATTATCTTGCTTAGTATTTTTTTTCAATATATTTTTTTATTGGAACAACATAATATACAAATTAAGAAGTTATATCAACTTAAAAAAAATACGTTATACAAATATATCATTTAAATGGGCCATTTACCTCACTATAAGTGCTCTAAATTGTGTTGTCAGAACTTTCACTACGAATAAAATCCAATCTTATATGGTTATTATTATATAATATGATATTCCAATTATTATCATTTTATATCCAATGTATTAATATTTTATATGCTCTATACATTTATATATATTAATATATAAATGCATAAAATTTCCATTGTGGATAATATCTAAGGCCCTCATTCAATTGCAATTTGAACAATTGAATAGGGCCCTAAATAACCACATTACATATATTTTGTAAAGAAGTTTTTTGTTAGCAAGCATCTACTCAAAAGAAAGGTTTTCAATATCTAAAACATTCTTTAAAAAATATATGTTATGTGCTTATTTAGGGTCAAATTCAATTGGGCAAATCGCAATTGAATGAGGCCCTAAGTAAAGATGTGTTTTTCAGTTTCTTACTGAATTAGAATTCTTAATGCTTCTTTGTTCTGTAGATAAACTACCTAAGCAAATTCCTGAGCGAATTGGTAAAGTTAACTTAAGGTTTATGTTTCTTAAAGATAATAGGATACTCCTTCTAAATTCCCATATGTAAGAATGTTTTAAGTAGACATTATGTCTCTCTCAGAACATAAATTAAGATTATATATATATATATATATATATATATATATATATATATATATATATATATATATATATATATATATATATATATATATATGACACCCATTATCACTGACCATATCTTGTTTATAGTTTTGTAGGTTAGGAGTCATTAATCTATTTTAATTCTTTGATTGTAATTTGAAGGTTCAAAAGTGCCCCTTGTATTCCAAGAAATTAATTGACACTTAATAAATCTCTAGAAAATAATATATTATATTAAGGGTTAAAATATTTGATAATATCATTACACTTTCTGATTGGTTGCAAAGTAAATAGTTTACTAAATAAATGATTCTAATTTGAATACCTGATAAGCAAATTAAGTTATGTGTATAATTGGGAGAGAAACATGCTCTCTAAAAGAGGAAAAAAAGAGAAGAGAGGAGACACATACACACACCTCTCAACAAACTTCTGGACAGACAAAGGAATTAGAAGACTGACAACCAAGATATAGAAGCTCTCTGATATAACAGCTAACATTAGAGGGACACAGACACATCCCAATGAGAAACTTCCTAAGTAGTATGTGGTACATTCCCAAAACACATAGAAAATTCAAAATGCATTCTCCAAAATCTACATATAAACCTTCACAGATTACGGACAAAATAACCTATACACTTAGATACCAAGAACTTCTTCTGAAATATAAGAAAAGATCCAGAATTCCAATGGGCTGAGTCATATGATGAAACCAAACACCAAAACTAGGTATTGTATCAAAGTCTAATATTTCTCTAAATATTATTTCTTGTTCATTGCAATCATGGAAATATTTTGTTTATTTTATATTAAATTAGATTGCTATATCAATTTGTATCTGATACATACAATATACCACGATAATTTGTGAATTATAAGTGGACATATAATTTACAAATTAATTTTATAAATACCACACATATCAGTTGTTATAGCAATCTAATATATCCGCTAATTAATTTTAATGAAAAACATTTTCTCTTTTGATTTAGAGATACTATAATTTGACTATAAAGTCATATGATATCTTAAATCTTAGATATTTGTAAACATACCAAAATAATCAAAACTATCTCTAATGTCATAATTACCATATTAATTATATTAGACATATTGTGCATGTCTTATATGGCCAAAACTGATACTTAATTGCTGTACCTTGATATACATCCGTTACAATTGTTTATACCATCTTGTTATATCAAATATGCTGAATTATTATTTTTATTCATTTATAATAAACATCTGTTCACATAATACAGTTCTGTTTATTTCATGAGGCGAAGGCTTATATAGATCGTTTAGTAAGAATTCGAAGTTAGTCAGAATTGGCAAATATATAAAATATGTAATTTTTTTATATTAATAGAGGTTATTGACATTAATAATATTACCATATTACTTGCCAAACCCCATGACAGTGTGAAAGAGCACAAGATTCTATGTTAAAGTGATTACAAATTTGCAGTCTTAGGTTTATTTACAGACACACTGCAGTTTTACAGCATCTGCTGGCAATGGCCATTCTGTGAACAGAAATAATAATGGATTTAGTCTCTTTCAGGAAAGTAATCAGCCACCTGTTAACCCACAAATAACATATTTAAGAGTTTCTAGCAGTCATTTCCCTGCATAGATGAGTTTGGGAAGGGTGAACCCTCTTTCTGATCTGCTCTCTGCACACAGCTCTTGCTGTCAGTCTCTTTGAAGGCATGCCTAATTCTCCTGTAAACAGAACTTCATTTATGATTTTTTCTGTGAAAAAAGCTCCTATTTAAAAAATGCAAAAAGTATTTCAACATATTTTCAGGAATACATTGCAGTGCTGTGTTCCAATTTGTGCTGAATTAAGTGGCCCTTTAAGGTTTACGTTATATCAGGGGTGGGCAAGTTCGGTCCTGGAGAGCCCCACACATGCCAGGATTTGATTATATCCCTGATGCATACAGGTGAGTGAATTGTTTCTTCAGTTGTCCTGATTGACTCACTTGTGCACAGAAAGGATATCCACAATTACAGGCCTGTGTGGGCTCACCAGGACCGGACTTAGACAGCCTTGCGTTATTTAATCTTATATATCCTTCACTTTTTTATTTTATTTTGCTGAACATAAATAATTTTAATTTGTAGTTTACATAATAATGTTGTGTTATTATAGCTATTGATTCAAGAGGGTCATTTCTTGTCATAATGTAATAACCTATTTCCTAATGAGCATGTTATTCTTTCCAAGTAGGATGCCTAGTCTATTTTTTCTATGATAATGTGCCATGATAATTTTTCTTTGCTAGTGCCAGATCTTAGCCAGGCATGCGCGTTCTCCAGTGCACCCTGGAGCCATGGTATTTCTGTTTGTTGGGACTTGTGTTATCATAGCCTGTTTTTGGTTTTCACGCATTAACCAAGAACATCCTTTTAACATCTGTGCACAGAAATCAACAGGTAGTAAGAAAAAAACATTGTACAATGGATTTTTTGTGTAAAATATGTTTCTCACATGCAGTTTGCACCCTTTATCCCCTCTTCTTTGAATGTTTACAGGGATACAAAAGTGGTATCATGCACAATCATATCAACAATCATAGCTCAGTAAAGCTAAATAATTTGCTGAAATTGGGGAAATGGATTGGAACTGTAAATCGTGCTTCATCGTGTCATGGGGTCTGAAGTGCAATGGGTATTTGGAACCAGTGAAGTGGGGCAAGGAATTGAAGCAAAACTGTGCACAAGCAGGGAATGGGCCTTAGAGGGATTGAGACTGTAGGGGGTGGCACATGACATAGGGAAAGATACATGTGGCAAGGTATAATACAAAATAAGCTGTAGCAGCTAAGCATGTCTTGATATCGGCAAAAAATATAATTGTAGTGCAGATGGGTGCAATACAAGGAACAATTTATGTGGAACATGGCTTTTTAGTACCATACATCCTAACAGTCTCTATTTTCATGGGAAATCTCACTATTCATCTTAGCCTCCAGAATTTTCCTTTTTCCAGCCCTGATCATGCCCCACTTTTTCTGAATATTCCTGTTATTTTCATTCAAACTTTTGCGAAATGACAGAAGCCTGGTCAGTCCTGCATAATTGATGTATATATGGATCATTGTGCACTTGTAAGCTTAATTTAAACTACATTCTGAATGGCAGTCTTTAACACTGCCTAAAACAGCAGATTTTTTTTCTAGAATAGTACCTCTTTGGACAATCTGATGCTGTGCCACCCAAATGCTCCTTTACACTCCAGCTGTAGCCATATACAGGGGTTAAGTACATGGTGAAAACAAAAATTAACAGGAAGTCCCTGTTTTTGAGCTTAAAATCCAAAGCACAGACACATAATTGTGGCAGAGCCAACGCCGGTACAGTGCACTTTAATTAGGTTTCCCTTATAAAAGTGGAGTATTTTTTATCATAGTGTAGGGCCCCTACCACAGCCCATGCCCCCATGGCCCCCCTTAGCTTCCCCCACCAGCCCCCCCCCCCCTCGAGATTATCCATTTTTTATATATATATATATATATATATATATATATATATATATATATATATATATATATATATATATATATATATATATATATATATATATATATATATATATATATATACATATATAATGTGTAATACATATATTTATAATCTATTTTTGCACCAGGACCCTCAATTCATTAGCTCTGCCACTTGTCAGGTTAGAAAACATTATTACATAAAATTCCTATTAAAACCAATATATTTGTATGTTTCAGATTCTACATAAATAAGTTGTGAAGTACTCTATTTAAAGCCCACCAAATATGTACAATTCACAGAGTATAATATTAGAGCATTAAAAGAGAATAGAGAATTAAGGGAGGAGAAGTGAGAAGACTGAAAGGCTGCATGCACCAGAAAATCATTGCGTAAAACTTTGGAAATACATTCAGTAAAGCCTTAACCAAGAAGAATGTATCATAATACCGGAGATTAATGGTAGCTTAAAACTTCATTTTGTGAAATATCAAACAAACACCATTTGCCGCAATGTAAACCATGAGCATGGTAGCATAAAGAGAAATAAGAAATACTAATTTAGCACATTATGCTGGTGTCTGTGGACTTTCACTTTGGACCTTTGGGTGCTTCTACTGGAGCCTAATCCTATTGTTAAAGGACCACTGTACAATGAAAAAAAACATTATACGTTTTAAAATTTTGAGTCCGACTAAGGGCACAATTAAGTAGGAAAAAAAATCATAAAGCAAGGTTTTAATTAGAGGAATGCATGACACTCAATGAGAGTTGTTTGTGTGAGATCAGAGTTTATATTTCTGGAGATCTGTGCTTGTATTGAATGATGCAAGATGTCTGCTTCTAGGCCAGTGGGAGGGAAGGAGTGTGGTGTCAATTTCAGTCTTATCCTATTATCTAACAAAGGCTTTGAACGTCTACCTTTTACATCCTCCCCCACCCCTCTCTCCACTGATAATTATAAACACACACATGATCCAACTCTCAGGATGTGATGTAACAAATAGAAAAAGGATACTTGTACCGTAACACACCAGTACATTTTTATGTCCATGTTCATGCTGATCCACTTGGTATCTATGGCAGAGATACTGGAGTGGGTTGCCAGTTCCCTCTCCAGTAAGCAACAGCATACAGCTCCTGGTATTCCTAGGTGGTCTCCCATCCAAGTACTGACCAGGCCCAACACTGCTTGACTTCAGGGTAGTGTGACCTCTTGGTTGACTTGGAATAAAACCCAGGTCACAGTGGTGAAAGCACTGAATCCTAACCACTGGACAACCAGGTAACCCACGCCCATCACATACATAGCTGCTAATATTGTTAATTTGTTACATACAAGTGTCTTTTTTTTGTTGTACTACAGTGTTCCTTTAAGTGACCATTCAAAGTGGCAATATTTCAGGTCACTCCCAAGTGAGTATGTCCAGAGTAAACAAAGGGTTTCCACAAGTAAAGGAAATATGAAAACAATTGTTAAAAATATAGGATGTATATATTTTATTTTCCTAAAAATACAACATTTTGCCCATTAATAAATTAATCAAAACAACATGCAACAAATACAGTATGATCCCATCTATCCCTCTGTGACCTACACACCTAACCGAGTGCTGTGAAAAGCATACTCCTCTCCAAAATCACTATACACATCAACGTACATTAACAATTCCTTTCGTCTGTTATTATGTAAATGTGATCTAAAGCCAGTTTCACAGGTTCCCCTTTTCTAGCAGTAACTCAGGACTTGGATAAGTCTCCTCACCCAAACCAAGAGTTTGTTGTCCATTTTTGTTAGCTCATAGAATCACTGGTTTAGATGAAACCTGAGTACTTATAGAAAGCGTGGTAGCATCACTAAATAGGATCTGAGGGGAGGTGGTAAGTTTTAAAATGATGATACAGGACAAAAATCAAAACATATAACATATATATATATACACACACATATATACACACACACATATACTGTATACACACACACACAATTTGTTCCTACACTCTGAATAGTCATGAAAGTCTGTCACTATTTTGACCATCATAAATTAAATGATGTTGTATACACTGACCGAAACCAAGTGAGCTATGAGGTTTTACAACAGGTATGTAAAAGTCATATATATTTAGCAAAAACAAGTCTTGTCTGATATAATTATAACAAGTAGCTAGCAAGTTATCTTACAACCTCTTCCTCCTTCTCAGCCGTCGCATTATATTTATACATTTATATATCTCCATCACGCTATCCCTGTTTATTAGATCATATATTATAAATTTGATTTATGTTGTTTGGAAAGAATGATGTGGACTCACTTTTTAAAGACGGCGTGTAATAATTTAATAAAGTTGACACTGTTTAAGTACTCCTTACATTGTATTTATGATAATATATATATTTCCAAACAAATAGCTTCCATACACAGTACTTAAATAAATCGCTTGTTAAATAGTAGAATTTCTTTGCATCTCCTTCACAATATAAAACTTTGTATGCTATTATATTATTTTCACAAACATATTTGAGCCTTTTTGATTGTGATAAAAATGAACGGACTGCTCCTTGCGTACAATTTGTCCTTATATTTAGCAATCATAAAACAAAAACTTGTATGCTATGCTTACATATTTCATGAGATTATTAGAATATATATGTAATAATTATAAAATAAATTCATGTAACATGACTTACCAAAGAAGCACATTCAGGAAGCGAGGTTTCACTTGTTTTCTAGATACAGGATTTTAGATCCTTAAGGTTCATCAAACACTTTTCTGAAGCCACTCCTCTGCTCAGAGCTAGATAAACCTGTTCTTCTTTCTACCCCCCTGCTAACACCTTACTTTGTGTCCTGTCTGTTACACTGAGACATTGCTGTATTACTAACCCACCTGTTTAACTCCTTCAGTTTATTTGTCTGTTAAAGAGACACCGAACTCCCACATTTATTTTGAGAATTTAAAAAGATCAAATTTTAAATGCTGATTTTTAATGAAAAATGAATGATCTGAAGGTTAGTAAACATATTAAAGTTAAGAAAAGGCGCAGAAAGGAGTGTTTTCTCTTCAAGTAATGTGACTTGCTAAATGGGCCATGTGTTATATATCGAAATTATACTATTTTAAAGAAATACACTTTAAAATATGCCATTTTTTTTAGAACAGCAAATAAAATAATACAGCCTCTAATATATTACACTTATGTTACAGTGGGATCTACCATTTTGTCTGCTGATCAGTTTCCTGAGCTGGGAGGAGCATTGCTTTAATTGCAGCAGATATTAGCTTTGTTCCTAACGGGATTAGACATCTGGGAGATGTATGAGGTCTCTGGATGCAGACAAGATCTATGTTCAATTATATTGAAAGTCCACCACTATGCTTAGCCATTTGACAAGAGGTGTATATAGAGCCACTCTATGCTGTTATGGTGTCGGGACAGGTTCACTGCTGCAATGCGGCCTCCAACAGCTAGATGGCGCTGCCGATATTCTGCAGCGCTGCCGATATGTGAGAGAAGTTCTAAGCTTATAATGTTAGCCTAACGCTTGACCTAAGCTTTGATATGACACCGTAATATCGGCAGCGAATGCTCACCGCCACTGCTTTGTGCTGCGCTACAATAAGAGGATAGGACCTAACTATCCCCTCATGCTCCAAGCAAACAAGCAACCTGAGATGAAGATGCTCATGATACAAACAATATATTAAATTTAAGATTTCTCTAGAAATTAGCTCATTGCTAATGTTTTTACTTTACTACATATTTCAGAAACATGTCTTTTCCCCAAATTACACTGTTTCTTTAAATGAGCCAAAGTGGTAGGGGACCTTTTAAGGTGATTATAAAATATGTTTGCTATTTGTTTTGACTGTTACGCAAAAGGTGCTAATAAATATCTGATATTGTAATCTCTTCCTAAGGCTCATACGTTCTAGCACTTAACCAGTCAGGAAAAGGGAGGAGCAAAGGCTTCTCTCTGCAACATTTTTATAACACTATTACTGCGATCCTCAGAGCAATCACTGTTCATTGTTTAAAGCACCCCAAGTCACAATGTTTTAATAAGGACTTTTGAATAAATACTGTAGTTAAAGGAAAATATGCACCAAAGTAACAACATTACCTGCTGTGTAAACCATGGCCATAAAAACCTTTTTAGAAGAATCTATTTTATGTTTGTAACATCACATCCTGAGAGCTGAGTCATGAGGGAGGGGTGGAAAGGGAGGAAACACAGAGCCTTTGTTAGATAAGTGGATAAGACTGAAACTTTTGCAACACCCCTTCTACCTCACTGACCCTGAAACATAAAGTTGCATCAATAGATGCAACCACCGCTTTCTAGAAATGTTAATGCCCCTCTCTCACACACAACTCCCAAATACATATCACACTTTCCTCCAGGGTCCAGTAGAGGCATTACAATTATTTATTTTTTCTAATTAAAAAAATATGCTTTTATTTCCTTTTTTTATTATGCCTTTCTGTTTTTTTATCAATTATGCTCTTAGTTAGACCCAAAGTTTTAATATATATTCATTGTACAGTGGTCCTATGTATGTATATGTAACATTTGTATGCAATTAGTATTTACTTGGGGTTCTGTTTCTTTAACTGAGCTGCTTCTTTCTTATATGCTGGCTCAGGAGTATGTCCCCTTCTAAACTAGCGTGCTTTTCATTAGTACTATTTAATGCAAAGACATTGTAGCAGATAAAAGTATCCTCTGTATTTAAAGGTATATGTGAGGTGGGTTATCAATGCATCCAGTAGAATGCATCATAACCCACCTAGCAAATAAGATTGCATGAAAACATGCAAACCGTTTTTGCAGTATAATAAAAAAAGTGAGGGGGGGTGATTTATATACCCTCAGGAACTGCAATTTGCATAATGGATATCTAATTTTTAATGGGATATCCATTATGCGGCACATGCGCATATTGATTGGCTTTTCAATGGGGCTGGTGGGCAATTCTCTGGGGTTGGGGGAGGTCACAGGACAATTTACTGGGGCTGGAGGGCAATTCCCTAGGGCTGTGGGAGGACACTGGGCAATTCTCTGTGGCTGGGAGTAATTCTCTGGGGTTGGGGGAGGTCATGGGGCAATACTCTGGGGTTGGAGGAGGTCACGGGCCAATTCCCTGGGGCTGGGGGAGGTGATTGGGCAATTCTCTGGGGTTGGGGAAGGTCACGGGGCAATTTTCTGGGTCTGGGCGGCAATTCACTGGGGCTGGGGGAGGTCACGGGGCAATTCTCTGGTGTTGGGGGTAACTTTCGGCGGGCGGGTGGCAATGCTCTGTGGCTGGGGGAGGTGATGGGGCAATGCTCGGGGGCAATTCACTGGGGCTTGGAGGAGTTTACGGGGCAATTCACTAGAGATGGAGGAGGTTATGGGGAAATTCTCTGTGGCTGGGGGAGGTGATGGGGCACCTATCTGGGGCTGTGGGGCAATGCTCGGGGACAATTCACTGGGGCTTGGGGGAGGATACGGGGCAATTCTCTGGGGCTCGGAGCAATTCACTAGAGCTGGCGGAGGTCACGGGGCAATACTCTGGGGCTGTGGGGAAATTGTCTGGGGCTGGTGCTGTGGGAAATTATCTGGGGTTGGGGGGCAATTATCTGGGGTTGGTGGAGGTTATGGGGTAACTCTCTCAGGATGGGGAGCAATTCTCTGGGGCTGGGGGAGGTCATGGGGCAATTATCTGGGGATGGGAGACAATTCTCTGAGGCTGGGGGAGGTCACGGGGCAATTCTGTGGGGCTGAGGGTCAAATATCTGGGGCTGGGGGAGGGCATGGGGCAATTCTCTATGGGGGAGTATCACGTGGGATGCAGATAAAACAATCAGTGAATGAAGGGACAGAAATCTAGAGGAAAGGAAGAGCATGTCTGCACAATCCCCAGGCATGAAAGTAACAATGTATAACTTATGCTAATATTCCCTGGGAATTTCAGGGAGTGTACACATTGAGAGAAAACAGTTTGCAAAAGCAAGAAATTCAGCAAACTTCAGGCTAACGATTTAACTGTTTACTTTGGAATTTTTTCATGCTAATTTTTTTTTCAGCCGCTATAAATTATCCTCTATCAGATGCATTAATAACCCAGCTCACTTTCATATACCTTTAATGTCTACCAAATGTGGAAACAAATCAGCAGAAACCAAAATGTCTTTTGCCACTGCAGTATCATTTCCATCTGATAAGTAATACATTTAACGCCTGTATAATTTTTTACATTCTAAAAACTGTTTATTTGAAAGATATTTTTTATATATATATATATATATATATATATATATATATATATAATATATATATATATATACACACAAAGATCCTCAACCAGTATGTCACAAGGCTATAATCAGCCTGTCTTCCTCAAGGAAGGGAGGAGATGATATCTTTGATATCTTTACTGTTGTAACATAAAGTCTCAGAATTGAGAACTAACAAACATTGAAAACTAATAATTACATAGATAATGTATGTTTTTCTATACAATAGCACTTTCATATTATAGGGAGGTTGATATGTTTTATCTGAACATTTTCTGCATGGGTACAACCACATAACCAGTTGTTTTAAGTATTTTCAGACACATTGCAGGAGTGAAAGTGTTAACTGTGCTTGCCCTACCCTGGGTAGATGCCGGCCAAAGATCATTTTTAGCTGATGTCAAACAATTGAAACTAAAAGTCACAAGGGTATACTCTAATTTCATAGGACTGTGGGAGAGATACAGGTAGGTTTTCTGCTGCCCTATGGTCCTCAAGATCAGCCTGGTCCATCTCCAGTCTTTGATGGTTGGTATAAAGTTACATCTTTTTAAGTACAAGTGAGTTAGTCATGGCTCAGTCATCTACTTCATTGATTTAGTGTAGTACTAGGCAACTCAGTCTTACGAGGGTTACCAAAAGTCCACGGTTTCAATATCTTTTTACTAAAGCACAGGTGGATCAATCAGAACGAATACAACGGAGTAACTCACCTGAGCTCAGTCAGAGAGATTCTCAAGACACAGAAAGATCCAGAAATCTTGGTCTGTTGGTCGCCCTCTGGTTTAGAGCCTCTGCAGATTTGTATAATGAAGAATTCCCATCTGTCATTTATGTGATAAACAAGATGGTGATCAAAGTATTGTGCGCCAAACTTTGGTTTACTTTAGCTGATTGACCATTTTATGTATGTTTGTGGTTGTATAAAATTGTTAAACATATGGAGTTTAGAAGTACTTTAAAGAAATTGACAGTAGAAACCTGGCTTCTTTTGGTCCTAGTCTATTTGGAAGCCGCAACCCGTGAGAACACTGGGGTGTGCGGCTGGGCCACAGCACCACCTGGTGGTGTAAAAAATGTACTGCATGCAAATAACTATTCCATCCTCCAATCTGGTTCTTAAGGCGCGCCGACAGAAGAGGCCTTAAGCTATGAGTGGCACGCCCAAGGCTCTGGGTAGCCAAGTGCACACGCCGAACATATCTATGGCCTCGCTGTCAACTCAGCGCTATTCGAGTTGCGCCATGTCAGAGGATGGAATAGTTATTTGCCTGCAGTACATTTTTGCACCATCAGGTAGTGCTGTGGCACAGCCGCACACCCCAGTGTTCTGGCGGGATGCGGATTCCAAATAGACTAGATCCCTATTTTTCTCGACTATTACCTTTAGATGCCACTTTATGCACAACTGCAATCCTGAATTTTGATTATTTTTGTTATATTTAATTAAAGGTGGCAGTATTGCTTTACCACACTGCAGTGAAACAGGATTACATTTACCCACAATGCAATGTGTTACATGTTATTTAGAAAAAATTCCAGGCTTAATATACTTATAAAGTAGCAAAGCAGACGCATCCTAACATGAAACCGGTTTATTGTTGGGGTAATAGTATCCCTTTAACAATGCCCCAGAAAAAAACAGTAACGATAATGGCAATTAATACATTGATACTTATAAAAAAAAAAAAGCAAACCCCTACTTAAATACTGATGCTTGAACTGTATATCAGGTATCGTTATTCCATTCTCTGCAGGTTTTTTTTCCGAGATTAAAACTGATTTACGAAATTCCACATTTTCTTATATGCTTTTATAGTAGCTTTACCCCATCAGAATATTGGGGTTGAGTGCTGCGCCACAGCACCACCTGGTGGTGCAAAAAATTTACTGCGGGCAAATAACTATTTCTAAAACAATTCAACTATTTCCACCTCCGGCATGGCGCAACTCAAACGGCGCTGAGTCGACAGCGAGGCCATCGCTATGTTCAGTGCGGGCACTCGGCCGAGCCTCTTATAGCTCAAGACCTCTTCTGTTGGCGTGCCTTATGAGTCAGATCGGAGGTGGAAATAGTTCTCTGTCTGCAGTACATTTTTTGCACCACCAGGTAGTGCTGTGGGGCAGCGCTAAACCCCACTGTTCTGACGAGATGTGGCTACAAAATAGAAAAGGACCCTCCTACAATAAGTTTAATTTGTTTATTGAATAACTTCTTAGCAATAAAATCAGTATTTTAAATACTTTCAACGTAGTCTTTAACACTTACCTTTGAACTTTTGAAGAATTTTAGTGAGTAGCTTCGTTCCACCCACTATTAGGAGAGGATCTGTACTCAAGGCTTTCAAAACTACTTCTAGGTTTCCCTGCTGAGACCACTGCTGGATTGGAAGCAAATAACTTTTATTAGGAAAGCCTCCTGAGCAGAAACTCTCACCCACTGGACATCAGCTCAAGGGTACAGATCTGTTGAAGTCTATAACACTAAAGGTCAAACGTAAGTTTTAAGAGACAAATTAAATGTTTTTAATTGACTGTGTTATCTGTTGAAATCAACAAGTGATACGGATATATAAGGTTTCTGGATTTTACTAGAAATATAATATACCTATGTAATTTATTTTGTTAACAAGTGCTTAAAAGCTCTGCTGTTTACTGACTAAAATCATACAAATCGCAACTGTTTCGGTCTGCCCTCTGTAGCTCATGAAGACACAGACTCTGCTGTTCTTGTTGTACAGTGTCTCATACTAGCCAATCAATGACCATCTATCAGCAACATTCTGCAAAATGCTGTTGAGAGATGGCCCCTACGTGGTTAATTTGAAACACGGCACTTGTCTGTGTCTTCATGAGCTGCAGAGGGCAGACCAGGTAGATTTGATTTATTTTAGGCTGTAACAAATGGAGCTTTTAAGCACTTCTTAAATAAATAAGTACATAAAAGTAAATCAATTAATATGTATATCATATTCTTAATGAAATCCAGAAATCTTCCATACTTCTTTAAAACCCACTATATGAGCACTACAATTGTCCTTTAAACATTATGGGCCTCATTCTATTATCGGCCGTAAATCGGCCGTAAGGCTGCGATTCCTTGCGGGGGTTCAGTTTACTCGCGATTCTATTATACGGCCCCGCAAGGATCTCCTTTTACGGCCGGCCGCATATCTTGGAACCGGCCGTAATCTGTGAAATATAAAAAGTCAAAAATAAATTCAAGCCTGCACTGTACAGCTCTGTAAATGCTAGGGATCATATTGGGGGACATGAGGAATAAAAGGAACCCACTCTCAAGCTTGCACATCTGCCCAAACCCGAGTTCAAATTAACTGTTTATTTGCCGGCTGCGGCGTGGGCGTGTCTGAGGTGCTCCAAGCACTCTGGACTTTTTACATGTATATTTTACGGATATTAAAAATGAAATATTTTACGGGTTTGAGTACAGGATGATTATGTGCTATTTTTTCTAACACCTAAAATCCCTTTATAGTCTTCTCAAAGTGCAGGATGGCTTTATTTGAGCTATTTTATGTGCTTAATTGGTGCTAGCGAGACCTTTTTCCTGCAAGTAACTGCGGCTCGTTTTTAGCCTTGCAGAGAGGTTTCCCGGAGCAATTGAATTGCAAATCTCTTGCGGCCGTTTTAGATCAAAGGCTTTCCTCCGGCGCGATCGGCCGCAAGAGATAGCAAGGCACCGGCCGCAAGCCTGCCGGAGCCTACGGCCGTAAGGGAATAGAATAGCAGAATAGCTTGCGGCCGGTCCTTGCGGCCCCGCAGCGGCTGCGGCCGATAATAGAATGAGGCCCTATATGTGGTATTGTTAAATCAGCACATAGCACTAGGTGAAAGCGTTCCTCTGCTCAGTAAGCTAATTAGTGTATCACACCATGTACCCTGAAGAAGTTGTTTTTACAAAACGCGTTGGTGAGAAGCTAAGTTCAGCAGCGCTGCTCTCACTTAAATATCATTACAAGTTTTATTGTCGTCATTAGAGAAGGAAGATTTATTTATTGCCCTTTAAGGGCATATCTCAGGATTTTGCCTATTGTTTTTACAAAACCCTTTTTATATCTCTAAGTAATATATTTGTATTCCCTATTTATCTTATGATAATTTTTAATTAATCATGTATTGCAGATTGTTTTTTTTTTGTATGCTCCTGTGGATAAACATTTTATAACAGATGCAAGTATCAACAATATCTTGTTAATTCAAGCATTATTAGTGTCTAATTTTTTTTTTAATGTACTTCACTATGTGTGGCTCTGTGTTTTCTTTTTTCTTTTATTAGTCTACCATCTCTTTTCAGAATTCAAAGAGTGCGTTTAGCATCAAATGTTCATTGACATCTTGCCTCTACTTGGGACAAATCATAAACTGGAGATGCCGAGATAGGAAGAGGAACCAGTTAAAAATAAATTGTAAAATATCATTGATGTTTAATAGCTGGTTACTGGCTTACATGACGCTAGTGAACATTATGTGTGACAAGCCCTTTTTGAGTTATTTATGATGAGCAGTAGGAACAGCTCAGGACAACTAAGTACCAAGGCTGGCAAAGTGAGGGACAATCTACTCCCATTGTCCAGGATTCTTACATTGAGACTCCCCTTGTTCTTATGCACCTCCAAAACAGTTACGGATCAAATTCCTCTACAACTGGAGTAACATTTGCCAATTATGTCATGAGAAAAAAGTTTATTCAAAACTGTGCAGTTTTAAGGCACAGAGGAATCACAACCAAATTCTTTTTTTTTCTATTTTTTTATTATGAGAGAAGTAGGTTACAACGCATTTGAACATGTCTTCAAAATGAAAGAATACAAAACATTGTGGTATGACACTTTACAGCTTATAATAAACACATTTACTGCAACCCTTTCTCACTTGTTTTTGTTAAAGAAATACTCATAACTTCTCCTAGTATTTCCAATGTAATACTGAATAGTATTCTAACAATAACATAATATAGAAAAATGATGAAAAAGAAGGAAAGATATTACCCTCTCTCAAGGTCCACTTTCACCAACCTCATCGGCCATCTCTCAGCGTCCACATATCCCAGCAGGAGGCCCACCTCCTGTATCTCACATCTATCTCAGCAGATAAGAGGCTCATGGAGCAAATAAGCTCAATCTTCTGCAGAACCTCCTCAAAGGCTGGAACGTTTTTTTTTCTAATGTTTTGCAATTATGCTTCTAGTAGCCAGAAATATCTGATTTGATAGGAATTGGGCATTTTTAGATAGACCTGGGATTGGTAAGCCTAATGATGCCTCTTCTAATTTTTGAGGAATATTTGTATCCCATAGTTTCTCCAGGGTATTATAAGTCACCTTCCAAATATGCTGAACTTTGGGGCAATCCCATAACATATGTTTTAAGGAACCTATGGTGTTGCAACCTCTGAAGCAATTGCCATCCAACAGACTATTCGAACAGTGGAGTCTAGCGGGGTAAGGTACCATCTCAAGATATAATAAGATAAGTTTTATAAACAATTTCTTTCAATATAATATTTAAAGAGGAGTTTGCTGCATTTTTGATATTTATACCCCATTGTTCATCATCTAAGCTAATATTGAGCTCAGCCTCCCACGAGGTCCTATAGGACAGATTGTTAGGGGTGGCATGTACATTTAGGTAGTTATAGAGAATAGTAAGGTTGAATCACATCCAAATTCTGAACAATTCTTTGTTACAAATCAGTGTGTGTTATACAAAAAATGTAAATTGCTGATACGTTTCTTAAATGTTCACCCCTGCAATAAGGCGTCTGTTTGACCATCTGGGTGTTGACATTTAAATCTGCTTTATTGTAAAATAATACCTGCATTCTGGGTAAAAACATTGTTATCTCAAAAACTGATTCAGCTGTATGTCCAGTGCCTTATAGTGTTACACAGTTAAAAACCTATCATTATATTTCACTGGGCAATTGCCCGTCAAAAATGACTAATAATATTGTAAGGCTGGCAATGCTGTTTGCCACACAATTTGAGGCTTTTGCTCCCCTGAGCACCTTTGGCGCTCATTGCATGGTTCGCAGCCTCTCCACCCCCCCCCGTGTACTTCAACTTTCCTGCTTTGCAATGATCAATTTCGGCGTGCATCGTGGGGATCGCAAGGAGCAAGCCTCATTGCAAGCCTTCCCCTTCGGCGCTCATCACTTGGCTAGCAATGAGTTTCGACGCTCATCGTGTCTAGCCTTTCCTCCCAGCTACTGTCCGGGCCGCTCATTACAGAGTTCATTATCCTGCAAGTTTTGTGCTTGGGAATGTCATGTGTCTCTTTCCACTATCTCCCCCCTCTCCCTTTCTCCTCTGTGTGCCTGCTGAATGTTTGTGTGTTACGCGATGAATGCTGTTTGTCCTGCGTGCCTGACATTGTTCGTGTAAGTGTTACTGTCTTTGCCGTGCTAAGTTTTTCGGCAAAGTGCTAAGTTTTTTTTCGGCTGTGGCCCTCGTCCCTCAACTGCTCGCCTTCGGCGCTCATTGCAGCCGAAGTCCTGCCCCTCTGGCGATGGGCGCCTGTGGCATTTATCACCAGGCTGGCAACGAGCGCCTTTGGCAATCATTTCAGGCTAAGTCCTGCATGCGTCGACAGCTCGCCTCGCGATGGCTGCAAGTGTGTTACCAACATCGCAAGATCCACAACTATATATGTGATATTTCATTTTAGATTGAAGTAATGTAATTTATACTAATAGTGCTTTGAAATGTAACACTTGGCAGAAATTATTACATTTAATTTTCTATCAAAACCTCCTCTAATTTTCAGGTAACTGTGCAGCAGGCCTACATCACATGGTCACATGTAGCTTGAATGTTATCAGAGAAGGTTGAAGAAAGAAGAGGTTTATGTGGAGTGACAGGGTAAGTTGGTAGCAGGTATACAGTAACGTTACAATACATATTGAGCCTGATGACCAGGCACCGTCATAGGTCACAGCTGAGAAATGAGCCAGGCCATCTGTACATTATAAACACTTTATAGGATCTATGTGGGTTTGATAGGGCAGTCTGATTCCTCCTCTTCTGCAGAATTATGGTGTCTGTGTGGTGGTACCTGATCAAAACATACAGGATTTCTTCTACAGAACTGATATGAGCTTGCAGTGTTTGAGACATCTATGGAGATTTCCCGTACTGCCATTCAAGATAACCACTCACATAGAAACCTGCTCTACTAAACAGGTGTAGAAAGTAATTTACTTTTTAGCACCTGGGCTCAGGAACAAACACAATATTAATCTAAAGCTAAACACCCGAAAGCTTAATTCTGAGAGCAAGTATATTTCTGAGACATTGTTTTTGCATATATGGATACCACAGGAGTGCCAACCTCTTACATGTGTCTAATAAACCCTCCATGTATTCTAGTCTGGCAAGGGCAAAACATGTTATTAGTACAGAACCAAATATTGCCTCTATGAAGAACAAGAATGTTTCTTATACTGTAACATAATTATCTCCACTCCTGTCTGATTAATTTAGCCTGAACATATATTTCTTTCAGACCACTGCCTCTTTGACCTCATTGCTTTTCTTTGCTTCAGAACCACTGTTCAAGTGAATATGTGCGTATGTATGTATGTGTGCCTTGCAAAAGTATTCACCCCTCCTTGGCATTTTTCGTATTTTGTTGCCTCACAACCTGAGATTAACATGGATTGTTTGAGGATTTGCATCATTTAATTTACAGAACATGCCCACAACTTTGAAGATGCTTTTTTTTTTTTTTTTTAGTGTGAAGCAAACAACAAATAGGACAAAATAACAGAAAAAGTGAATGTGCATAACTATTCACCCCCCTAAAGTCAATACTTTGTAGAGCCATCTTTTGAGGCAATCGCAGCTCCAAGTCACTTTGGATAAGTCTCTATGAGCTTGCCACATCTTACCACTGGGATTTTTGCCCATTCCTCCTTGCAAAACTGCTCCAGCTCCTTCAAGTTGGATGGTTTGCACTTGTGAACAGCAATCTTTAAGTCTGACCACAGATTTTCTATTGGATTTGGGTCTTGGCTTTGGCTAGGCCATTCCAACACATTAACATGTTGCCGCTTAAACCACTCAAGTGTTGCTTTAGCAGTGTGTTTGGGGTCATTGTCCTGCTGGAAGGTGAATCTGGATGGTGTTCTTTGGGTGATGTGATGTGTTGGGTTTGCGTCAGACATAGCGTTTTCTTTGATGGCCAAAAAGTTCAATTTTGGTCTCATCAGACCAGAACACCTTCCTCCAAACATTTTTGGAGTCTCCCACATGCCTTTTCGCACTCAAAACATGCCATTTTGTTTTTTGCTGAAAGTAATGGCTTTCTTCTGGCCACTCTGCCATAAAGCCCAACTCTATGGAGCGTACAGCTTATTGTCGTCCTATGTACAGTTACTCCAGTCTCTGCTGTGGAACTCTGCAGCTCCTCCAGGGTTACCTTAGGTCTCTGTGCTGCCTCTCTGATTAATGCCCTACTTGCCCGGTCCGTGAGTTTTGGTGGGCTGCCGTCTCTTGGCAGGTTTGCTGTTGCGCCATGATCTTTCCGTTTGGTTAGGATAGATTTGATGGGGCGCCTGGGGAATTATCACAGATTTGGATATTTGTTTAACCTAACCAGGACTTGTACTTCTCAACAACATTGTCCCTTACTTGTTTGGATAGTTCCTTGGTCTTCATGGCAGTGTTTGGTTAGTGGTGCCTCTTGCATGTTACAGCCTCTGGGGCCTTTCAAAAAAACTGTCTATATGTAATGACAGATCATGTGACACTTAGATTGCGGACAGGTGGACATCACTTCACTAATTATGTGACTTCTGAAGGTAATTGATTGCACCAGAGCTTTTTATGGGCTTCATAACAAAGGGGGTGAATACATAAGCACATGCCAATATCGTTTTTTTCTAAAAAAAAAAAGTTTTATGTATATATTTTTCTCATTTCACTTCACCAACTTAGACTATTGTGTTCTGATCCATCACATAACATTCAGATTAACAAAACATTGAACTTAAGGTTGTAATGTAACAAAATAGGTAAAAAGTTAAGGGGTGAATACTTTTGCTGGCTGCAACACTAAGAGCATAATTAAAGCTGTGAAAAGTCTAAGTCTCTAGAACTACAGCCATCCTTTAAACAGAAAGTGGAAGATAACTGAACTTTCTTGACAGTCAGGGCTCAGATGGTACAGGCTGGTGAGTTGATTTTATAACCTTTGCACAAAGGGAGAGTCAGGAGCGTGAGTTAGCATAACTTGGTGATGCTTTGCAGACATTTACTATGGATTTATATCTGGTTTATTGCCACTCCACGTTATTTCTTGCCTTTAATCCACTGACAATAAGAGTTTCTGTGCTTATGTATGAAAAACCATTCTTAAGGGTATATCTAAGTTTCCCTGGTCTTCCCTTTCTCTAATCTAACACCTGTTGCTTATCAGACGCACCTCACTCTACAGAGATTTATTATATTTAAAAATAAAACTTGTTTTCACACCCGTAGAACCACTTACATAGGTACCTGATATTTACTTCTAGAAAAATTATGCAAAGTGTTTATTTTTCTTGGTAGCAAACAAGAAACGTTATCAGAACATTATAGATGTGTTTAACACAGAACGTGCTGCCGACAGTGGATGCAGGTTGTTACAAATTGTAACAGAAATGTTATTGCCAATGATTAGCAATACTTGCAGGGTCAATTTTAATAAAATGGAGACTGATTTATCTTAAAGCCAGCGGCACAATGCGCACACCAGTGTCCGACTCATCCGGCTTCCTGCTAGAGACAGCACTACACATCCCATGATATTTTTGGTGCAGAAACTGGCTATACAGATTGATACAATTAGCTGCCTGTTATTGGCCAAAACAAATTATGAATTTAATGTTAGTTTTAGCAGGGATTTACCAGGGTGTTAATTCTGAAAAGCAACTGCTTGCAAAACTAAGACTTATCAGGAATTTGTTAATTTGATATATATTTTTCATGCAAAAAAAAAAAAAAAAAAAACACCTTCACACAGCTGATTCTACTCCATCAGATGCATTACTAATCCAGGAAAAGTAGAAACCTTTACCAGATCAGAGCTTCTGTATGATTCTTCTATTCTATAAATTTCCCAACTCACTTGATTCTAACAAAATGTGTTTACAAGTCGTTATTTATACCAAAAAAAAAAAAAAAGGCCATTTTCTCTACCCACAACTTCAGAGTATACGTTTGAAACAGATGCTTTAGCACATTATAAAAGGAGTGCTACAAAATGTTATAAATATTCCTGCGGCCCATGAGCTGTTCTAGACATTTTCTTCATAATCATAGTTACTGGGCTATATCAACTCACAAGTTGAGAATGTACTTTTCCAGTTCTTATGTTATCCCAGGGACTCTCATAACTAAGAAAACCTCTGCAAGTGGAAATAAAGAGGATCTAGTAAATGGCACAGTAATTTTTCAGATTTTGCCATAGTTAATGTAGATCACTGAATACTGCCTGCATTCATGCACTTGACAATAGTAAATTAGTCTCACTTTTTTTTTTTTTACTTATTTTAAACAAGTCATATAGATAAATTACTACATCAAAAAAAGTAATTTAAAATATTAGGATCTTTCCAGTCAAAGCTGCACCACCAGTGGTAAGGGGGCAGCTAGATGGCGCTGCCAATATTAGACAAGTTTTAGAAGAATTTTACCCTAACCCTTAAGCTAACCCTAAAAACCTGGATGACTGGAGTTTGCTTTTAATTTGACCTCAATACCAAGAGGGTGCAGTTACACCTTAAAGAACTTTCTTGCAGCAGATTTGGACAGCTTTATTGTAATAACAAAGACAAAAAAAGCCATTCATTTTATAAAGTTTATTTATGAGAGTGACGCCGACAGACAGTTGATGTTCTGGACCTGAAAAGACAAAGACAGGTGTTAGATCTAGTTCAAAGGTAATGTGTTCCTACGACAGGATGAAGGCTGTCTCAGTCCCATATCCGCATATCTCATCCAATCTGTCCACAATATCAAAAAGAACTCATCCTAGACAAGCCACCGCCTCTGATCATATTTAGTATTAGACAAGTTACTTACCTTTGAGTAGTATGAGAATATGCTGAAGTTTCTGGAAGAGAGACAAGAATTTAAGTTAAATTATGAGGAAGAAAGTTAGAATTAAGATATAGTTCCTTGCTCTAAATGGAATAGTAACTTATTGCAAGAGATGTAATTGTGTGTAATCACATTAATTGTGATTAGGAATATACAGTAGATATTACATTTATGATCTCAGACATTCATATTAGAAAGCTAGCCATAGTGTTGCAAGTTTGCCCTTAAGGATACGGAAAGGCTGTAAGTCAGACTGGAAAATTATCGTCAGTTATCGCATCTGACGGCACTTCCTATTCCAGAGTCTCATCACATTACAGTCCAAGGGGCATATATAGAAAGACTTCTAGTTCACTTCTTACCTATTCCAGATGTCCACTCAAGGCCCTGCAAAACAAGACATGCATTATGTACTGACAATATTCCTTGAGATCTCCTATTAATGTGAGGGTGTACTCAGAAAACCAGTTCTCAACAACAGAATTCTGCCGGTAATTCCAGCTATATTCAGTTTTGTTTCATCATAGACATCCTCACATAAGCAAACGCTCCAGCAATGCAGAAACTGTCTTTAAGTGAAATACTAAGCTTTGCACTGGCACTCCCATCCTTAATTATACTACAAGCCTTAATTCATGGCCTGATTATGCCCAAGCACCTCAGCTTGACCAAAGACAACATTACAAGGACAGAAACCATCTAGTAACCTGATTTCATGGCTTCACGTACCTTATGTTAAAGGTTATTATCCTTTATTTGTAACGTTCCAACATATTCTGTAGCTCCAAGGTCTCAATGTAGCTGTAAATAAAGGAATACAGGTTAATACATTGCAGTTTGAAACCTGGTTTGTACTATGAGCTCGTAAAACAAGTCAGATTGGAAACAAATCGTCAGTTATCGCATCGGACGGCACTTCCTATTCCAGAGTCTTATCATGATGTTCTGTAGATCACATAAACATATTTGCTTTATACAGATTTGTTTCACAAAGCTTCTTACCTTGTACTCTGCCACAATCTCAGGAAGACAGGTGCCATCTAGTTGCACATAGCCTGCAAGATAAGCATGAAATTACAACTATGGTCAAAGCCAGACCGGATGAGTGGGAATTAGCTTAATTTGTATCCATTATGTATTTTTGCACACCAATAGGATCTCTTGACCAGAGATGTATTTAGCAATTTGTATATAAGTTTGTAAAGAGGATGGCTGTCTCAGTCCCATATCCGCAAATCTCATCCAATCTGTCCACAAGTGTAAGAAATCATCCTTGACAAGCCACTTCTATATAGGAGGAATCATTCACATTGCCTCACCTTCTCATTCTAATCAGCTAGACCCTTTCCTGGTCTGTACAAGCAAGGCTCCTGGAAGAGAGAGAAAAAAAAAAAAAAAAGCATAAGCCTGATAAATATCACAGATCTGAACTTGTTAGATTACTTCCTTTACAAAATCACACCAAGTGCAACAGAAGAAACATGTCCAGTTATTGGCAGCTATAGATCAGTGTGCAAGCAGTGCTTTAAGAAACATTCATATTCATTCTATGACCCACATTTAAGAAACAAAGTTAAAATGATAGTTTGTTTTGTGGTTTGAGCAAGTGAGAGGACTGTTAATTGTTAGTTCATTAAAACTTTTTGCATTAATAAAAACTATACTCTGTATTTTGTTTCAATACACTTTAGTCTGTAGAGGGGAAGCCATCATGAAGTTACCCTTTAGCTTCCATGCAGATATTTACTGGAAGATGCAACATTAACGATTCTTACCATGTCCCTTTAAACAAATTGCATGGTTCTTCTATAGTTAGATTAATATGCAGTTATGTCAGGAGGGTAACCAATATGGCTTTGTGCATTTCTCAAGCCTCTTAAATCAATTTTAAGACCAATCAAGTTAAACCAAACTGGACATGTGTATAATCCCCTTAGACTAAGGAATTGGAAACTTAGTTTTAAGCAAGACATACAAAATACTTTTGGTGGATACATATCAAGTATTTATTCTACATTGTTCTATTAGCATTAGGACATGCAGTGCCTTGTCTTCCCTTCGTTGTAGTCTCATGTGAAGTCCTGAGGGATGTAGTCAGAAAAACCATTTCTCAACAACAGAATTCTGCCGGTAATTCCAGCTATATTCAGTTTTGTTTCATCATTAACATCCAATATAAGACTGAGAAGCTAAAATTGCCCAAGAGTCACTGTATTTGGGTTATTGCTCTGCAAACGTACCTTGTACTTCTGATCAAGTCATTCACCTGGAGGAAAAACAAAAACAAAGTATAGTTACACAATGTATGCAGTTAGAATCCACCTGGTTACATATAGGCCAAGCTTTGGTACATGCAACAGCACTGAAGATCACATTATAGGGTTAGCATGTACAGGTCTTGGCTGAGGGTATGTATAGAGTGGCAGTCATTACTACATGCCAAGTAACAGACCCCCACCCAAGTATAGCAGTTTTGTCTCATTTAACTAGGCACAACCATGAAGTCAGGTTCATTGCCAGTTTTAATACAGGATGTATTCAGAAAACCAGTTCTCACCAAAAGAAATTCTGCCGGTAATTCCAGCTATATTCAGTTTTGTTTCATCATTAACATCCAATTAAACAGGCAAGTTGATCAGATTTTTTTCTTCTTACAAACTGATCACTTTTTGGATCTTTAATGGGAGAATTTGCGGAGTGTAAAAAACAAGTAAGGACCCAAAAATGTTCAAGTTTACCTCATGCTATGGATATATTTAGCAGGTAGGGTCTTTTTGTATTTTAAAATAACAAATGTACATTAATTTCCAGATCTTGGAGTTCACAATGTGACTTACCATTGAAGGTCTCATCTGTAATCATCCAGACAAGAGACAGCCTTTGTAGGGGACGCTTCTATGCAGGTAGCTTAGGGGGAAAAACAAGCGGTAATTACTACATTTAGACGCAGGCCATTTTTCCTGTCCTACTTGTTGTAGAAAGCCATATTTCATATCTATCCTTTTATGTGCACACACGGGAAGCCTCCTGGTGCCGGGCGCGCTTGTGTCCCAATGTACTCCCTAGGCCCAGTTATGGGCCCCTAAAAGTAACTTCCTGCCCCCAACCCTCTAAACCTAACCCGAAAACAGCTACATCAGGACGGGTGCGTGCACATAACAGGATAGGTCCCATACTGGTCTATTTTGATCTACTAGAAGGCCATAATGAGGGTGTGGGGCATACAGACTTTAAGCTGCTTACAGTGTGACATACATACGGGTTTGTTTAGATACGCAGAAACATCAGAGTTAATTAAGAAGTCAGCGCTACTCCACCAACTCAGCCTGTAGTGAGTATTGGCTCCTAAATTAGTTTGTATGCCATATATAGTGTTGTAAGAGGGTAGAGTGACTCCTTGAGGAGCCGAAAGTAAGACACAAAGTGTCAATACCCCCGTCTCCCTGCCCCATGGCTGCCCCCCGCCCTACCACCGACATTAGCGCTGTATTTCCTCTCTATGTTGCTGATCTCCAGCACTGACAGCCAGAGCAGCGACCGTCAGAGGAAAGCCTTACTCTGGGCCTCTGTTTGACCGCGTTAGTTACACAATTCACTAACACGGCTTCGATCAGGGCCTGAGGCGAAGATAAACCCGGAACATCTTAGTAATATAAATAAATACCGAGTCACGTCCATGGATGGGCAGGGCAGCTGAAGCCGGGGTCCCCAGGAACAATTCGCCACTGCCGGGGCAGGATGGCAGCTGCTTGTATCACGAGCAGCTGAAGAGGTGCCATGGCTAAAAGAGAGAGACTAAACGGAACGCCCGCTCGGAATTTATACCAGGATACGTCAGAACATCCTGATTGGCTGGTAAGAAACAGGCGCAATGTATCACGGGAGATGTAGTTTCAAATACATATGACATTTTTTTTAATTACTTATATTTTAATAAAACCATGTTTTTTTCTCGGCTGCTGTCTGTCATTACGTTGTACTAAATTACATTAGGGTCCTTTCGCCTTATCTAGCCGCTGTGTGTTCAACTGCAGCGTCCAGACTCTGTGCAGCTACATAATACACAAGATCCCCAAAGAGGGACACACTGCTCACTAGTATTGCTTGTTGTTTCTTAGTCATGCAGTTGTGTCTGGCTCTCCATGACCCTATGGTCTTCAGCACGCCAAGCACATCTGTCAGCCACTGCCCCTCCATCAAGCTCACGTTCATTGCTTCATCTCCTCTAGTATTACTACAATTCACTTCATGGTGTGCATGGGCAACATATCTCAAATTTAGAGATATATTTAACATGAACACACTGCTATAATAGTTGTCGTAATTGTGAGTTGTCGTCACACAATGTTAAAAAATAGGAACACATTGCGGGCCTCGCCATGAGCGCATATGTTGCTCATCACGAGGCCCGCACGGCATAGAAAAACGCCCGCAGTAAACGCCTATGTCGCTCATCACGAGGCCCGCACGACATAGAAAAATGCTTGTAATGAGCACCTTTGGGGCTCTTCACAAGGTCCGCACAACATAGAAAAACGCTTGCAATGAGCGCCTTTGGTCATTAGTGCTTTCCCCAAAGCGCTGTTCAAAATTGAAAACTTACAGACTTACAATCTAAAGGTTTTGTGTGTGGTGCAGGAGGGTGAGAGAAGTGTTGTGTATGTTAGGAAGGAAGGTGATACGCTTCTTTAAACAGATGTGTTTTTAGTGAGGTTTTGAAGGATTTGATGCAGGAGGATAATCTGGTGGAGCGAGGCAAGGAGTTCCAGAGAATAGGGTCAGCACGAGAAAAGTCCTGAAGGCGCGACTGAGAGGAGGTGATGAGAGAGGAGGAAAGAAGAAGGTCATTAGCAGATTGAAGAGCGTGGGTGGGGGAGTATTTGGAGATGAGAGCAGAGATGTTTGGAGGTGCTCTGTTGTTGAGAGATTTGTAAGTTAGGGTCATAATTTTACATTTTATTCTGGAGGCAGCGGAGTGACTGGCAGAGAGGACCTGCAGACACTATACGTTGTGTATGGTAGATGAGTCTAGCAGAGGCATTCATAATGGATTGAAGTGGGGAAATACGGGTGGTGGGCAGGCCAGCAAGAAGCGAGTTGCAGTAGTCAAGACGAAAAATGATGAGAGAGTTATTAGAATCTTAGTTGTTTCTTGTGTAAGGTAATTACATATTTTGTCAATGTTTTTTAGATGGAGAAGACAAGATTTTGTTAGTGACTGTATGTGAGGGATAAAAGACAGGGCAGGGTCCAGTAGAACGCCAGGACAACGGGCCTGGGAAGTTGGAGTGATGATGACAATGTTGACAGTGAGAGATATGTGAGGAATTGATGCTGTTGTAGATGGTGGGATGACTAGGAGTTTGGTCTTAGTCATGTTGAGTTTAGATGGTGGGCAAACCGCCAGGAGGATATACTAAAGAGGCAGTTGGAGACGTGTTAGAATAGAGGAGGGATAGATCTGGTGCTCAGAGGTAGATTTGAGTGTCATCTGCATAGAGATGATACTGAAACCCAAAAGGAGTTTATTAGGGTACCAAGTGAGGATGTATAGATGGAGAAGAGGAGGTGGCCTAGGACTAAACCTTGGGGTACGCCAACAGACAGAGGGTTAGGAGAAGAAGTGGTGCCAGAGAAGGAAATGCTAAATGTTCGATTTTGTAGGTATGATGAGAACCACGAGAGAACAGTGTCTCGAATACCGAGGGAAGAGAGGATATGGAGTAGAAGTAAATGGTTGACTGTGTCAAAGGCAGCAGAGAGATCCAGAAGAAGAATAGAAAAGTGACCTTTTGACTTGTCAGTGAGAAAGTCATTGGTGACTTTTCTGAGAGGTGTCTCAGCGGAGTGTTGGGGCTGGAAGGTGGATTGGACGGTGTCAAGAAGGGAGTTAGAGGAAATAAAGCTGGTAAGGCAGTTATAGACGAGCCGCTCCAGTAGTTTGGAAGCCAGGGGAAGTAGAGAGATAGGGCGGTAGTTGGATGCAACATCAGAGTCAGATGAGGGTTTCTTAAGAATGGGTGTAATTATGGCATGTTTTAGAGAAGATGGAGACATTCCAGTATTTAGGGAAAGGTTGAAGAGGTGTGTGAGAGCTGGGATTAGAGGGCAGGTAGTAAGATGAGAGGATGATAGTAGGTTGGAGACTTCGTCCTCTGTTGCAGGGTCAAAGCAGTTCATAGTGGCTGTGGGATTCGGGAAGTGAGAAGGCTGGGTGTTGTCGGTTAGTTTAGAGGATGGAGTGAGCTACGATGAGAGGAGAGTTTGTTGTGGATGCTTTCAATTTTATGCATAAAATGGTTGACAAGGTCTCCAGCTGTGAGAGAGGAAGGGATGGGGGGAGGTGGGGGGCGGAGGAGAGTGTTGAAAGTGGCAAACAGACGTTTGGGGTTAGAGGACAGAGTTCATATTAGTGATGGAAAGTACTGTTATTTGTCAAGGTTGAGGGCAGAGAAGTAGGAGCGCAACATAAACTTGTAATGTAGGAAATCTGCTGAATTCAGCAGTGCGGGAGCACATCTAAATGTATAGTTTTTGTGTAGTGTGCCATGGTGGCAGATGAGAGCGAGGGCGTCTGCATGTGGTTATGGTGTCAAGGGTGTAAGAAAGAGCTGTAGTGTGAGGTGGCAGTGTCAGGGCAGTTGAGGTTGGTGATGTGGCTGAGAAGGGGTTGTAGCACACTGGAGAACTGTTGTGGGTCAAGTCTCTGCGGGTAATGGTGGCTGGGGTTGAAGAAAGGTAGTGAGAGGAAGGTGTGTTGAGGTTAAATGATAGAAGGTGATGGTCAGATAGAGGGAGTGGGTGGATGACAAGGTTGGTGGTGGAGCTGAGATTTGTGAAAATAAGGTCAAGAGAGTATCCAGCATGGTCAGTTGAGGAATCCGTTAGTTGTGAGAGGCCAAGGGAAGAGGTGAGTGCAAGCAGTTTGGCGGCTGCCGGGGAGGTGCGAGAGTTGAAGGGATTGTTGAAATCGGCAAGTACATGTGAAGGAGCGTTGGAAGAGAAGGTTTGGGAGCCATGTGTCTCCTTCCCCACTCCCCTGTGACTCTTCCCCCCTTCCCTCATGTCTCTTTCCCCCCTCGCAGTTCCTCTGTGTCTCTTCCCCCTCCCATGTGTCTCTCCCCCCTCCCCTGTGTCTCTTTCTCCCTATTCCCTCCCCTGTGTTGTATACCCACCTCCCTCCCCTGTGTCTCCTTTCCCACTCCCCTGTGTCTCTCCCCCCTTCCATTGTGTCTCTTTTCCCCCCTCTCCCTTCCACTGTATCTCTTTCCCCCTCTCCACTCCCCTGTGTCTTATACACCCCGCCCTCCCCTGTGTCTCCTTCCCAACTCCCCTGTGTCTCTTCCCCCTTCCATTGTGTCTCTTTTCCCCCCTCTCCCTTCCACTGTATCTCTTTCCCCCTCTCCACTCCCCTGTGTCTCATACACCCCTCCCTCCCCTGTGTCTCCTTCCCAACTCCCCTGTGTCTCTTTCCCCTTCCCCTATGTCTCTTCCCCCTTCTCCCTCCCCTGTGTCTCATACCCCCTCATAAAGCTTCTATCTATCTATCTTTCTATTTACTGTATGCCCCCTCTCACACACTCAAGGGAACCCTGGGGATTCCCACACTTAGAAGGGAACCACCAAAAATATAACCCCTACTACAGGGCTCCCTAATGGATCCTGAGGCAATCTAAATAAACCCCTATGCCATGCAGTCATTTAAACCCCAATATGGAACCTAATATGAACCCATACTACCACAGAAGTCTATATAGAGCTCTATGGCATCAAATATTAAGCCCTAATACCATGGGGGCCTTAAAAGCACCCATGGTGTTCTAAGGTTAACCCCTGATACCATGGGGTCTATATGCCCGCAATGGTATTTAAACTTAACCATGGGGATGTTAGTATACCCTGTTAGTATACTATCTATATAGACTCCATGGTATACATGAGTTAACCCCCTATTTTAAAATAATTTTACCATGGAAAAAAGAGCAGGTTAACATTAAAAAATCAATTCTGATTGGCTGAAATATGTGTCAATCATATTTCAGCCAATCAGAAGCTGCAAAAATTGTATGTAAGCCACAAAAGCGGGTAAAAGCCATTTGGGGCAAGGAGGTTTTGTATAAGAGATTTTATTATTTTTTGTATTTTAGGTACTTTATGTAATTTAGATTTTATTATGTTTTATATTTTATGTATTTCATATATTTAGTAATTTTAATATTTTTGTAGAATAGGTTTGCTTTTTTATTTACTGTAGTACAGTTGTTTTTGTTAGAGTTAACTTAGACCCCCATGGTCATAGAGGTTACATTTTAAGTACCATGGGCACTATATAGGGTTAGTTTAAGATGGCATTAAGGGTTATTGTAAGAATACTATGGGGCTGCTTTAAAGGCAGATTTAAGTTTCATGGATTATAAATGCATTTTGATATAGGAAAATGATATAGGAAAATCAGTAGTGTATGAACATTGTCATTAATAAACTTACCCTGACATCTGCAAATTTCTAAAGTTTTCTGTTTTTGTGAAGGAATGCCCTTTGAAAAACTTGGCTAAATTAGCATAACATAATTTGTTTTGGCCAATCACAGGCAGCTATAACATTGTTTGAATGCTTGGGAAGTGTGTGAAGCAAAGCATTATGGGATGTGTAGTCTTTTCCCCTTGAAAAGGAAAGGAGGAGCTTAGACATTGCTATATGGATTTCTGCACTGTGCTGCTGTTTGTTTGAAGGTTGATATAGGGTTAAAAAAAACTTACCTGAATGCAGTGTTTCTATTGGTAGGTACCAAGTGCCTATGTAGGCAGTTCTGCGGGTGTGGAAAACAATTTTTCTTTTTAAATAAAATAAATCCGTATGTGTATAGAATGAATCAATGTAATGTGGGTTTTTGATATAAGTAGTATGTGATAGATTAGAAGTTAAAAACAGGTAAACTTCCCCATATCTTTCAGTGCCCATGGTACTAGGAGTTAATATTTAAGGACCATGGGCGTCCTCATCGGGTTAAATGTTAGATGCCTTGGAGGTTCTTTAATGACCTCCATGGCAGGGGTTAATTATTGGAGCCACGGAGGCCCTACACATATTAGGAGCCAGAGGGGGCCTTAGGTGAAAGAGGTTTACATTTAGATGCCACAGAAGCTCTTATAGAGGCTAACTGTAGATGCCATGGACGTCTATCTAAAAAAATCATTAGGAGGCTGTTTGCAAGTAAACTCTATTGTCATAGGTAAAAGCCATACTAGCCCGGCTCTTCTTAGCACTCCTCCCTTTGCCTTCTTCTTCTCTAGACTGCTCTCCCTCTCCACTTCATGGCCACTCTCTTCATCCGTCTCTCCTCCTCTCCTCTCTTCTTCCCATAGGTAAATAAAAAGTGTGTGCACTATGCATGTTTTTAACAGTTTTTCTAATATGTATGTGATGTGATAGGAGTGTAGTAGGAGGATCAGGTATGTTATAGGGTGTATGTGGAAGGCCATGCCGGATCTACCTTTGTTTAGCTCCTAGGCAGTGAAGTGGAGGAGCCCCGCGAGTGGGCGCTAAAGGAATTATGATTATAGATGACCCTGATTTACAGCCTTATTAAATTGCGATTTGGCCTTATATAAGCACAGAGCATATTTTTTACAGAGGTTTTTAGTTAGTGAACTTCTATCCAAAAGCAAGGTCTTCACTAACTAAAAAATTCTGTAAAAAAATATGCTCTGTGCTTATATAGAGCCTTATTCAATTGGCCAAATCGCAATTTAATAAGGCTGTAAATCAGGGTAATCTATAATCATAATTGCTCCAAGGTCTCCTCTTTTTATGTTGTAAATACAGTATATTCAGCCAGGGTTCCCTAAAATCATATACATTTACATATATTCACCCAGGGTCACCCATAATTATAATAAAAATACATAAATATTTAACCAGGCTCAACTATAATGATTGTAATATAAATACAGGGAGGGAGCGATGCAGGGAGAGAGAGGGAGGGAGGCAAAGACCTTGAGAGAGATAGAACATGCAAATGAGGGAGGTGGTATTGTGGGAGTGGCTGTGCACACTTAGGCTGCCCAAGGACTGTTCGGCCTTTACTGTAGCACCCTTCATTAGCGTAAAAGCCTCACACCATGATTGGGTGGTGGTGGGAGTAAGTGAACAGCTGGCTCAGAGCAGCACATGGCTAAAACTGAGCCAGGAAAACGCCTCTCTAAAAAACTGTTTCCAGAGTATCATGGAAGCCTACAGAGTCCAGCAGAGGCATCAAACATTATTATTTTTCTAGTTAGAAACTTGCTTTATGGCTTTTCCCTGGTTTATGGTTTTCTTAGACAGACTTGTACTGTGATCCTTTACACAATAGTAATTTTCGAAGCTGTGCAGCAGGTCTGCATCACATGGTCACATGTAGCATGAATGTTATCAGAGAAGGTTGAAGATAGAAGAGGTTTATGTGGAGTGACAGGGTAAGTTGGTAGCAGGTATACAGTAACGTTACAATACATATTGAGCCTGATGACCAGGCACCGTCATAGGTCACAGCTGAGAAATGAGAAAATGAGCCAGGCCATCTGTACATTATAAACACTTTATAGGATCTATGTGGGTTTAATAGGGCAGTCTGATTCCTCCTCTTCTGCAGAATTATGGTGTCTGTGTGGTGGTACCTGATCAAAACATACAGGATTTCTAAAATCTGATACCTCTGCTGGATCCTAGAGACAACCATTATCTCTATTAAATTCCCGCCACGTGAAAAACCCGTAGCCCATAACGTAGCCCGCAAAGCTTGCGGCTATTAAACTGGCCCCGTAAAGCAACCTGCCAACGATTTGCCGGGTAAGGGCGAGAAAAGGCTACGGGACGTGGAAATTTGAACTGTGCACCCGCAAATCTTTTGATATGTCAAGCCTGTAACGGTTAAGTTCCAATCATGCTATTAAAATGCAACAAATTCATTGGCGTTCAAACCCGTAACCCGAAAATGGAGCCAAAAAGCCAACGGGTACTAGAGAGGAACCGCTAGGGGTTTAAAGTCCTATCCATAGCACTGTAAATGCAAATATCAACACACTACTGTACTGTTATTAAAAGGGAAAGTGATGTTTGGTATTTATAGCACAACATTCTCAAGCTCACAAATCTGCAATATAAAATACTTTATTTTCAGTTTAATTTCCGTGTTATATCAATCCCGGCAATCAATGTGTTAATACATATAATGGAACTCGCATGGACCTGAATATCATATTTACTTGATATATTAATTTTGCATTATATCTGGAATGTGGGTCAGATCGAAACTCGTAATTGAAACTCGTAAGGATTTGAAATCTAACCTACATTTTTCAGTGACATTATGATGACGATCTCATTTGCTTTTGGCTCCCTCTAAACCCGTAACTACGGGTTTGACTAATTAATCATGTTCATGGCAGCACATCCAATGTGCAATAAATGGTTTACGGGTTTGCGTCTCTGGCCCGTAACTCGCGGCCTGGTTTAATGTAATATCTTTTTTAACGCAGCGGAATTTCAAGCCCGCAGCCATTGTGGGTCTCACGTTGCGAATTTAATAGGGCTGCATGATATGTTGATGGAAGCTGTGTGTGTTAGATAGAGATGTGTTATTTCTGGAGATACAGTGGATATAAAAAGTCTACACACCCCTGTTAAAATGTCAGGTTTCTGTGCTGTAAAAAAATGAGACAAAGATAAATAATTTCAGAACTTTTTCCACCTTTAATGTGACCTATAAACTGTACAACTCAATTGAAAAACAAACTGAAATCTTTTAGTTGGACGGAAGAAAAAATAATAATAATAATAATGTGGTTGCATAAGTCTGCACACCCTCTTATAACTGGGGATGTAGCTGTGTTTAGAATTAAGCAATCACATTCCAAATCGTGTTAAATAGGAGTCAGTATACACCTGCCATCATTTAAAGTGCCTCTGATTAACCCCAAATAAAGTTTAGCTGCTCTAGTTGGTCTTTCCTGAAATTTTCTTAGTCGCATCCCACAGCAAAAGCCATGGTCCACAGAGAGCTTCCAAAGCACCAGAGGGATCTCATTGTTAAAAGATATCAGTCAGGAGAAGGGTACAAAAGAATTTCCAAGGCATTAGATATACCATGGAACACAATGAAGACAGTCATCATCAAGTGGAGAAAATATGGCACAACAGTGACATTACCAAGAACTGGAGCTCCCTCCAAAATTGATGAAAATACGAGAAGAAAACTGGTCTGGGAGGCTACCAAGAGGCCTACAGCAACATTAAAGGAGCTGCAGGAATATCTGGCATGTACTGGCTGTGTGGTGCATGTGACAACAATCTCCCGTATTCTTCATATGTCTGGGCTATGGGGTAGAGTGGCAAGACGAAAGCCTTTTCTTACGAAGAAAAACATCCAAGCCAGGCAACATTTTGCTAAAACACATCTGAAGTCTCCCAAAAGCATGTGGGAAAATATGTTATGGTCTGATGAAACCAAGGTTGAACTTTTTGGCCATAATTCCAAAAGATATGTTTGGCGCAAAAACAACACTGCACATCACCAAAAGAACACCATTCCCACAGTGGAGCATGGTGGTGACAGCATCATGCTGTGGGGCTGTTTTTCTTAAGCTGGAACTGTGGTCTTAGTTACGATAGAGGGAATTATGAAGTTCCAAATACCAGTCAATATTGGCACAAAACCTTCAGAGGAACTTCATCTTTCAGCATGACAACGACCCAAAGCATACATCCAAATCAATAAAGGAATGGCTTCACCAGAAGAAGATTAAAGTTTTGGAATGGCCCTGCCAGAGCCCAGACCTGAATCCGATTGAAAATCTGTGGGGTGATCTGAAGAGGGCTGTGCACAGGAGATGCCCTCGCAATCTGACAGATTTGGAGTGTTTTTGCAAAGAAGAGTGGGCAAATCTTGCCAAGTCAAAATGTGCCATGCTGATAGACTCATACCCAAAAAGACTGAGTGCTGTAATAAAATCACAAGGTGCTTCAACAAAGTATTAGTTTAAGGGTGTGCATACTTATGCAATCATATTATTTTACTTTTATATTTTTTCTTCCCTCTAGCTAAAAGATTTCAGTTTGTTTTTCAATTGAGTTATACAGTTTATAGGTCACATTAAAGGTGGAAAATATTCTGAAATGATTTATCTTTGTCTAATTTTTTTGCAGCACAGAAACCTGACATTTTAACAGGGGTGTGTAGACTTTTTATATCCACTGTAAATGTTTGCATCTATTGATACTAGCAGCTTTCTTCTAGGACTGTAAGGTAGAAGGGGTATGATGTCAGTTCCACATATCTAACATACCCTTCACATGTCTCTTCCCTCCTCCACCACCTCCATCCCTCCACACTCCCTCATATCCCAGCTCTCAGGAAGTAACAAAAACAAAATTGATTCCTCTATTGATAAACAGTCTTCATTCATTCACATTTTTCTCCAAAATATTTTCATGTCCATGGTTTACACAACTGCTAATACTGTTAGTTTGTTGCATACTTCACAAACCTGGGCACTTTTTCTAGAACTACAGCTGTCCTTTAAACAGAAAGTGGAAGATAACTGAACCCTTCCTGACAATGAGGGCTCAGATGGTACAGGCTGGTGAGATTTTATAACCTTTGCACAAAGGGAGAGTCAGGGGAGTGAGTTAACATAACATGGTGATGCTTTGCAGACATTTACTAACTTACTATAGATTTATATCTGGTTTATTGCCACTCCACTTTTGTGTTTTCTTGCCTTTAACCCAATGACAAAATAGGAGTGTCTGTGCTTATGTATGAAAACAATTCTTAAAGGTTTATCTATGTTTCCCTGGTCTTCCCTTTCTCTAATCTAACACATCTTGCTTATATCAGACACAAACATTACATTGAGTCATTCTATAAATATACAAATAAATCTTGTTTTCCACGCCCCCAGAGCTGCTTACATAGGCACCTAACTCATACTAATAGAAATGCTACATTTGGGTATTGGTTTTAACATTTTACTAATCTTCAATCCAGCAGCACAATGCACACACCAGTGTCTGACTCCTCCGCTTCCTGTTGCCTGTTAAAAATGAGACTACATGTCCCATGATACTTTGGTGCACAAACTGGCTTTACAGATTGATACAATTTATTAGCTTCCTGTGATTGGCCAAGACAAATTATGAATTTAATGTTAATTTTAGCAGGGATTTCCAGAGGTGATAATTCTGAAAATCAACTGCTTGCAAAATCAAGACATTTAGCAAACATCAAGGTGAATTTGTTAATGTTTATTTTGGGATTATTTTGCATTTTTCATGCAAATTTTTTTTTTTACACAGCTGATTCTCCTCTATCAGATGCATTAATAATCCAGTAAACGTAAATGTACCTTTAACAGATCAGTGCTTCCGTATGATTTCTTGTTCTATAAATTTCCCAACGCACCTGATTTGCTTACAAAATGTGTTTTTTACAAGTAATTTATTTCTGTTTACAAGAAATATCTGTCCATTTTCTCTACCCACTACTTCAAAGTATACATGTTTGAAACAGATGCTTTTGCCCATTAAAATGAGTGCTACAAAAATGTATAAATATCAGCTGCTCTCCTAGACATTTTATTTTTTTACTTAATTTGAGTTACTGGGCTATATTAACTCACAAGGTTAGAACATTCTCGCTAGTGAAAATGTACCTCTCCAGTTCCTATGTTATACCACTGACTCTCATAACGAGGAGTGAATATATCTCTGCAACTGGAAATAAAGAGGATCTAGTAAATATTCATTTCTTAATTTTTTTTCCCCTTTTTATTATTTTATATAAGACTCACGTATACAAAGGATACTACATCAAAAGTTATATTTAAATGTAATTAAAAATATTAGGATCTTTCCTGTCAAGGCTGCGCCACCAGTGAAAGCAGCAGTGGCGACGAGGGGCCTCTAGATGGCGATGCTAATATTTTAGACAAGTTCTAACCTTAGAATGTTACCCTAACCCTTACCCTCACCCTATCAGTTACTCTAATGCTAGGATATCGGCACTGAAATATCGGCAACGCCATCTAGCGGCCAGAATTTCATAATATCTCTACAAATGAAAAGGTAGTCCAATTAGAATGAATGAAACTGAGTAGCTCACAAGAGCTAATACAAAGAGAACACAATCAGAGAGATCCTGACATTCTGCACTGTTGGTTACCCTTGTAGGACTGAGATGCTGATCTATGGTGTAATATTTATAAATAAACTGCTAACTTGTACATTTTTCTAAATTTATATTCCAGTGGTCATGTAAAGGGAAATGACAAATAATTATTTACAACTAGCGACTTGTCCGTCAAAAAATTTAAACCTGGCAATGCTGTTTGCCACACAATGCAAGGCTCTCCCCCGCTAACTTGCGGGCCTTAGGCGCTCATTGCGAGCCTCTCCCAACTCTCTGACCCCTGTGTCTGTTTCCCCCTCTCCCGTCCATGTGTTTGTTTCCCCCCCTCTCCCTGCCCTTAGTTTTTTCCCCCCTATTTCCCTCCCCTGTGCCTCTCTACCCCCCTCTCTCACCGATGTGTCTCTTTCCACCCTCTCCCTCCTCTGTGCTGTACTGGTCTGAAACCATTTGCGGGCTTGGGAAATTGATTATTTTCCCCAAGCCCAAAATGTGCTTCGGATTTACGTGCTTGAATAAAATTACGTCTTTACGGCCGACATTTTTCTTGCATAGACGTTTTTCTGACTGTTCAAAAAATGGCAATTAAATAGCAAATTAACTTGCAATCTCACTTACAGGCTTCCCCTCTGGTGTGTGAGGTTGTAAGGTAATTTGGTAGTCAATTGTGGTCTTTTGGTGACCCCCGAACGACTTCAGAGTTACAGGCTTTAAATAAATGATGGCCGGTAAAGCTGTAATTTTCCAAAGCCTTTCAGGCCTCGCAATGAGCGCCAAAGGCCTACAGCGCTCATTGTGGCCCTGGCAATGAGCGCTTAAGGCCTACGGCCTTTGGCAATCAGCGCCTTAGGTGCTCATTGCCATCCTTTTTTTAAATTCTTGCGGGCCTCTCGATGAGCGCCTTTGACTTTTAACATTGGGTGATGATAACTCGCAATTACGCCAACTATTATAGTTGATAGAAATTAAACATTAGTGTTACAATAAAGGAGAGGAGGAACCCTGTCACTGAAAGTACCACCATGTAGAATATAGCTCTTGCTGTGAGAACTGTATCCACTTCATCTGGCTGGAGGGATGAGAGTCCTTGGAACAAAAAACAAAATAAAACAAAAATAGTTCTGAAAAAACTATAATCTCACCAAGACAAAAAAATACAGCCTGAAGCATGTGTCCTAGTCCATAATAACTGTGTACCGAACTTTACTGCCACAATACAGAAATGAACGATGAAATCCAAGTTCATTTATTCCAAGCTACTAAATAGAGCAGTTTACCTAATGCAGAGATAAAGGATTTATCTTGTTATAGTTACGGCACAGGTCCGCACCTGCAGTGCGGCGACCAACCGCTGTGAGAGATATGTCAGTGAAGTTCTCACCTTAGGGTTAGTTTAAGGGATAGGCTACCATTCTAACAGTTTACCTAAGCATTGACTATGATATGGCACTGGAATATCAGCAGCACCATTTAGCGGTTGGTCACCGCACTGCAGTGGCGGACTGGTGCCATAACCATAACAGGATAAGACTGAGATTAAACTTGGAAATAAATGGCCAGCTGATTTGTGTACACTTTTTTTTGGTTTGTCATCACAGTAGCACAGTATAATCGTTTTTTGTTGACAACAGGTAAACATACGTGAATACCATTTTCAAATATAATACTGTATACTATGTAATATTCTGTATTTATTATACAGTAGAAACACATTGAAAACTCTTAACTAATGGTGGGATTGTTTTTCTGCAAAGGCTCATGAGGCCAAGGCCTAAGGCAGCACTTTTTCCAGGGGCAGCAGAATGCCTGAATATGCAGTACATTGAGATATGTCTGTATGCAGTAATATTTCTGTCTTTGTGGTGATGAGCGCCAGTGTCGGCAAGCCATCGCTAGGTGGCGTTGCTCATTGCGAGCCTCTCCCCACATGTAATTTGCAGACCTTGCGATGCCGCTCTTTGCAGTTTTTTTCGATGATCACCTTCGGTGCTCATTAGTTTAGGGACCTTGCGATTAGTGTTATTGGCTTGGGTTAAGCGTTACTGGCTGTTTTTCACTGCCTTCGACCTCGTTATCATCCTTATAAGTTTTTTCCGTCAGGCATTTTTTTCTCTTTCTTACCCGATTTCTGAGTGACTAAACTCCCCAAATATATGCAATGAGTTTGCCACCTCACTCCAAGGCTTCCTGGCTCTTCCTGTGCTATGTGTGTCCAATTTATTTATTTTTTTGACTGACTTGCTTCTCCGTTAAAGTCGTAAAGTATTGCGTGCCTCAGGATCCGTGGGCCTCGCGATGAACGCCTTTGGCACTCATTGCAGCTAAGTCCCGGGGGCCTCCCAATGGGCGCCTGTGGAGCTCAACTCCACCCTTGCAATGAGCGCCTTTGGTGCTCATTGCAGCCAAGTCCCGCAAGCCTAGGTGACCTGCAATGAGCGCCATTAAGTACCGTGCTTGACAAAGTGTGTGGGAACTGACGAATACACATTAATGTAATTTTGCAAGAGAAGCTGTGTTGTAAGAATCTATATCCAAGGTGTCCACCTACTTCATATAACCAGTCAGCAATGAAGCTTTGCAAACAATAATGGTGGCACCCACAGCAGAATATGAAGGATTTTTAATTTCTAAAAAAACATTTAGCCTATTATATAGTTCTTAACCACTTAATATTCTTGTTTTAAAACTGGGAAGTAATTGGTCGCTAGGGAAATTATACAAAGGTTAGAAATCTACAAGTGAAATGGGCCTCTCCAATGGTCATCCTATAGAGCAGCCATCTCATATTGTAGAGTTCTGGGACATATTGCATATAAAGAGCTTTTACATTAAAAGTTCAGAGAAGTCTGTTTCAATGAGACCTTAGTTTTTAATAGATCATGATTCTCACCAAACAGCCAGCTCACCTTGTGTCCACTAGCCTTACACAGCACTGCTGCAAAAGGAAAGCATCGAGGTTACTTCTGGGAAGGTTTTAGGTAAGACAATTATTCTGCGCCAACATTTCCTATTGCAATATATCTGCTCATCAGGAGGAAAGACTGCAAAATGGATGTAATATAGGGCTCCCACATAATATTTGAGCACTGACAATGAGTACCACCTCATGTTTTGCAGTTCAGTGCTATCAAATAATGCAGACCCGTTAGTAGTTAGCCATTTGGTATGATTTAGCTAGATTGTTCTGTGTCAAAAGTGGTCACATTACATAAGCCCAGGACAAGAGGAAGCAGATCTATCCCCCTCTCTTCTAACTGCCGTTGTAGTATATCCTCTTGGATGTCCTCCCACCATCTCAAACTCAACATGTGTAAGACTGAACTCCTAATCTACTCTCCCTCTACCACAGCGTCAATTCCTCACATCCATCACTGTCAACGACATCACTGCCCCCTCCCCAAGACTGCTGTCTTGGGGTTCTCTTTGACCCTGCGCGGTCTTTCATCCCTCATACAGTCACTAACAAAATCTTACCTTCGTCTAAAAACAATCTCCAGAATTTGCCTCTTACACAACTAAAATCCTAATACACTCTACTCATCAATTGAACTACTGCAACTCTTCTTGGTGGCCTACCCACCAGCCAACTATCCCCACTTCAATCCATAATGAATGCCTCTGCTAGACTCAACTTCCGTACACAACTTTCCGTGTCACCCAACTGGCTTCCCTTAGTCTCCAGCATAAGAATGTAAAATCATTACCCTAACTTAAAAAGCCCTCAATAGCACACACCCATACATCTTTGTTCTCATATACAAATATTCCCAACCCCCCCCCCCCTTCCGCTCATGACCTTTCTGCAACTTGTCCTCTCCAGAACTTCTCATGCTGCCCCTATCCTCTAGAACTCATGGCCTCTCCACCAGAATATTCTCCTACATCAAAACTTCACTAAAAATGCATCTCACCTTTCACTCTAACACCTCTGTCCCTCCTTTACCACACACAATTTGGTTTAGGTATTAAGTATGAGTTTCAATCCTACGTGTTTTGGGGAAAGCAAAATGGACACTGGATTTGAGGTTCAAACAGGGCCCTCTTCTTGAATTGATTGCATTTACCTTTGCCTGGCACTGGTGTACAGCTCTACTAGACTATGTTGGCACGTTATAAACAATAGGTGGCTTTGACTAAACTAGCCTTTTTTGTAGTAAAAAGCAAGTTTCCAATAGCCAGGTAAGGTTCCACAAGCCAAGGCCTTCCATGGTCCTCATGTCGGTCCTTTGATTGCCACATTCCTACAACTGTGACCCTCACACCAGTTTGCCTAAAATCTGACAACCCCGCCCCCCGCCTTATAGCCTGATTCAAATCATGATAATTAGTATTTCTAGTCTGTAAGACTAGTTTTGAAGCCCTACATGTTTACCCATAAGTCCTCCAATTCCTCCAGCACCAGAATCATAGATCCCTCATTGCTTCAAACCCATCAGTCACTGCATGTAGTGACTTTTTTTATTGCAAGAATCTAAATTGCCAAGTGCAAATACTGAGTTTGTGGTCTTAGATTCCCTAAATGGCAAATATTTGAGCAGACGGATACCATAAACTAAACACCTGGGTTGAGCCATAATCTAATCAGAAGCCATGTTCTGAAAATTGTCTTGAGCTGCTGTCTCCAATATTTTGTGTACAGATACGCATCTTACATAATTGAATTTTTTACTAAGTACTTAAAAGCTTTTACTCTGGAACCTTCCAAACAGTACCTGCAAAATTCCACCTTCAGTAGCCCATACATGCATTTGCGAGTCACTGTCAGCAGTATGTTGCTATAATGACAGTGTTTCGTTGACCAGTACATTTAGCTACAGGAGTTTGTAGCAACTGAAAAGTTTGAGTAGAGCCAGAACCTGAAAGCCCTTCCTGGAATATTTAAATACAGTGTTACAAGTGAGAACTTTTAGTTTATGGTTCTTCCATGACATAACAGTTGTGTTGCCTACTCCTGTCCAGGCTTCAGTGACAAGAGGGCCTAAAGTGCAAAGATCACACTTTGTAAACTTGATATGTTTATATACCATCACTGCTTCACCAACACAGCTGCAGTCAGCCTACACAGGTCAACATTAAAGACATGACATGTTTATTTGTCCAGCTTGTGTCCACATGCCATCTGGACTACAATTCATGTAAAAACCTGGCTATGTCTGTTCCTTTAACAGTATGAGAAGTCTGGAGTTTGCTTTTAATTTAACCTCAATACCAAGAGGGTGCAGTTACACCTTAAAGAACTTTCTTGCAGCAGATTTGGACAGCTTTATTGTAATAACAAAGACAAAAAAAGCCATTCATTTTATAAAGTTTATTTATGAGAGTGATGCCGACAGACAGTTGATGTTCTGGACCTGAAAAGACAAAGACAGGTGTTAGATCTAGTTCAAAGGTCATGTGTTCCTAAGACAGGATGAAGGCTGTCTCAGTCCCATATCCGCATATCTCATCCAATCTGTCCACAATATCACAAAGAACTCATCCTAGACAAGCCACCCCATCTGATCATATTTAGTATTAGACAAGTTACTTACCTTTGAGTAGTATGAGAATATGCTGAAGTTTCTGGAAGAGAGACAAGAATTTAAGTTAAATGATGAGGGAGAAAGTTAGAATTAAGATATAGTTCCTTGCTCTAAATGGAATAGTAACTTATTGCAAGAGATGTAATTGTGTGTAATCACATTAATTGTGATTAGGAATATACAGTAGATATTACATTTATGATCTCAGACATTCATATTAGAAAGCTAGCCATAGTGTTGCAAGTCTGCCCTTAAGGATACGGAAAGGCTGTAAGTCAGACTGGAAAATTATCGTCAGTTATCGCATCTGACGGCACTTCCTATTCCAGAGTCTCATCACATTACAGTCCAAGGGGCATATATAGAAAGACTTCTAGTTCACTTCTTACCTATTTCAGAGTCCAGATGTCCACTCAAGGCCCTGCAAAACGAGACATGCATTATGTACTGACAATATTCCTTGAGATCTCCTATTAATGTGAGGGTGTACTCAGAAAACCAGTTCTCAACAACAGAATTCTGCCGGTAATTCCAGCTATATTCAGTTTTGTTTCATCATAGACATCCTCACACAAAGACAGAGTTTCTGCATTGCTGGAGCGTTTGCTCAAGTGAAATACTAAGCTTTGCACTGGCACTCCCTCCCTTAATTATACTACAAGCCTTTATTAATTCATGGCCTGATTATGCCCAAGCACCTCAGCTTGACCAAAGACAACATTACAAGGACAGAAACCATCTAGTAACCTGATTTCATGGCTTCACGTACCTTATGTTAAAGGTTATTATCCTTTATTTGTAACGTTCCAACATATTCTGTAGCTCCAAGGTCTCAATGTAGCTGTAAATAAAGAAATACAAGTTAATACATTGCAGTCTGAAAAGCTGGTTTGCACTATGAGCTCGTAAAACAAGTCAGATTGTTAACAAATCGTCAGTTATCGCATCGGACGGCACTTCCTATTCCAGAGTCTCATCATGATGTTCTGTAGATTACATTAACAAATTTGCTTTATACAGATTTGTTTCAGAAAGCTTCTTACCTTGTACTCTGCCACAATCTCAGGAAGACAGGTGTCATCTAGTTGCATGGAGCCTGCAAGATAAGAATGAAATTACAACTATGGTCAAAGCCAGACCGGATGAGTGGGAATTAGCTTAATTTGTATCTATTATGTATTTTTGCACACTAATAGGGTCTCTTGGCCAGAGATGTATTTAGCAATTTGTATATAAGTTTGTAAAGAGGATGGCTGTCTCAGTCCCATATCCGCAAATCTCATCCAATCTGTCCACAAGTGTAAGAAATCATCCTTGACAAGCCACTTCTATATAGGAGGAATCATTCACATTTCCTCACCTTCTCATTCTAATCAGCTAGACCCTTTCCTGGTCTGTACAAGCAAGGCTCCTGGAAGAGAGAAGAAAAAAAAAAAAAAAAAAAAAAAGCATAAGCCTGATAAATATCACAGATCTGAACTTTTAGTTCACTTCCTTTACAATATCACACCAAGTGCAACAGAAGAAACATGTCCAGTTATTGGCAGCTATAGATCAGTGTGCAAGCAGTGCTTTAAGAAACAGTCATATTAAATTATATTAACACATTTAAGAAACAAAGTTAAACTTTGTTTTGTAGTTAGATCAAGCAATACAGAGAGGACAACTGTTTTTCTATTCTTGCAAAAGGTTTTCATGAACTAATATATACATAGAAAAAAAATCTACTGTTTCAATAAACTTTAATCTGTAGAGTGCAAGCCATCATGAATTTACCATTTAGCTTGCATGCAGTATTTACTGGAAGATGCAACATTAACTATTCTTACCATATCCCTTAAACAAATTGCATAGTTCTTGTATAGTTAGATTAATATGCAGTTATGTCAGGAGGGTAACCAATATGGCTTTTGTCTTAATGCACAATCAATTAGTGTGCAACAAGTTGAACTAGAATGGTCATGTGTATAATTCCCTTAAAATAAGGAATTGGAAACTTTTTAAGCAAGATACATATTTAAATACATGTCAAGTATTTGTTGTACATTGTTCTATTAGCACGAGGACATTCAGTGCCTTGTCTTCCCTTAGTTGTAGAGTCTCATGAGGGATGTAGTCAGAAAAACCATTTCTCAACAACAGAATTCTGCCGGTAATTCCAGCTATATTCAGTTTTGTTTCATCATTAACATCCAACATAAGACTGAGAAGCTAAAATTGACTAAGATTCACTGTATTTGGGTTATTGCTCTGCAAACGTACCTTGTACTTCTGATTAAGTCATTCACCTGGAGAAAAACAAAAAAAGTATAGTTACACAATGTATGCAGTTAGAATCCACCTGGTATATATATATATATATATATATATATATATATATATATATATATATATATATATATATATATATATATATATATATATATAGGCCAAGCTTTGGTACATGCAACAGCACCAAGGATCATAGGGTTAGCATGTACAGGTCTTGGCCTGTAGTATACCCCCAGCCCTTTCCAGCTAAGTAACAGCCCCCACCTAAGTATGGTTGTGCCTATTTAAATGAGACCAAACTACTAAATCTGTCAATGAACATGACTTTATAACATAGAGGATGTATTCAGAAAACCAGTTCTCACCAAAAGAAATTCTGCCGGTAATTCCAGCTATATTCAGTTTTGTTTCATCATTAAAATCCTCCAATTAAACAGGCAAGTTGATCAGATTTCTCTTTGTATAAACTGATCACTTTTTGGATTTTTAAATGGGAGAATTTGCTGAGTGTAAAAAAATGAGTAAGGACGCAAAGATATTCATGTTTACCTCATGCTATGGAGGTATTTAGCAGGTAGGGTATATTTGTATTTTAAAATGACAAATGTACATTGTGAACTCCAAATTAAATTAATGTGACTTACCATTGAAGGTCTCATCTGTAATCATCCAGACAAGAGACAGCCTTTGTAGGGGACGCTTTTATGCAGGTAGCTTAGGGGGGAAACAAACGGTAATTACTACATTTAGACGCAGGCCCTTTTTCCTGGCCTACTTGTAGAAAGCCATATTTCTCTATTATGAACTACCAGAGGGGCCTTAATAATGAGGATGGGGGGGGGGGGGGGGGGGGGGGGATAGGAGATGAGTCAATACTCTACATGTAGGCAATATTTGAATACAGACTCTTTAAACAGAACATACATAAGTCTTAGCCAGAAACAGAGTTAAGGTCAACCCTACTTAAACTACACCTGTAGCAAGTATTGTGGAGCCTATGTTAGTTTTAATGCTTTAGATACAGTGTGTCTTGTAAGAGGGTAGAGTGACTCCTTGAGGAATTGAAAGGAAGACTCAAAGGTGTCAAAGTCCCTCAGTTTTTCTTGCATGCTGTTGGAGAATCTGCTGCTACTAGTGAGCTGCAGCCCTCGGTTAACATGCTTTGCAAGGAGGACGAAATCTTAAATACATTTCTATTAGTCCAATCCTCAGACAGCCTGCTCTTGGCGTATTTCAAAGCCAAAAATAAAGCAAGAGAACAGTAGTAGATATGTACCTTGGCTACAGCATTGTGGAGTAGGCCATATTCTGTGGTTTCTTCCAGAAGTTCTGTATACATACCTAAAGATAAAATATGTAGGTTATATTAAGCTATAAGTCTAAACAATCCTGCCCATAAGAGATTTCTAGAGCACATCAACAAGATGTTTAAATAGGACTTCCACAAGACTAGTAAATCATGTAATTTCCTGAAATGTTGCTGATCAGTTACAAGTTACTGCCCTGAGCAGCGACCGTCGAGGAAATATTTATCTTGGCTCTGTACTATCCACAGCGGCTTTGATGCACGGCTGCCATGGCTTGGATTAGGGCCGTCTGAAAGTCCATGATAGTCACACACGCTTTATTACCATTTTAAATTAATCACTGCACAAATTTGTTTGCTGCAATAACCTGCTAAACAAGGGCATATACAAATAAGCAGTTTGAAGAGGAGGAAATACTCAGTTACATAAAAGCAGTTTGAGATTAATTCTGTGGTTAGGGGTTATGAGCTTGTACAGTTACAAATTGAGGATTTAGACCATCAAGTACACCTGTAATCCCCACAGCCTGGCTACTCTAGGAGCCATAAGACTCACATTACAGGACTTATGCAAGCCCTTGCAGAGTTTATCAGGTTATATACACACACCTATAACTATATGGCTGGTAACAGACCAGATTTTTAGATTTACTGGATATGTTTAGAGAAAGAAAAAAAACTGAACTTACTGTAAGCACGGCTTATATACAAACTGCATCTGTAAAACAGAAATTTGTTTACTTATTTGTATAGTTACATCCACAGAATACAATCAAACAGGATAAAATATAAACAGATGTTAAAGATCCAGTGGCCTTGTACAACAGAAGTTATAACCCTATCTATTGGAAAGAGCACTTGTCTCACTAGCAAATGGGGGCCAAATACAGAATGCTCAAAGGCATATGTAAGTTTCCTGGATTATGAATGCATCAGGCGAGTCAGTAGTGTGAAAAGATACAATGCAAGTGAGCTGCGTTTCAAAAGTTTAACAGCTGTATTGTATTGAAAAGTTGAATGTACTTACATATTTATATGCTAGATACCGATACGTTGATGTGCACACCCCTAGAAAGCTTACATGAAGTGTACTCTGGAGGGTACAGTGTGTGACTGCTAAAGGAAGTGATGGTTGCTGGGCTCAGACGAAATTGCCCATAAGGAGACAGGTAGAGAAAATAAATAGCAACTGCCAGATTGCGATACAAATGTTTTGGTCTTTACTTCTTCCTGATTAGCCAAAACAATTTTTTTCAAATTAGATGCCAGTTTAGCCTGGTTTGGAGGCTGTTCATTTCTGTCAGTTGAAACTTGGGGTTAAGAGATATTTTGCCAACGTCAAGCTAAGTTTTTAAATGATTTTGGTATTTTTACTGTGCAAGAAATGTTTATACACTACCAATGCTCTCATAATCCAGCTCCCTTACATATTCCTTTAAACCCTTAACATTAAACATTTCTTTTGATTTGACAGTTTGATATCAGGGGTTAAGTTAACTCCCTCTTCAAACCCAGGCTAAGTCAGCATCACATTCAAAATTGTTTTGGCCAATCAAAAGTAGAGGCAGCTGAAGCATGGGATATGTAGTCTGACTCACATGAAGATATAGTCTTTTCTAACATGTGCAGCACATTCACATTAGTTTAAAACCCATCAGTTTGTCATTTGCAAAACTGCAAATTGTCTGTTTCTTGCTCTCTGTCTCCTATTAGCAATTGAGCTGTGACCCCAGCAGCCAGGTGACTACAAGCACTTCCTTTTAGAGGTCACAAACTGTACCCTGCCAGGGTACACAAATCCAGATATCAGTATCCAAATATGCAAGTACAGTCAACTTTTCAAGATACAACTTTTTACTTTTTTTTTAAGGAAACTTATACATGCTTTTAGTGGCAGATACAGGTTTCAATTCATTTTAAGTCTTTGTTCTATATTATCCCTTTAAATTGCACAGTCGCTTGACTAAGGACACATCGCATTGTCTTCCCTTAGTAGTAGAGTCTCATGTGAAGTCCTGAGGGATGTAGTCAGAAAAACCATTTCTCAACAACAGAATTCTGCCGGTAATTCCAGCTATATTCAGTTTTGTTTCATCATGAACATCCAATATAAGACTGAGAAGCTAAAATTGCCTAAGAGTCACTGTATTTGGGTTATTGCGCTGCAAACGTACCTTGTACTTCTGATTAAGTCATTCACCTTGAGAAAAACAAAAAAAGTATAGTTACACAATGTATGCAGTTAGAATCCACCTGGTTACATATAGGCCAAGCTTTGGTACATGCAACAGCACTGAAGATCACATTATAGGGTTAGCATGTACAGGTCTTAGCTGGGGGTATGTATAGAGTGGCAGTCATTACTACATGCCAAGTAACAGACCCGCACCCAAGTATAGCAGTTTTGTCTCCCTTAATGTTCATTGCCAGTTTTAATACAGGATGTATTCAGAAAACCAGTTCTCACCAAAAGAAATTCTGCCGGTAATTCCAGCTATATTCAGTTTTGTTTCATCATTAACATCCTCCAATTAAACAGGCAAGTTGATCAGATTTCTCTTTGTATAAACTGATCACTTTTTGGATTTTTAAATGGGAGAATTTGCTGAGTGTATGAGTAAGGACGCAAAGATATTCAAGTTTACCTCATGCTATGGCTATATTTAGCAGGTAGGGTCTATTTGTATTTTAAAATAACAAATGTACATTAATTTCCAGATCTTGGAGTTCGCAATGTGACTTACCATTGAAGGTCCCATCTGCAATCATCCAGACAAGAGACAGCCTTTGTAGGGGACGCTTCTATGCAGGTAGCTTAGGGGGAAGATACAAGCGGTAATTACTACATTTAGACGCAGGCCATGTTTTCCTGTCCTACTTGTTGTAGAAAGCCATATTTCATATCTATCCTTTTATGTGCACACACGGGAAGCCTCCTGGTGCCGGGCGTGCTTGTGTCCCAATGTACTCCCTAGGCCCAGTTATGGGCCCCTAAAAGTAACTTCCTGCCCCCAACCCTCTAAACCTAACCCGAAAACAGCTACATCAGGACGGGTGCGTGCACATAACAGGATAGGTCCCATATTGGTCTATTTTGATCTACTAGAAGGCCATAATGAGGATGTGGGGCATACAGACTTTAAGCTGCTTACAGTGTGACATACATACGGGTTTGTTTAGATACGCAGAAACATCAGAGTTAATTAAGAAGTCAGCGCTACTCCACCAACTCAGCCTGTAGTGAGTATTGGCCCCTAAATTAGTTTGTATGCCATATATAGTGTTGTAAGAGGGTAGAGGAACTCCTTGAGGAGCCGAAAGTAAGACACAAAGTGTCAATACCCCCGTCTCCCTGCCCCATGGCTGACCCCCGCCCTACCACCAATACCCCCGTCCCATGGCGGCCCGACATTAGCGCTGTATTTCCTCTCTATGTTGCTGATCTCCAGCACTGACAGCCAGAGCAGCGACCGTCAGAGGAAAGCCTTACTCTGGGCCTCTGTTTGACCGCGTTAGTTACACAATTCACTAACACGGCTTCGATCAGGGCCTGAGGCGAAGATAAACCCGGAACATCTTAGTAATATAAATAAATAATTACCGAGTCACGTCCATGGATGGGCAGGGCAGCTGAAGCCGGGGTCCCCAGGACCAATCCGCCACTGCCGAGGCAGGATGGCAGCTGATTGTGTGCACACACCCGAAGAAGAGCCATGGCTGAGAGCGAGAGACTGAACAGAGTGCCCGCTGTGGAATTTATACCAGGATACGTCAGAACATCCTGTCCTCTGATTGGCTGGTAGGAAACAGGCGAAATGTATCACGGGAGATGTAGTTTCAAATACATTTGAAGATTTTTTTTGTTTTGTTTTTTAATTACTTATATTTTAATAAAACCGTGTTTTTCTCGGCTGCTGTCTGTCATTACGCTGTACTAGATTACATTAGTTTTGTGAGTGTGTATTCCTTGCTGATTATCTGCTCCATCCCTCCTCCTGTTTCCTTCAGATCAATCTCCTATCTCTTTGTCTCCACCCTCTGCTCCTCCATCTTTATCTCTCCTCCATATCATTGTCTTCCCACTCAGGATATCATCTCTCCCCTAACCTGGACTAGCCACACTCAGAGGGTTAGGGTCGGGGCAGATTTATATTGTAAATGTAGAACAGATGTGATTAGTTACTTATACACAAATATAAACCAACCTCAGCCCTGCATATCAAGGGACCAAAGAGGGACACACTGCTCACTAGTGTTGCTTGTTGTTTCTTAGTCATTCAGTTTTGTCTGACTCCCCATGACCCTATGGTCTTCAGCACCCCAAGCACATCTGTCAGCCACTGCCCCCCTGAGCTCCATCAAGCTCATGTTCGTTGCTTCATCTCCTCTAATATTACTACAATTCACTTCATGGCGTGCATGTGCAACATATCTCAAATTTAGAAATATATTTAATACGTACACACTGCTCAAAAATACTTATATATAGTGCAAAATTGTATTGCATTATTTCTCATTGTTATGGTCTAAATTATGTATTTCTATCTCTGTTTAGATATTTGTATGCTATCTATCTATCTATCTATCTATCTATCTATCTATCTATCTATCTATCTACTGCCTACCCCCTCCCACACACTCAAGGGAACCCCAGGGATTTCCTCCTCCCACACTCAGAAGGGAACCACCTAAAATTTAACCCCTACTACAGAGCTCCCTAACGGACCCTGTGGCAATCTAAATTAACCCCTATGCCACGGGGTCATTTAAGGACCCCTTTGGTACCTAATATTAACCCATACTACCATAGGGGTCAATATAGACCTCTATGGCAACAAATATCAACCCCTAATATCAAGCTATCATCATTAAAAGTGCCTGTGTTATCTAAAAGTAACTCCATATTACCATGTGGGTCTATATAGACCCCCATGGTATTCTAAGGTTAAGCCCTAATACTATAGCATCTATATTGCCCCATGGTATCTAAACTTAACCCAACCATGGGGATCCCTTTAAGGACCCACATGGTATTAGGGGCTAATGTTAGTATAACCTGTTAGTATACTATCTATATTGACCCCCATGGTATTTTAGAATGAACCCCTATTTTAAAATAATCTTACCGTAGAAATAAGAGCAGGTTGACATTGAACAATCAATTCTGATTGGTGGAAATATGATTGACACATATTTCAGCCAATAAGAAGCTGTAAAAAATTTGTACTTAAGCTACAAAAGTAGGTAAAAGCCATTTGGGGTCGGGGTTTTGTATAAGAGATTTTATTATTTTAGGTATTTTGTATATATTTTGTAATTTTATTATTTTTATAGTACAGGCTTGCTTTTTTATTAACTGTAGTGATGTTGTTTTTGTTAGGTGCCATTACGGGTTAACTTAGAGCCCCATGGTCATAGAGGTTACATTTAGGTACCATGGGGACTATATAGGGTTAGTTTAAGATTCCAAGGGAGTCTTTAGGGACACTCATGGTATTAAGAGATATTGTTAGAATACTATGGGAGTGCTTTAAAGGCAGGTTTAAGTTTCATGGATTATGAATGCATTTGGGGCCTCATTCTATTATCGGCCGTAAATCGGCCGTAAGGCTGCGATTCCTTGCGGGGGTTCAGTTAACTCGCGATTCTATTATACGGCCCCGCAAGGATCTCCTTTTACGGCCGGCCGCATATCTTTGAACCGGCCGTAAGCTGTGAAATATAAAAACTGAAAAATAAATTCAAGCCTGCACTGTACAGCTCTGTAAATGCTAGGGATCATATTGGGGGACATGAGGATTAAAAGGAACCCACTCTCAAGCTTGCACATCTGCCCAAACCCGAGTTCAAATTAACTGTTTATTTTCCGGCTGCGGCGTGGGTGTGTCTGAGGTGCTCCAAGCACTCTGGACTTTTTACATGGATATTTTACGGATATTAAAAATAAAATATTTTACGGATTTGAGTACAGGATAATTATGTGCTATTTTTTCTAACACCAAAAATCCCTTTATAGTCTTCTCAAAGTGCAGGATGGCTTTATTTGAGCTATTTTATGTGCTTAATTGGTGCTAGCGAGACCTCTTTCCTGCAAGTAAGCAGCGGCTCGCTTTTAGCCTTGCAGAGAGGTTTCCCGGAGCAATTGAATTGCAAATCTCTTGCGGCCGTTTTAGATCAAAGGCTTTCCTCCGGCGCGAGCGGCCGCAAGAGATAGCAAGGCACCGGCCGCAAGCATGCTGGAATCCCCGGCCGTAAGGGAATAGAATAGCAGAATAGCTTGCGGCCGGTCCTTGCGGCCCCGCAACGGCTGCGGCCGCTAATAGAATGAGGCCCTTGGTATGGGAGAAAGATATAGGAGAATCAATAGTGTATGAAAACATTGATTGCATGAAAAAATACCAAAATAATCATTAATAAACTTACCTTGACATTTGCAAATTTCTAGAGTTTTCTGAGAATTGATTTTGTGATGGAATGCCTCGTGAAAACCTTGACTAAATTAGCATAAAAATCATAATTCGTTATGGCCAATCATAGGCAGCTATAACATTGTTTCAGTGCCTGGGAAGTATGTGCAGCAAAGCTTTATGGCATGTGTAGTCTTTTCCCCTCCAAAAGGAAGGAAGGAAGGAGAAGCATAGACATTGCTATGTGGACTTCTGCACTGTGCTGCTGTGGGTTTGAAGTTTGGTAAAGGGTTACAAAAGTAACTAAATGCAGTGTTTCTGTTGGTAGGTACCAAGTGCCTATGTTGGCAGCTCTGGGGGTGTGGAAAACATTTTTTCTTTAAAAAAAAATACACCTGTATTTGTATTGAATGAATCAATGTAATGTGTTTTTCTGATATAAGTAGTAGGTGATAGATTAGAAGTTAAAAACTGGGAAACTTCCACATATTTTTAAGTGCCTATGGTAATAGGGGTTAATGCTTAAGATCCATGGGGGTCCTCATAGGGTTAAATTTTAGATGCCTTGGAGGTCCTTTAATGGCCTCCATAGCAGGGGTTAATTCTTGGAGCCACGGAGGTCCTTTAAGAACCTCTGTGGCATAGTACACACGTTAGGAGCCAGGGGCGTCCTTAGGTGAAAGAGGGTTACATTTAGATGCCACAGAAGTCCTTATAGAGGCTAACTGTAGGCGCCATGGAGGTCTATCTAAATAAATCATTAGGAGACTATTTGCAAGTAATCTCTATTGTCATAGGTAAAAATCAAATGTGTTACCACAGATAAATATACATTTCAACCATCTGGTACATGAAATAGATCACTAAGAACAACAAAGGATGTTAATTATATACATGTGTGTTTAGGTTGAACTATAACAACATCATAAAAGAGGTTCAAATGTAATTAGTGTAATCTGTTATAATCCCAATCCTGTTTTCTGAAGTACTGTGGTTATTTAATAATCCCTTATTGGCCTTTCTGCTACATTGTCCCTTGACAGGGAATAATCAAAATTTTGACCAATACAATGCATTCCACTAGAACAACCAATACAACCACCGCTACCACTAGCAGATGACAGATGAGGTTGATTAGATGCATATATAGATATAGAAGACACAAGCACACAAGGAGCAGCTACACAGCAAAGAGAAGCCCCTTGTAATATATGAAGTTGTGCAGTCTTTACAGGGATAAATGACTAGGATTATACATAAGAGGGTAATCATTTTCAGACATTAGAACAGCAAACTACTAAGGCCTCTACAGCCACAGAATCGGTTTTACCTACCACTGAGCATCCTCTGCTACACTACCATCTTTACCTGGTCAACAACATGCAGTGGGTATACACAAAGGACATACCCCCAACAATATCCATATAAATATTTGTATCAAATTACCTATTCCGTTTGGATGCCAGTACACATTGAATGCATCTGATATCATACCAAGCAGTGTTAAGGAAAAACTGCTTTTCACAAATAAGCCTACTGAACAATTATTGTAATGGGCGCATCATTTGTTTTATAAGAAATATTATGTCTATTTGAATGCAGGATTTTGCCTTAACTGCAGTAGGTAAGACTTACAACTTCTCCATGGTATATTTGGGGGTCCTATTCTTCTTAGCTTTTTAGTGCCAGCCTCTTTCTCCCAATACTCTTGTCTGGGGATCATCAGACCGTTTTTCCTCTGACCCTGCCAAATGGGTCTCAAACCCTCTCCCCCCTCCACTGAGCCCAGATGCCTACAAATCTGTCCATTCTGTTTCCATGCCTAGCTGACCAGAGACCACCTGTCTCTCCACCATCCATAGAAGCTATACTAGTCCTGCTCTTCTCACCACTCCTCCCTTTGTCTTCTTCCTCTCTAGACTGCTCCCCCTCTCAACTTTCATGGCCATTCTCTTCATCCATCTCTCCTCCTCTATTCTCTTCTTCCCATAGGTAAATAAAAAGTGTGTGTACTATACATGTTTTTAACTTTTTTTCTAATATGTATGTGATGTGATAGGAGTGTGGTAGGAGGATCAGGTATGTTATAGGGTGTATCGGGTATGTGTAAGGCAATGCCGGATCTACCTTTGTTGAGCTCCTAGGCAGTGAAGTGGAGGAGCCCAGCAAGTGCGAGCTCAAGGTATGCACCCACCAATTTTTCCTTTTTCTGTGTATATCACTCTTTTGCTATGTCCACATAACAGCCATTTTGACAACATAGCTACTCATTCACATGCTAAGCTATTACTTATGTATTACATGCATTTGATGTTGGGTCATATTATTTATATTTTTCTGCTGGATTGCATTGAGCATGTTACACAAACACATGTCCTGATCACATGTATCGCAAATAAAAACTAAGTAATTATGAGAGTCTACAGTAAAATAGTCATACAGCTAGTTTTTAATCAGATCAAATAAATAAATGTAATCATATTCAGTCAGGATCACTTCTACTCATACAATCTAAACATATTAGACTGGGGCCTCTTAATATTATATCAGCATCCACTAAAAGCCCACTATAATTATAATACAAATATATAAATAATCAGCTAGGGTCCCCACAAAAAAAAAAAAATTCAGCCATGGTCTCCTATAGGCATATCCGGGACATAAGCCTGGGACCATTATAATATAAATATTCAACTAAAATTATCAACTATTATATTAATGTATACATATTCAGGGAGGTTCACCTATAATCATATGAATGTATAAATATTCAGCCATGTTCACCTATAATTCTAAACACATACATACAAATATATAAATAATCAGCTAGGGTCCCCACAAAAAAAAAAAAAAAAATTCAGCCATGGTCATGTGCAATCAAATACAAATTTACATATTTAGGTCCCTTCTAATACTATATATGTATACATATTCAGCTAGGCTCTCCTATAACGATATACATGTATAAATATTCCGAGAGGGTCACATGGAATCATCATAGTAATACAGTATATAAATATTTAGTGTCATACAAACTAACACAAATTCAGTCAAGGTCTCGTATAGGCATATCCGGGACATAAGCCTGGGACCATTATAATATAAATATTCAACTAAAATTATCAATTATTATATTAATGTATACATATTCAGGGAGGTTCACCTATAATCATATGAATGTATAAATATTCAGCCATGTTCACCTATAATTCTAAACACATACATACAGTGCCTTGCAAAAGTATTCCCCCCCCTTGGCATTTTTCGTGTTTTGTTGCCTCACAACCTGGAATTAACAAGGATTGTTTAAGGATTTGTATCATTTAATTTACAGAACATCCCCACAACTTTGAAGATGTTTTTTTTTTTTTTTTTTGTAAAGAAAACAACAGCTCCAAGTCGCTTTGGATAAGTCTCTATGAGCTTGCCACATCTTACCACTGGGACTTTTTGCCCATTCCTCCTTACAAAACTGCTCCAGCTTCTTCAAGTTGGATGGTTTGCGCTTGTAAACAGCAATATTTAAGTGTGACCACATATTTTCTATTGACTTGAGGTCTGGGCTTTGACTAAGCCATTCCAAAAACATTTACATGTTTCCCCTTAAACCACTCAAGTGTTGCTTTAGCAGTGTATTTGGGGTCATTGTCCTGCTGGAAGGTGAACCTCCATCCTAGCCTCAAATCATGCACAGAGTAGTACAGGTTTTGCTCAAGAATATCCCTGTATTAAGCACCATCCATCTTTCCCTCAACTGTGACCAGTTTCCCAGTCCCGGCTGCTGAAAAACATCACCACAGCATGATGCTGCCCCCACCATGTTTCACTGTGGGAATGGTGTTCTTTGGGTGATGTGATGTGTTGGGTTTGCGCCAGACATAGCGTTTTCTTTGATGGCCAAAAAGTTACATTTTAGTCTCATCAGACCAGAGCACCTTCCTCCATTTTGTTTTTTGCTGAAAGTAATGGGTTTCTTCTGGCCACTCTGCCATAAAGCCCAACTCTATGGAGCGAACTGCTTATTATCGTCCTATGTACAGATACTCCAGTCTCTGCTGTGGAACTCTGCAGCTCCTCCAGGGTTACCTTAGGTCTCTGTGCTGCCTCTCTGATTAATGCCCTCCTTGCCCGGTCCGTAAGTTTTGGTGGGCAGCCGTCTCTTGGCAGGTTTGCTGTTGTGCCATGTTCTCTAACCCTGACTTGTAATTCTCAACAACATTGTCCCTTACTTGTTTGGAGAGTTCCTTGGTCTTAATGGCCGTGTTTGGTTAGTGGTGCCTCTTGCTTAGGTATTGCAGCCTCTGTGGCCGTTCAAAAAAGGTGTGTATATGTAATGACAGATAATGTAACACTTAGATTGCACACAGGTTTCATTTCACTAATTATGTGACTTCTGAAGGTAATTGGTTGCACCAGACCTTTTTATGGGCTTCATAACAAAGGGGGTGAATACATACGCACATGCCAATTTTCTGTTTTCTATTTCTAAAAAATAGTTTTATGTATATATTTTTCTCATTTCACTTCACCAACGTAGACTATTGTGTTCTGATCCATCACATACAATTCATATTAACAAAACATTGAACTTAAGGCTGTAATGTAACAAAATAGGTAAAAAGTCAAGGGGGGTGAATTATTTTGCAAGGTACTGTATGTATCCGCTTAAAAAAAAGAAAAAAAAATGTGATGCAAAGATCTGTGAGAAAGTCACATAATCCTTGTTCTGTGTCTGGAAATCTACACATGATGGACCGTTGCCTTTACCAGAGGATCTCATATCCAGAAGAAATCTTTTTTACTTTTTGAACCATATTACCTCAGAGGGGCTCTTTCCTAGCCCTGTCTTCTTTTTACTTTACTTCTAAAACTTATGCACTTTGGTCTATCAACTTGCTAGGATATAGAATGTTCTAACATCTGATAAGGGAGATTATATAGGGAAAGACGATATTATTTTGCATAAACTCTGGGCTATTAATAATATCAGTGCACAATAGTGTTTGAAGAAAAGTTTGTGCAATGCTTTATGATAATTGTATCAATGTTCTAGCTGCAGATAATGATTATGACAATCTTACTAATCCCTATTAATCATATCCATAATGTAAATGTCTATTATGTACAAGACAACAAGTATAAAGCAAATTGGCTCCATGATCTAATTGCACTTCCATTAATAACTATTGCACCACAATCTGGACAAACCTTGATTACGTGAGTTTTGTGTTTTATAATTACTGGTTGTAAGGCTCTCATCCAATGTGCTTTTTCCACCTGGACTGTGAACTTTGTGCAAAGGACTCCTTTATTGAAAACTTTAAAGTTTTATTGCTGGAACATCACATGGAACATCACATAGAGCATAGACCATGCAGAGTTATGAGCTCTGTGGCTCTACTGGGCACAATAATCCCTGCCATATTCTGTTTGCCAGTGAGCTTTCTCCTTTTGGGACACAAGTCTCTTTTGGAGTCAGTTTGAAGATGACACCTTGCCTTTCTTATTATGACTGTTGATTTTTATGTTGAACTTACAATATTTCTAATGGCCGTATTTGTAATGGTGTATTTGACTAGCATTTGTGATACTTCTTAGTGTTGTTGGTCGGGGATTAATATGTAACGGAAGAGATATGCCATTTTGTATACTATCTTCCATTTTGTGTACCATCAGCATTGTTCCTTCATTTTGTTTTTCCATCTTCAAAGTATAATACATACCCATTGTTTTGGCCTGTTAGCATAATGTTACAAAGATAGAACGTGCCATGACTTAGATAATATACTAAGTAAGAAATACAGAGACCTCCATAAACCCCTTCTCAGTATTCTCAAAATATATTCAGAAATCACCTGAGGAAGGAACAGGGGAATGAGAATGATCATGGTTCCACATAGGTTTCTCCCCTAGACATTTTCTTTCCTGAGTATCATTTTTATGTTGTTGTTCTTTCAGAACAAAAGAAGGTGTAGCGGAGTTGGAATCATAAGTCCAATATCTCCGCTGGTATACCGTTAAATATCCATATAGAAGCACTGCAGTCTCACCAGCCCCAACCTCCCATATTGGACGACACTCAATTGGGAGTCAAAGAATACTGTCTTTATTTTGTTATGCAGAAATATATATACATCTCTTTCCACAGGCAATACACATCCCCCATATTTGGCCACACAATACACATAGAGAGACAAAAGGTGTGGTCACACCTCCCTGAGGCTACCTGGCTACTTTGATACAATAAGACATTGATCAGATTATCCGTCTCTTTGTTCTTATGTCTCATAATAAAAACACTTTATACAATAGACTTCCTTATCTTATGAGGAGTCTCTGTAATAGGATTATCTATTAGCCTAGTAGCTGTAATATTCTGAGCCAATATATTCTGTAGAACCTAAAACAACATATCTACAGTATAGCAATGTGATCATATTTTAACCATAATAAATAACCATAAAACAGGGTTTAAACAGTGATGGGTTCCGTTACAGAAGGGGTTGTTGAGGTATAATGAAAGGGTTAACAATTTACTTGACCTTTTTTTGACCAGGAGGAGAGAGTTGCCTGAGGAAGGTGGATAAAGGTCTTCATCTGGGGTAGCCCTGTTCCTAGCAGTGGTAGACATCCTGCTCTAACACCTGCTTATACAGACCCCATGTTGTAGCTTTTACTCGTATTCTTTAACGTGAGTGGTGGTTTCATGGAAGACTATCATGTTTTTACATGCCAATTCATACCAATAAACAAGGGAACCCCTATCTATGTGAATGCAAAAATAATGCCTTAGAATGCTTAGAATGGTGTTTTGGAATGCAAAACGAAGAAAATAAATATATCCTTAAAATTTTAACAATTTTATTTACTGTGATATTGCTTCTTTCTGCTGCCATTTCTATATTGTAGCATATAGAATCTTCCTCCATATTTAGTCTCCTCACAGCTGCAAAATAAAATGGTAGAATGCAGTGTAAAATAATGGTATATAAAAGGTAATAAATTAAAGACTGACCTATTATCAAGTGTAGTTGAGTGGCCCAGTTTAAGCAATCACAGATACTGTATATGTACTAATTACAACTTTGGGCACAAATGTACAGAAAACCAGGAAAAACAATAGAGGAGAATTTATAGTGTCTGAAAAAAATAGTTTGCATGGAATATTTTTTTAAGTAAACAGATAAAACTGTTAGCCTGGAGTTTGCTGAATTTCTTGCTTTTGCAAACTGTTTTCTCTCAATGTTGACACCCCCTGACATTACCCGGGATAATTAGCATAACTTATAAAATGTTTCTTTTTGGCCTGGGGATTGTACAGGCATGCTCAGTTAGCACCTGAAGGCTGCCCTACTGTGGGAAGTCACATGATTTCAGACACTTTTCTTTCCTTTAGCCAATCAGCATGCGCATGTGCTGCATATTGGATATCTCATTAAAAATGAAATATCCAATATGCAAATCTCAGTTGCTGGGGTGTCTACATCAACCCCAGCACATGTTTTTCTTTTCTGCAAAAAATGTTTGTATTTTTTCATGCCAACATTTTTTGCTAGGTGGGTTATGATGCGTTCTACAGGATGCATTCATAACCCACCTCACTTACATATACCAGATATTATAGCTGGGAAAAGAATACAATACAATACAATGTGCTAATGGAAGTAAATAAACTCTATATACTTTACCAAAAATAGAGACATTAAAATACAATAATCATGTAAAACATAAGTAAAAAATATTAACTTAACAAAAGTAATCGGTCGAATCAGTATTCCAACAGGGCTTAAGCATATACAGTCCAATTGTGGTCTTATAAAGGGGTCTCTAAAGAAAATATAATCTTTTACTGGGCATTTAATCAATTGCTCACTATTTTTTTACTCATATTTTATTATTCTTTTATACATACATATTATAAATGTAAACAAATAATACTTGAACATAAAAGGTAACAGTAGTTAAATGTTGCTTTTTTATTAATTTATAAAGTTACTCCTAAATCTGTAAATCTTATTTTTAATCCACTATAATAGTTGTTAGTTGTGAGTAAAGCCTGCGAGATGCGCTTTGCGCAGGCGTTACTCACAAGCTACTACCCAAGTCGTGCTACCCAAGTCGTACATTCGCTGTTTCGCTGTCTTCCCGCAGGAAACAACTGTGCATGTGCGACAGACGGCATGTGCCGTTGTGTTATTTTAAACCCAGCGGCGCAGTTAGTGAATGGAGGGGCCCTGGTGCAAAAAAATAAATTTGGGCCCTCCCTAGGTTGTGGTGGTTCAAATATTTTGTTTAGATTGGGCCCTCCGTGCCCCACTCTGGTGCCAACAATAACATTTATATACTAGCGTCTTGTCCGTCACAAATGACGGGACAATAAAATTGTAAGGCAGGTAATGTTGTTTTCCACAGATAGTAAGTGTTTTGGTCGTTTGAGATTCTTCGACGCTCATTGCGAGCCTCTTGGTTGGTGTATTTTTTGTTATCAGAGGCGCTTTTGCTGTGATTGTAAGGTCCGCGCTGATCTCCTTTTTGCGCTTATTTCAAGGCTGTCCCCTGGTGTAGTTTGTGTGCTATGAGCACCATTGGCGCTCTTTGTGAGGCACGCAGTGAAGGGCTTTGGCGTTTATTGCGATTGTTTGTGTGTATACGTAGGTTTGGCGTTTATTGCGATTTTTTGTGTGTATACGTAGGTTTTTCTGCTAATTCATTAATTAATAAATTAATAAATGAATATACTTTACCTATTTGGAATTAATATATGCAGCAAGCAATGTGCTGAAGAGCTAACAATCTGTTTTGATGTTTCTGCAGCATACAATGTAGATTTGCACTGTTGTGGAGCTGAGGTGTAAGTGTCAGCAATGTGTGCAGTGTGTAGTGTAAATAGGCTGCGTGCGTGAGGGGAAGCCGTTAGTGTAAGTTAGTGTTGTAAAAATTATAATTAAACACTCCAGAAAGAGAACTACCCCTATCAATTATACTTCTCTTCCCATATTGTCCACTTTTTTAAAGGGAGTCGGGACATCCCGATTTCTTTAATATTTCTTTCTTATATACGCGTTTTATATCAGGATTTCCGACCAAGTGGGAACTTTTTCTTGTTTCCAATATGAAGCAATAGAATTTTTTGCTGCCATGAAAACCTGTATAAAAAGAGCTTTTATTTCCAACGTAGCTTCCTTAGGAAAGATATGAAATAAAGGTATTTCCACCTTAAAGGGAAGATCTATCCCAAAGGTTGATTTTATTTGAAAAAAAAGCATTCTGACCACCAATTTTGTAATATTGGGCAATCCCACCAAATGTGAATATGTGTTCCTTTTTGTCCACATTTCCGCCAACAGAATTTGGCTTCATCATTTTTATTAATCTGGGAAACTCTTAGCGGTACATAGTACCACCTGTTTATGATTTTAAAATAAGTTTCTTTGTGAGATGCATTTTGCAAGAATATATCTGTGGTAGAGAAGGTAGAGACCCAAGTCTCTATAGGCCATTCATTTCTCACCTCTTTTTCCCATATTTTTTGGCTAGATGTTTTAATTTGGATCTTCTTTCCTTTTTTTTATTATATTATGACACTTGGCCATCAAATGAGATTTGTCTTTATCTAATATTAGTTTTTCACAGTCGATTAGCTTTCTTCTATTTTCTGAGACTGAGACCTGAGACTTCAGTTGTTCACACATTCGATAATATTCTAGCCACAAAGAGTTATCTAATTTATATTTAATCGTTAGTTCCTTAAAGGAACTAAAATAGCCATTTTGAAAGAGGTCTTTTAGGTATACTGCCCTGTTTTTAGCTAGAATTTCCAAAAAAAGGAATATCCAATTCCCGAGCCAGAGTGTCCAATGGAATTATCGGACTTGGAAAAGGAATTAAGATGTATTTCAAGTTCAATTTATCCCAATGTTTGAAATTATTTCTTAGTGTTTCTCCCATAGATTCTAATTTGATCGAATCCAATATTTATTTATTTTTGTAAAATTATGCTTTGTAACTCTTTTTTTTGCCGTCATTTCCTTTTCAATTTGGAACCAGTGCCTGGAATCCACTTGGTCATTCCATCTAATTATATGTGCTAAAGTTATTGCTTCTTGAAGCCTCTGAATGGAGGGATAAGCCATACTACCTTTTTTGAAATGTATTAGTTAGATTTATTGTTTTAATTCTAATTTTTTTACCTTTGTTAATAAACTTATCAAGAGTCTTTTGAAAGATTTTTATATGATATTTTGAAAAATGATAGGGTATACTTCTCATTAAATATGTTATTTTGGTCACTAAGAACATTTTTGCTGCTATGATTCTTTCCGACCATGAGTCATATAGATTTCTCCACCTTTCTATGGAGGCTTTCAAATTCATCAAAGTCAGCTTAAAATTTTGCTCAATCATCTGTTTAAACTCTGAGTGTATTTTGTGTATATATATGTTATATATTTCTATGCCCATCCGTTTTATATTTTTTTACCATGTTTATGAGAAATGAGTCTTTAAATATCTACTTTCCTCTTGTTTCTGATTTATCATCAGTGCTTCAGATTTGGATAGATTTAATTTGTAATTAGAAGTTTTGCTAAATTCTCATATGCATTGTTGGAGATTTGCAATAGATCTAACCGAATCTTCAAGAGAAAGGACGACATCATCTGCAAACATTGACATTTTTTTTGTTCAATGTCTCCCACTTTTATACCTTGGATGCCTTTACTTTCTCTAATGGAAGTTGCTAGTGGTTCCATTATGAGAGCAAAGATAAGAGGGGACAAGGGACATCCCTGTCTAGTCCCATTGGAGATATTAAAAGTTTCCGACTTTAATCCAAGGCCCATGACAGAGGTGGACAGGGCCCCATAAAGAGCCTTAATTGCCCTAGAGCCAAAATCGCCAAGGCTAAACTTGGCCAGGACTAGGTCCATATAGTCCCATCCTACTCTGTCGAAGGCCTTTTCTGCATCCAAAGATAGAAAGCCAGTTGATCTCTTATTTAATTTGGCATGAGATACAAGATTAACTAATCTTCTGACATTATCGGTCCCTTGTCTATTTTCTATGAAGCCGTTTTGATCTTTATCTACCAAGGTCTGAATTACCGTATTCAGTCTGTTTGCCAGAACTTTAGCGTATATTTTGATATCGTTATTAATAAGAGAGATTGGACGAAAATATTTACACTCTATACATTCTTTCTCTTTTTTAGGGATAGTTATGATGTATGTCTGAAGCATTTATTTTGGGGTACTGCCTGTCTTTTTGATTTCATTAAATGATCTAGTTAGATCAACTATAATTTATTTTTGAAATATCTTATAATAGGAGTTAATATAACCATCTGGGCCTGGTGCTGAGGCGATCTTTAATTTCGAAATTACATCTAAAATTTATTTTTCAGATATAGGTTCATTCAAAGCTTCCAATTTTTCAGGGGAAATTCTTGGCATATGTATTTTTTCCAAAACATTTTGGATTTGAATTTCTTTAGGTTTATTAACTTCTTTCTCAGCCAGATTGTGTAAATCAGAGTAGTATTCAGCAAATACTTCTGCTAATTTAATAGGATTAGAAGTAATTTCTCCTTTATATCTAATTTGATCAATTAATTTTTTGGGTAGTATTAAATCTATATTTACGTGCCAGGAATTTAGTTGCCTTATTACCCAAGTGATGTAAATATTTCTGGAAAGCCCATCTAGAATTATCTATTTTCATTTGCTCTATTTCTGTAAGTTCATCTGTTCATATTTGATGAACTAGGGTTCTTTTTATATTCTCTATCAGCTTTAATTAACTTAATATTTAAGTCCCTTAATGGGGTTCCATTTTTTTTTTCATTTGGGCCTGCATATTTATACAAATTCCTTGTATATATGCCTTATGCACCAGCCATACAGTTGTATTAGATTCTACAGATTGTCTGTTAAGATTAAAAAAACTCCTCAATTTCTTGTTTCAGTTTTCCTTTACATTATTGTTCTTTCATCAAGGAGTTTTTCAATTTTCAGGAAGGAGGAGCATTTTTATCGTTATTCCTATTTTAAATGTAGCAGTTATTAAGATATGATCAGAATCATTTATTAGATCAATTTCGGCATTAATACGTTTTTTAAGTGCTGATTCATTAACAAATAGATAATCTATTCTCGAGTATGATGCATGTCTAGCGGAATAAAAGGTATAGTTTTTTTCCGTAGGGTTAAGACACCTCCATGAATCAAAAAGACCAAATTTATATAATATCTTATTAAAATTACTTGTTCTTTGTGTTGTATGTCTTTCGAGCTTATATTCATTTTTCGATCTAAACTAGGGTTGAGAACATCATTAAAGTCTCCACAAATTATCAATTGCCCGGAGAAATATTTCTTCAATAAGTTGAGTTTTTTATTAACGAATTTACTCTGACCTTTATTTGGGGCATAAATATTTAAAATAGTAATCTTATTATTATTAATTAAACCTGTTCAGAGAGAGAAACGACCTTCTGGGTCAGATACCGAAATATCTTCGTTCCAATTTAGTTTTTTATTGAGGAAGATTGCTGTACCTCTTGTTTTTTTCCCATATTTTGAATTGCTAACCAAAACAAATTTATTGTTGTTGTACTGCATCCCTTTCCCCTCCTACCAATGGGTCTCCTGGAGGCATACTATGTCCTCATTTTTTTATAGAAGGCATTACAAAATATTGTTCTCTTTCCCTGAGTGTTCAGTCCTTGGACATTTTGGCTTAGCACTTAGTCATTTAAGAGAACCAAGCCTCTACCAACGTGTCTAAATCCCCTCCCTAAGAATCGCTTCTTTATGGATGGATGAGTGGAATTTGACAATAACATCTCTGGGGAGAGCTCTGTCTATACTTTTAGATAGTGAAGTTCTATGAACTCTATCTACCATCTGTTCAAGTGAGTGATCATCTTTTAACATGCCAGAAGGACATTTTTTTATATATTGATTTAGTTCTAACTGATTAATATTTTCGGATATACCTCTTATCTAATATTATTACGTCGGGAGTAGTCTTCCATTTTATTGATTTTAGCTTTTAAATCTAGGACTTCTGCTTTTAAATCAGATGTCTCTGTAATGATTGTTCGTTGTTTACTTTCAATTTCATTGTATTTAATTTTTAGACTATCTATTCCGCCCCCCCCCCCCCCCAATTCATTTATTGCACTTGAATTTTTAGCAATCTCTGCAGCTAGATCTGTAAACAATGACTTTTTAAATCCTGCTAATATATTTCTCAATGTTGCAGTTGTAAGTCTTTCTTCCTCCGGTTTATCTAAGAATTGGCTTCCTTCACTTTCTATAGCCTCTTCTAAAGTTGTCTGATTTTCTGAATGATCTAATTTACCTATTGCTTCTTCCTCCAATTGGGTTTTATCTAGATCTTCATTTTTACTTCCCAGGGGGTAGAACATTCCTGGGGTTTTTGCCATTGAGTTTTTCTTTTCTCTAGCTTTTATTTTAGGGTTATGATTTCCCTTTTCATTTTGATAAAATACTTATAGCTCTATTTATTGATTTTAGTCAATGTATAAGAAATTGTGTCAATCTTTATAGAAGATTTTTATCAATTCCGACTAAGTTGTCTTATCTGTGCAGTTAAACTGATTTATTTATCTGTTATTAGCCTCACAGAGTTCTATATTCAAAATGATTATTATAGCAAATTGTATAACTTATTCAAATATTGTAGCATCATATCAATCAATACAGTATAATTTTTTCAAATACTAAAATACAATTTTAATAACACATTTGTGTTTCCCAATTCCTTTGTTGTTCTTGTTTATCTCTAAGACATATTTACAACACACATATGTTATTACATGTTGTTATAATATTTTCTGGTTTGTTACTCTTTAATCTATATTGATCCAAGTTGAAGGTCTTATCCAACTTACACCCAATATTGATCTTTACTGCTTAATTCTTGTAGTATTTATTATTCCTGATTATCAGGAATAAACTATTTCATTAATTAATCATTCCATCCAGAAAAGCCTGTGTGCTATAGGAGATAAGTATAGATTTCTTATTAACATGTAAAAGAAAAGGTTGAAATTGTAAGATCTGGTTGCCAACAATAATGATGCGCTTTACTAAAAAAAAAAAGAGAAAAAAGGAACAGTTCCAGGTTTCCCTCCGGGAAGTAATAAAACGTTAAAAAAATTTCAAATTGTCTCATAAATGACTTCATGTAACTGGCTTACATCCAGAAGGCACGGATATTATTACCCCTTAGTATGTTGTCAAAAGTCTGCGTAATTCTGTATCTGGCGCTATGGTGCAAGTAGACCCCAATAAATTATTGAGATCTACTATTAATTTATAAATGCTTGTTTCCAGTATTATTGCACAATTCTGGGGGTATAGGCCATAAGCACCTGATGTTTGTTAGAATGTTATTATTTACATCCCATATCCTTGAACCTTTAATGTGCTAATATAATCCCGTAGCCATCAAATTTGGTGCAATCTTCTAAGATGATACTCGTTGTATTTCAGAGCTTTGACTTGTCTTCGAATGTTCCACAAATGTATTATATTTTTATTGCTCTGTGTATAATCCTTAATTATTGCACAATCCCAGGGTAATTTTCTTTAGCTTCAGCTATTATTGCACTTTATTATAGTAATCCCGTTCGGAACTCATCTTAGAAAATGATGCAAATTGATCCAAGTAGTGTCCACTAATCTTGCACACCACTATGAATTCTGGGTTGCCTCAGTTTTTATTACTCCATACTGTGGTAGACTTGTTGCACACTGTTAAATCCTTCAAGCTTAGCTTGTTTGTTCTATTGTTGTGCTGTTCTTAGCCAGTTGTTTGCCAGGACTAGTGCACCATCTTACCTATTAAGTCTCTTTAAGTTCCCTTTTTTTTTTTAAAGAGGCTTTATAGGCCTAGTCTGTAAGGTGTTTTACTTGTGTATCTTTCAATTTTCTCTCAATCCATCATGGCAACTCTCTTTGGGTTCCTAGGTTGGCGGGGAGATGGGGGACCCACTGACTAGTAAAGGCTATTTTTATCAGTATTCCTCTCCAAACCTTGCTGGAATTCCGAGCCCACTAATAGTGAAAGTATCTACCCCCAAAATATTTTTTCCCCTTCTTTTTTTACCTGGAAATTTCTTGTCTCCTCTGTTATTGCTTCCAATGGGGAAACACAGGAACTCTGTATTTTTATGCATCTATAGAGGAACAGTGAATCTGTTAATAACAGCTTTGAACGCACCCCAATTTTGCTCAATTGGACCTTGCAATCTCTTCCCATTGAGGTTAAGAGGGGCTTACAAATTCCGGTCTATGACCTATTTCAGTTCGACAGGCTGCAGCCCTTTTCTAGTCCTTCAAATTGTAGCCTCCGTTGTAGCTTTTTATATTCATAGTCTCAATCTATGTCTTGCCAACATTGTATATTTCCTTATTGAATATTTAGGACTGTATATTGCTGTATTCTGAGTGATCCAGTGTCTTTAGTGATTGCTCGTAAATTTCCCTTCTTCCTGCCTCTAATGCTGCATACTTAGAGTATCTCTTTTCCCCAGGCAGACATGTTGTCTGAATGCAAACCTTGGTGTAGTAAATCAGCCGCTTATGCCTCAGGGGTATGCTATAGTATTCGTGATTGGATGTATCATAACTTGTGAAAACACTCTATTTTCAGCTAGAACACCAAAAAAATCAGTGAGAGGTTTATCAAAATCTTTTTATATGATTGAATGACAATCAATTTTAACACATTCTATATTCTGTTAGATCAATATAGAAATCAGTAAGAAGTATACAAAATCTTAACAAACTTGGATAACAATCAGGTGTCTCTTCCATAGGCTATAATTGGTGTTTATATTCAGTGATATGAAATGTTACTCTGTGAAAACTGTAATTAGCAAAATCAGGTATAAAACCCTATTTGGCAGCTAGAATATATTAATATTCTGCAGTAAATAAAACTATTTAGGCTATAATGTATGTTTATGGTACACCTAATAACTTTAATATAAAGGTATTACAATATATAATAATGGGTTTTATAACATTATTGATTAAACTTAATTTATCAAAGCAACCAGTCTGTTTTAATAGAATGGACCCAAGGAGAAAACAATGACAGATTGAGACTCATATCTTGGTTATGACCCCAATACTTTATTTCAGGTTAGATCCACCTCATCATTTGTAACAGAAATATTATATCTGGACTATTTCAATTCTATTATAAAATGTAAAAACAAAAACTTGCAGCTGTACTTTGCCCAAAATTTGAGACGAAAGGGCGGATCCCATTCAGAATAGGACTGCTCCTTAAGTTGCTTAGAATCAATCCCTTTTGGTCTTCTTTTTAGAATTTGTTGTAAAGATAAATATAATAAAAATCACAGAGAAAAGACGAAAGGGAAGAATTACCGTATTTATCGGCATATAACATGCACCGGCGTAAAACAAGCACCTCATTTTAAGAAGGGAATTTCAGGGAAAAAAAAAAATTCAAATAAAGAACTTTGAAGCAAAATCCTCAACTTCCCTCCTCATCCTCAACCCCCTACTCATCCTCCATCCTCCAACCCCCCACCCTCAACCCCCTCCTCCACCCCCCCCATCCTCATCGTCCCTCCTCAACCCCCCTCCTCAACCTCCCTCCTCATCCTCAACCTCCCTCCTCATCCTCAACCCTCCTCCTCATCCTCAATCCCCTCCTCAACCTACCTCCTCAACCCCCCCATCCTCAACCCCCTCCTCAACCTCCCTCCTCAAACCCCCTCCTCAACCCCCCATCCTCAAATCCCCTCAATCCCCCAATCCTCATCCTCCTTCCTCAACCCCCTCCTCAACCTCAACCCCCCTCCTCAACCTCCCTCCTCATCCTTAACCCCCCTCCTCATCCTCAAACCCCCTCCTCAACCTCCCTCCTCATCCTCAACCCCCTCCTCATCCTCAACCCCCCTCCTCAACCTCCCTCCTCAACCTCCCTCCTCATCCTCAACCCCCCCTCCTCAACCTCCCTCCTCAACCCCCCCATCCTCAACCCCCTCCTCAACCTCCCTCCTCAACCCCCCTATCCTCAACCTCCCTCCTCAACCCCCCTATCCTCAACCTCCCTCCTCAAACCCCCTATCCTCAACCTCCCTCCTCAAACCCCCTCCTCAACCCCCATCCTCATCCTCCCTCCTCAACCCCCTCCTCAACCTCAACCCCCCTATCCTCAACCCCCTCCTCAACCTCAACCCCCCTCCTCTACCTCCCTCCTCATTCTAAACCCCCCTCCTCATTCTAAACCTCCCTCCTCATTCTAACCCCAACTCCTTATTCTAAACCCCCCTCCTCATTCTAAACCCCCCCCCCCCCTCAACCTAAACCCTGTGAGCCATCCACCTCCTGCGACTGCTTGTGAGGTACAGGACAGGGATGGAGGCTTATTATCAGAACACATTTGAGTGGCAGATTCTGCACCATAATGGGAAAAAACAAACAAAAAAACCTCAAACAAATGCAGTGTTCAGCAATTTTATTTTACTGTATCATACTCAAGGATTGATCGGGCCTTGGAGACCACATTTATTTTATTGCCTACTTTTTGTAATGTACAAAAGAAGTCTCACGTGTTTAAAGATGCACATTCTTACAATACCTGATAAAGTGCAAGGCACATTGCTAATTGTTTGGGTAACTATTCTTAGGAAAACACTAAGGTGTTCAAGTCCTTCCCCCCCTCCTCAACCTAACCCCCCCCCCCCCCTCCTCAACCTAAACCCCCCTCCTCCTCAACCTTTAGGTTGAGGAGGGGGTTTAGGTTGAGGAGGGGGGGTTAGAATGCGGAGGGGGTTTAGAGTGAGGAGGGAGGTTGAGGATGGGGAGGGGGGAGGGAATATCGGCGTATAACACGCACCTATCATTTGCCCCCTATTTTCAGGGAGAAAAAGTGTGTGTTATACGCCGATAAATACGGTATATGCCAGAGAGTGGCAGACAGAAAAAGCCCAGCGCTCCCACCTATCCTAATAGATACAATCTTTCTTTTTTACCCAGTCAAAGGGCTGATTTCCACCAATTGCAATCACCTTCCGCCATTTTTGTATGTAAATGCGTAATTAAGATGTGTCAATGAAATGGTGTATAGAGGTTATTTATGTACCCTAGAGGACATATTCGCTCCATGGCCCAACTATGAAATATCATGGAAATTAATGGAGAAAGTGTTGACTTTTAGTTATACTTTGAGCCAAATGTATTTTATTTAGGTTTGAATAAAGCATTGTTCCTCTATCTACACCTGTTTTGATCATGCATGGTTAAACTATGAGGAATAGAATAGAAGTCTGAGTATTATCTTTTCAGAGGCAGTGCCACGTTCTTTTCTCAAGGCCTTCTCAGCCATCTGAAATTGTTTGGCCTAACTCTGAAATCCTTGTGTATGAGACCAAAATGATTAACTGTTTATGTAACAAATGGTCAGACAGCACAGATATAAGATGTACTTACAATGGTAAATAGTAATCATCAGATAACAAATAAAGTAGACCATATATATATCATTTTTTTATCTACAAATATCACAACAGGTGTTTGAATAAGCCAATCATTGTAGTGTTTATGACCTATGATAAATTGTATGGGGATTTCCCCCTATGCTGCCAATTCCTTCTCAATGTGTTATTTTGTCCCCAGTAATTAGTTCTTTTGTGGAGGAGGTTAGGCCCTGAATGGACCATGGGCAGAAGAGTCAGAGTCATCTTAGCCTGACCCCAAAAAGATGACTGTGACAAGTTGTTTAAATCTTGCTGCTAAATAATAGTGTTTTATACTTGGAAACAATAGTACACACATTTTTATATATTTGAAGTAGATTTTTTTGTTAAATGATTTTTATTGGACAGTCAGACAACACTTGTCGAGTAAACAAGAACAACATATTAGACGTGAAAAGTATAAAATAACAAGGAGCACATACATCACATCTATCTTCTTATAGAACGTCTATCTGTCCAGAAATCCTCCTCTTTTTCCATTTTCTAATTTTATGTCTGCTGAAAGTTATTTTTAACTGGATTGGGACTAAGGGGGAAACTATGAGTAATGAAGTCTCGTACAACTGGAATGATCTTTGTGAACTGTATTACTTGTCCTCTTTCAGGCCTGACCCTGACCGGTATCAACTCTCTTGGTAGATGCAGCCTCTGAACTTGGCTAACTGAGTAAGGCTCTTGGTGTTGGATAAATTAAGATTTCTCTAGTCTAGTTTTCCTTTCTAGTTCTCTTAGGAGGAAAGGGTTATTCACCCCGTTTCTCCGCCGAACCTTGTCTCCCAGGCGGACCAGCAGGAGGCCCAACGTTTGTAGTTATGATTCACCTCAGCAGACAAAATGCTCATGGAACGAACAAACCCTATTTTGTTTAGGATTTTCTCGTATGTAGGGGTGGGTGTTTTCCAGTGGGCGGCTATTATTGTTCTGACTGCTAGGAAGATTTGGTTGGTCAGGAATTGTTCCAAATTGGAAAACCCCTCTATCGGTAGACTCAGGATGGCTTCCTCTGGTCTCATGGGAAACTTCTGATCCCATAGTTTCTCTAAGATTTTATAAGTCTCTACCCAAGTGTGTTTAATCAACGGGCATTCCCAAAATTTATGAATTAGAGCCCCTTTCTGATTACAACCTCTTTCACATATATCGCTAATCCCCGGGTTACCTAGGTGCATTCTAACTGGGGTTAGGTACCATCTCATGATCACTTTATATGAATTTTCTTTCAAAATTATATTAAGTGAAGAGTTTTTTGCTTGTTTCAAAATGCTGTTTCATTGGTCCTTATCTAAGCGTATGTTAAGGTCTGCTTCCCACGCCCTCTCGTAGTGTAGTTTGGGAGGAGTGGCTAACTCGCATAAGTGGTTATATATTGTGGTAATGTTGCCCTTCCCTCCTGGGAAATTAATGCAACACCTTTCGAATATGGATTTATTTTGCCCACCCTTGTTCCTAATGGTTTGAGTTAGTCTTTGATTTATAGCGAGTAGGTTAAGCCATTCTCCTGGAGGAAGGTGTTTCTTGTCTAGGAATGCAGTCGTGGACCATTTTTGATTAACTACAGGTAAATCTGCCGCAATTGAGCAGTTGTTTTCAGTCCACCATCTATATTGGTCATTAGTATTTATTTTGGGGCTGGCCGATTGGGACCACAGGGGAGTAAGCCCGGATTCTGGGTTTAGAAGCATGTTCCTCCTATTTATGTCTTTCCATAAAATTATTGTGTGCCTCACACTAGTTGGCAGTGATTGGGGTAGTTTGAAGCCCTTCTGAATGGAGAGCCAAGGTAATTGATGCATGATTAAGTCGTTGTTCCTCAGTGTGTGTTTCTCTATCTGGACCCATACCGGGGGAGAGTCTCTGACGAACCATTTTGCTAATTGTGCTAGCCTAGCTGCTTTGAAATAACGGGGGATATCTGGGAACGCGAGGCCACCCCTCTTCTTAGTTGTGATAATTGTTTCTCTGTTTACTCTAGGTTTTTTGTTGTTCCACAGAAAGCTCGTCAACATTTTTTGCATAGTTTTCAATTCTTTAGCTAAGATTGATATTGGTATGGTCCTAAACAGGTAAAGTAATTTGGGGAGAATGTTCATTTTAATGGCATGTAGTTTTCCTAGCCATGAGATCTTTAGCTCTGACCACCTATGCAGGTCTCTCGTTATACGTTTAATGAGAGTTAGGTAGTTTGCTTCATACAGGGCCTTAGTCGATTTAGTAATTTGTATGCCCAGATAGTTAATAGATTTCGGGGACCATTTTATCGGGAAGTTGTTGGTTAGTTGCTTTTCCATGGTGGGTGAGAGGGATAGGTTGAGGGCTATGCTTTTGCTCGTATTTACTTTGAACCCTGACAGTGGGCCAAACTCCGACAAGAGTTTGAATAGATTAGGAAGACTGACTAGGGGGTTTGAGATTGTTAGGAGAATGTCGTCTGCAAAGAGACTTATTTTGTTGTCTGTCAGGCCGACCGGTATTCCCGTTATGTCTGTGTGTTGGCGAATAGCTAATGCTAGGGGCTCTATACTAAGGGCGAACAACAGTGGGGACAGCGGGCATCCCTGTCGTGTACCTCTCGTGATTTTGAGTTTTTGAGAATTGTATCCCTGGTAAGTTACCTGGGCAGTTGGTTCTGAATATAGTGATGCAACGCTTTTGAGAAAGCCCTCTGGCAACCCGAATTTAATCAATGTAGAGTTCATAAATGTCCAGTCTAATCTATCGAAAGCCTTCTCGGCATCAAGTGCTAAAACCATTGCGTGGCTTTCTCCTCTACTAGTTATGTCAATGAGGTCAATGATCTTTCTGGTGTTATCTGGCGCCTCCCTGCCCTTAATGAAGCCAACTCGGTCCGGATGTATTATCTCAGGAATCAATTCCGCTAGTCTGGCCGCCAAGATTTTAGTGTATATTTTTAAGTCAGTGTTGATCAGGGAAATAGGTCTATAGCTAGCACACTGGGTTGGGTCTTTCCCGGGTTTAGGGATTACTATGATTTTGGCTTCTAAGAATTCCGGTTTCATTTTCCCCCCTTTTAAGAAGCCGTTAAATAGTTTGTGTAAGGTAGGGCTGAGTAGGTCGCTCATATATTTGTAATAGAGGTTCGAGTACCCGTCTGGGCCCGGGGCCCCGTGTGCTTTTGTTGTCTTGATCGCCTCCTGTATTTCTTTAACCGATATGGGCTCTAGGAGTGAACTGGCTTTAGCGGGGTCTAGGTGTGGGATATTTATGGTACTTAGTGCTTTTTCGATGTTTATTTTGTGATTTGGGGTACCCGAGTTGTCTGATTTGGTGTAAAGATCGGCATAGAATTGCCTGAATTCGTTTACTATCTGCTCTGGTTTAAAGACTATTTGCTTATTTTTGGTGATTAGTTTGGCAATGAATGAGTTTGCTCTCTTTTCTTTTAGTCTATTGGCCAGCATTCTGTCAGGCTTGTTTGCGTTTCTAAAAAATTTAGCGTCGGATCGTTGTAGTATAGTGACCATTTTTACTCTCAGTATAGAGTTGAGTTCCTGTTTATATCCTAGTACCTTCTCGTAAGTTTGTTGTGATTTATCTTTACCGTATAGTTTTTGGGCCTCTGATATTTTCTGATTTAGGAGTGAAATTTGTGCCTGGTCCTTTTTTTTCTTGAGCGAACTAATTTGTATGCAGGTTCGCCTGATTACTGCTTTGTGGGCTGCCCAAATTCCATTTATGTTTATTTCGCCTACTTTGTTAAGATCAAAATATTCTGTAATTGCTGCTCTAATTTTTTTGCGTGTTGTTGGGTCGTTAAGTAAGCCGGGGTTTAACGTCCATCTCGGACTATTTCCCATCGGTAGAAGGTCTCTCATGGAAATTTTGACCAGATCGTGGTCTGACCATGCTATGGGACATATTGCGGCCTCGGTTAGGTTCCCTGCCATGTTTTGTTGAATTAGGATGTAGTCTATTCTGGAAAGTGACCTATGTCTATCTGAAAAAAATGTGTATTCTCTTTCTGTGGGGTTCATATTTCTCCAGGTGTCGATCATACAATTTGAATTTAATAGTTTTTTGAGTGCTTTGGTCGTCGTGGGGGTTTTGTGTGAATCTGGGTCGTTTGACTTATCTTTGGATGGGTCTAACACCGCATTCATGTCTCCTCCTATTATCTTAAGCCCGTCATCCCAACTATCTGTGAGTTTTTGTATTTTCTGAAAAAATGGCACTTGGTCTGTGTTTGGGGCGTAAATGTTCAAAAGTGTGACCTTCCGTTCATGTATTGTCCCCTGAACTGCTATGTACCTGCCTTCTGTATCCCTTTGGATTTTACTCAGTTGGAAGTTGAGTCTCCTGTGGAACAAAATGGTGACTCCCTTTTGTTTTGTTTCCGAGGTAGCGTGGAACGCCTGTGTGAAGACTTCCCCCCAGTAGTTTGGTACTGCTTGTTTTCTAAAGTGAGTTTCTTGAATCATTACAATGTCTAGGTTTAATTTTTGATAATTCCTCAGGGCAACCCCCTTCTTAGCTGGTTCGTTCAGTCCATGAGCATTGTGCGACGCTATGACAATGTCCATAGTTCTTACTGAGGTATGTGGCATTTTGGTGAGTGTGGGGGGTTGGCTCACCTACCTGGAAGCGTACGGTTCAGTGTTCCTGTGCATCCTGCTGGTTTCCGCCCCGAAAACCGCTCAGCAGACAAACGTGTGTGAGAGTCTTTGTTCTTAAGGAGAAAAACAGTAGTTTACGAAGTAACTGTTAATATAAACTTCTTTAGGTCCAACAAAACTTGGGCTAATAACTGTGTGGACAAGTTCTCCTCTCCCAGAGGAGGTCTCTATGGTTACTCTAGATTCTGGGCTAAGGCTTAAGAGTCTGTAGGTGTGTCTCTCTGGTGGACAAGAGAATTCCTATTGTAATACAACTTTCTGTTGTTCTTTGTTTAAATAGAGCGTAGTAACTTATACTACTGTGAGGAGAGCACTTTGCTGTCCTCTTGTTATTGTACTGGTGGGCCAATCAGTGTCTACAAGCTGACACTGGATCGGACCGCCTAAACTTTACTGTTTGTGGGGGTCTGTGGCAGATTGTTCGTTAGCGCCCTTAGGGACGCCATTTAAGTGTCTGGTATCTTAGCCTCTATGGCCTGGGGTGTCTATCCTATGGTGTGCTTTTAGGCGCTTCCCTCTCTTACTGGTGTGGTTAATGTGTTGTTGATCCTGCTCCTTTAACTTTTAATTAGCATAGATTATCAGAGTAGTAGGGTAAAGGAAAGATGGCAACTTTATAGTGTTAAGTCTCTGCCTTCGTGTGAGGGAGGACTCCTCCCACTGGGGCCTTCTGATACGTGTAGATTCTCTCCGATGTTGACTCTAATGTTCCAATCTGCCAGCAAGTTGATTCCTTCCTCTGGAGTTCTGACAGTGAAAATCTTTCCCTCCCTGGAGACATTGAGGTGGAATGGGAACCCCCACGTATACTTCCATCCTTGCGCTAAGATACAGTCCAGTACAGGTTTCATTTGTCTCTTTTTGGCAAGGGTTACCGGTGATAGATCCAAGAAGAGCAAAGGCTGGTGACCCTCAATGGGAGGAATGCCTTTCCTTGCGGCCTTCATAAATCTTTCTTTGGTGGAGCAGTAATGGAATCTGGCTATGATGTCTCTTGGGCGTTCTTGTGGTGACGGTCGGAAGCCTAGGGCTCTGTGGACTCTGTCCATTCTCATATTTTCTGGGTGGGTGTTTGGGAGGAGAATGTCACAGAGATCGCTTAGATAAGCGTGGAGGTCTTTGACTGTCTCCGGCACGTTTCTCAGTCTAATGTTTTGGCGTCTGGATCGGTTTTCTAGGTCTTCTTGCTGTAGCTGCACCCTTGATTGTTCTTCTTTCAAGGCCAAGATCTCTTCTTCTAGCCTGCTGTTATGTTGAATGATATCTGAAATTTTTGTTTCCAGCTGTGTGGTTCTATCATTTTGTATCTCTGTGGATAGTTCCGTAGTCACTCTCTGGATGTCGGATTTGATCTCTGCTCTAAAGTTGGTTATTCATTCTTTTAAAGGTCGCTTTTGGTGCTTGGCGCCGACATTTCCAAGTGAGCAGGGGCGTGGACTGTGGCGATGGTAGTATTATTGGTTGGAGTATTGGTTGAAGACTTTGGCAGGCAGTAAGATTGGATTCCCTTGTTATTTTTCCTAGTGGCAACGCCCGCCATCCCAGTGGGAGTTCTTTAGTTTCGTTTTTTCCTAGTGAGAAGGGGTCACTTAGTATGTCCCAGTGCAAATGTTAGCGTCCCTATGTTGCGACACTTTTACTTTGTTACATCTCTTTAAGTTTAATCAATTTTCTTGGGGAATGTTGAACAGTCCGTGGATGTTTGGTCTTCTTGATCTTTATTGTTTGAGGATTGGCTTTTTGTGTCTTCTCCTGGTGGGTCCTGTGGGAGTAGGGATTCAGTGGGCCCCTTTGTCTGCACGTTGGTAGAGATAGGACACAGGTTTTGATGCGCCGGGGGAGCCCCAAAAATTATGGAACTTGTTTTCCCGGCTGTGAGGCGGTAGAGAAAGCTGTGTTTGCAGACATTGTGGCCAGGTTGTTAACCGTGGGATCAGTCCACTCTATTGTCCCATTCAGATTAGGGTGTAGCAGTGAATGTGTTTGTGTCACTTCTCCGTTACCTTTAGGAGCGTTATACTGTAGCTAGGAGTTGAGCTAGTGTGGACTGTTTACTCAGGCGTTGTGTAACTGCACTTTGTCCACTAGGTGGTAGCGGAGTTCCACTAGTACAGGTTGCTATATCGGCCGCGATGTGGCCTGGCATCTAGCATTGGAAGTCAGGTGGTATTGTATACCTGTATCGTTTGTCTGTTTAACCCCTGGTATGTTGCTAGCTCCTTGTGTGGAGTTTTAACCCTTTTGGGGAAGATGTTATCGTCTCTGTCCTCTTTGAGGGCTCTCTGTAACCCCAACAGGATTAGCTTCTCAACATAAACTATGTTTGGGCTCCTAAATCCCCACGATTTAGGCTGCCTTGTTATGTGTTATAGACTGCTGTTTGCTGTGTGGATGAGGGGTCTAATATTCTTTTCTTCGCTTTGAGGTGACCCTGGGGGCTTCTTGTAGTACACCCCTAAACTTGTGACCCTCTTTAGGGTTAGTGTTAATTTATTTTGGGCCCCTTATGAGGAGCTAGAAGTTGTCAGACAGGTTTGCCAATTCCTCTAAGTTGATCAGAAGTGATTCTGTGGGGAGAGATGTGTTTTGTTGCTGTTGTGATGAGGGTCTCTGCTCCTCTTCACAGTGTTTCTGTTCCTACAGGAGGCCTGGGGTGTACTGGGTGGCTGTTGGTGTGAGTTATACCCCTTTCTATTCAGGGGTCTCACTGGTAGTGCTTGGTGTGCAGCGAGATGGGGTTACCTTGTCAGGCCGCGGAGCCTGTCTATGCTGCGACCGCCATCTTGGGCCGTTGACTCTTCCCCCTTCAGCTCCTATTCCCTCCGTGGGAAAATGGCCGCCCCTCCACTGGCGAGAAAATAACTGCCCTTCCACTGGCCGGTGAGACTCCTTAGGGGGGCCCTCCTGTGACCTCTCTCTTATCGGGGCCTCCGGCCTCTATTCTGGGACCTTGTTTCCCCTGCCTCACCAGGGAACCTCTCGCCTGTAGCCTCGGCCTTGTTGCGAGGGGGGGGGGGGCCTCTGGCGGCGCCTTCGCCGCTCGGGAGAAGATGGCGGTGTGCTGAGTCGGGCTCGGGCCCTCTTCACAGCCGGAGCGTCCCGGGCCTCAGGCTGGATGTCCCCATCCACCACCCCCGTTCCGGTGCCAGGCCCGTCAAGTTTAGGGTAAGTTATAGTGTGGGCACACGCTTACCTTCGCCTCCCGGTCACCCGCAGGTCCTTCTCTGCAGGTCTCCTTTTTCGTATGCCGCCAAATGCTGTGTCCGTGGCCTCGTCAGAGCTTTCTACCTGTGCAGGGGGACACAGGGGGTCGCAGCTACGGGAGGCAGGATGTTGTAGGCCTCACACTCGTGGCGCTGTTGCCCGGCTCTATTTCCTGCAAATCAGTGTCCTTCTGCTTCTTTCTTTTCTCTTTAGCTTGTAGGATTGCTTTGGGGATAATAAAGCAAATTTTTGGTGATTTTTACTCTATTTGATGAGTTTCTATAGAGGAGCAGCTCCTACACACGTCTGCTCTCTTCCCTTGGCTAGACATGCCCCTATTTGAAGTAGATTTTGATTAATTCTGGCTAGTTTAAAATTCCAGATAAATATTGAAAAAAGATTTCTAGAAGAGTTTACTATTTTTTGTTATTAAAACAGGAGAATTAACCTCATAAGGTGAGTGTAGGTTGGCTGGGATTGTTATATCTAGGAGACCATTCAAAGGGTATTTTTTTTACATAACAAAAGTTGAGTATTATTGTTAAGTTTCATTGGATTGCATATGATTTTGTTTTGTTAATTTTAAGCCCTAAAAAAGAGCTAAAATGGTTTAATAATTTCAAAAGATTAGAAAAGATTTCAAATATATTTGGACTTGAAAGCATGAGAATAATGTCATGTGCATGAAGTGGTATTTTATACTGATTTTCTAAAACTTTAATGCCAGTTATATAAATGTGTCTTCCGATTGTTATTGCTAAGAGTTCAATATAAAAAGGTATATAAAAAGTGGATAAGGGGCATCCTTGTCTTGTGTCTCCTTGTGTTTTTGTTGGAGTGGAAAGAAGTCCCATTTTGCATGTGTGTGCCCAATAGGTTTGTGGTGTGTTTGCATCGCTCAGTCGTGTTCAACTCTTTGTGACCTCATGGACAGCAACGCACCATGCTGATTCATTTGGTATCCATGGCAGAGATAATGGAGTGGGTTGCCAGTTCTTTCTCCAGTGGGCCACAGAATACAGCTTATGGTATTCCTAGGTGGTTAAACCGAAATCATGGCCTGTATTCCTTGAATGACTTTCTATATAATACTAGAACACCCTAACAACGGTACCTAAATGAAACTGTATATTTACAAAATAAAATGGTTAATTTTATTTTTAAACTTTAGATTTAAATTTTGTTTCATATTTTATGTGAGAAATGTTTTGTTTGTTGGTGTCTTATTTTTTTTTATTATTTTGAAGAAAATAAAAAATGTATAACATAAAAAATAAAGAATTTTGTACATACATCTTAGAAACATTAACATACAAAACATAAATACAACACACACACAATATTGACTGGGGCAAAGGTACATAAGATAACAAACCACTACAAGTGCAGGGTGTAACAGAGTTATACTACAGAAAGATCTTTATCTTTTTAATTTTTAAGCCTTTTTTATTAAACCTTGCTCTTGAAGGGATTTTTCTAAATATCTGTTCTTGCCTACCATGTTTATAATGTCGTACCATGAGGGGACAGAGGACTGATTCCATTTCTTTGCAATCACGAGCTTGGCAGCCATAAAAATCTGTATCATGAACGCTTTAACATCCAGAGATATATGGGTTGGAAAAATGTGGAACAAGACCACCTCCGCAGACAAGCACGTCTGAAAACCAAGAACAATATCAATGTGGCGGGAACAGTCGGTCCAAAATTGTTGGATTATGGGACAAACCCACCAAATATGAAAGTGGGATCCAACGTAACCAAAATTCCTCCAACAAAATTTTAACTTTTCATTTTGAGATATCTGAGCTATTTTTATGGGTACTAGATACCATTGATTGATATATTTAAAATGAACCTCCCTGTAAGATATACTTTTAATTAATTTATCAGTAAATGATAATTAACTACACCATGATTCTTCAGACCAGGAACATTTAAGATGGTATTGCCAATTTCTGGATTTACCAGTCATCTGTTTAACCATTTCCTCTCTTAATATATTATGACATTTAGAAATTAAATGCTTCCTTTCTTTCATTAATATAAGTTTTTCAAAAAACGTTAGAGATCTAAGAGTGGATTGGAAATACAGCGAACTTCTGTATGATGCAGTAAGACTATTATATTCCAACCAACATTTGGGAGGGAGAGCATAAAGTTTAGCCAAATCCTCAAAAGAAGCCAAGGAGTTATTAATAAAAATATCCCTTAAACGTTGAATACCAAATCTGTTCCAAAGTCTCAGAAAAGGTAAATCCAACTCCTTCTCTAGTAGAGAGAGAGGTACAATGGGACCGGGAAATGGCATTAATTGAGCTCTTAAATTTTACTTATACCAAAACTTCAGAAACAATATCCGAGCCATCCCAAAAGCAGATCTCTTTTAAAATCCTTTCTGTATAGCAGTGAACTCAAAAATCATTCGCTACCAGACTAGCTTCTATCTGCCACCATTTAGATGTTTCATGGGTATCAAACCATTTTAGTATGCGTGAGAGCATAGTAGCGTTGTGGTAGGTTTGGATCATTGGATACGCTAATCCACCTTTATTAAACTTTCTAGAAATTATAAACTTTTTAACCCTGTTTGGTTTTCCTTGAAAGATACATTTATCCAAAAGTAATTAAAATTGTACTAAAAGGGTTTTGGATAAAAAAATAGGGATAGATCTAAAAGCGTAACTCAGTCTCGGGAGAAGTGAAATTTTAGCAGCCGCTATTCTGCCTGAAAGATTTAAATCTAAAGGTTTCCAAGAGGAAACAATATCATAAAGTTTAGATAATTACAGATTATAACTATGTTTAATTATAAATTGGATAGAACTGTAAAAAATAATTCCCATATGAGTTATACTATTAGAGTGCCAATTGTACTGATATTTAAGTTTCAAGTAATCTCTTTCACAACTAGATAGATGAAAAGAAAGAACCTGCGACTTAGCGATATTTATTTTATAACTAGAGACTTTGGCATAACTATCTATTGTTGCATGCAGAGATTTTAGGGCGTCAGTGGAGTTAGAGATAAACACAATCACATTATCAGCATAAAGCATAATTTTATGCGCTAAATTCCCAATTGTTATTCCTTGTATTTGGGAATTAATTCTAATGGAAGCGGCTCGCGGGTTCATTATTAGACCAAAGACAATGGGGAAAGGGGACATCCCTGTCACGTCCCATTAGTAACTCCAAATTTGTGAGTCTTGAAACCATTGCCGATGACCGAGGCGGATGGGAAAGAGTACAGTGCCCCAATGGCCTTAGAACCAAAGAAGCCAAAGCCACATTTTTGGAGCACGTGCTCTATAAATTCCAATCCGACCGAGTCAAAGGCTTTCTCTGCATCTATAGAAAGAAAAACTGAGGGCAGAAAATTACGTTTGGAGTATGATATTAAATTAAACAATCATCTAGTATTGTCAGAGCCTTGACGGCCACAAATAAATCCAGGTTTATCAACTGATATGAGTTTGTCAATAACTCCACTGAGTCTATCCTCTAAAATCTTAGCATACATTTTTAAATCCACATTCAGCAGTGAAATAGGCCGGAAGTCTTTGCATTCCAGTTTCCCAGTTTTCTTTTTGGTTATAGTGGTAATCAAGGCTTCCGTCATTTCAGCGGGGACTTGTCCCTCTCTTTTAATTTAATTATAAACCTCTTTCAGATAGGGAGCCAATGTTGGAGCGAGAAGTCTATAATAATAATTTCCAAAGCCATCGGGAGCAGAACCTAATTTCAGTTTCGCCAATGTATTGAGAATCTCCTTTTCTGAAAAATCAGCATTTAAAGAGAAGCAATCAGATCTTGACACTTGAGGTAAATCTATCTTATTTTATTTATTTTTTTTATATTTTTTTATTAAGAATATCAAGGTAATACAATAATACACGTTTCAAAGATAAAACAAGAATGATATAGACAATGTCCTTGAAAAATATAAACATACAAATAAATAACCTTTTAACTTCAATTATCAACTTTTTGCTTTCTCTCTCTCTCTCTCTCTTTTTTTTTTTTTTTGTTATATGAATTCAGATTACTTACATATAAAAATACAGGTTATCGAACTTGTAACCTAAAAACAAAGGAAAAAACACGCCTAAGGTAAAGGGAAGGGGGGGAAGGAAGAACAGGAGAAGATAGGGACATGGAAAATCAGGATCCACACCCTGATTGTCCTAAGAATTAGAGAACTCTGTAACTTTACCATCCGATCTTAAGGATCCAGGTGTCCCAGCATGAAGCCCATTTCTTGTATGATTGATTCCGGTCAGCTGAGATAACACTCATATCATATATGAACTTAAGCTTACGTAAAACGTCACTATATGTGGGTATTCCCGATTTCCAGGCTTTAGCTAGCGTAACTCGAGTTGCCAAAAACACTTGGTGTGACAAAAGTTGAGCCTGGTTACTAAGGCCCTCTATGGGTAGACCTAAAAGAGCTTCTTCCGGTTTTTGGGGAATACTGCAATCCCAGAGTTTCTCCAAGATTTCATATGTCCCCAGCCAGATGTGGGCAATCCTAGGGCAATCCCACAGGACATGTTTAAGAGTACCTAAATCAGTACACCCCCTAAAACAATTACCTTCCAAAGAAGGATTGGAAAGCTTCAACCTAGCCGGTGTTAGGTACCACCTCAAAATAGTCTTGTGTGAATTTTCCCTCAATATTATGTTCAATGAGGAGCCTGCCGCCTGTTTATGTATTTTATTCCATTGAGCCTCGTTTAAGTCAATGGCAAGTTCTGACTCCCAAGATTGTTGATGATGTAATTTAGGTGGTGTGGTCTGGTCTGTTAGGTAGTTATAAATAATAGAGATATTCCGTCTGCCAGTCGGATTCTCAAGGCAACATTTCTCAAATGGAGTAGTCCTGGCAGCAGCATTACATTTGATTACTTTGGAGATATTGACATGTATCTGGGACAAATTAAGCCATTCCCTTAATGGTAAATGGTGTTCTTCCCTAAATGCTGTAATAGACCACTGTCTATTACCCCTCAACAGATCAGCCACCACCGTAAATTTATTGTCTATCCACCACTTAAATTGCGAGAGTCTATCAATTAGTGACGTTTTTTGGTATACCCACAATGGGGCTATCCATGAGCTTGTTTCAACCAGTGGGATTCTCTTGTTTGTCTGAGTCAGAACTGCCAGAGACTGAAGAGACTGGTATTCGGTATACTCTCTCTATGGGTATATCACCATATAGTTATTTTTTTACCAAATTGGTCAGACAAGTTTCAATAAATTGATGCAGCTCTTTAAAGGAAACCGTTTCTGAAATTCTCCAAATCCTAATATTATTTATTTTTTCAAATTCAACAAATTTAAGAAATTGACCCTTTAGTTTCTGTATTTCCTCTAAGTCCCAAAATCTTGCTCTTTAGTTCTTCATTATTTTTCAACAGAATCTCTTGGGTCTGTTCAATACCTTCAGTCCTAGCAGCCAAAATCCCTATATCTTTAGTTATTTTTAATCTCCATGGTCAATTATTCTTTGATGGACATCTGAAACTCCTTAAGAAGCATTGACATAGTGTTTTTCATTGAAGAAATAGTCAACAGTTCTTCCGAAAGGGTCTCTCTCTGACTCCTTCGGTGAATTTACGTCTGCTTCTAAAAGAGCTTCAGAGGATTCCATCAAAGACTGAGAGGGAGAATATGAATATCTTTTTTCCTTTGTATTACATTTTTTCTGCAGGGGACGAAAGTTAGCTATAGATTTAGAACTATTATTATTATTATTTTTTACTCACTTTACCCTTCTGCATTACAACAGGAAAAAGTCAAATTTACCCTTTGAGGGTAAAATTAAATATATAGCAAAAAAGAAGAGACAATATTTCCTAATATCCCTGTATTCTTTATGGAGTCAAAACTTTAAATATAGCTTTAAACTTATTAACCAGAGTTAAATATAAACCCTTGACTGTACCGAAAACATAAACTAATTAAAACCTCTAGTCCCTATTCAAAATAGCTTTAGTATTGTTTATGAAAAGACTGTACAAAAATGGGAAACAGGCCTAAAGTTCTTTAACAAACTGTGACATTTGAAACCATATATAGCATTTATATCAACGAAATCCCCTATAATAAATTTCAAGCAAATATAAAACTATCACATTGATGTAAAAAAAAAAAAAAAAAAAAAAAAAGGATTACTTGCATCAATTCATCATCCTTTAAGAAAATCTCTAGGAAAGTTCTTTTATTGATGAAAATTGTAATTCGAAGCTTTTATATACAAAATATCCTTTAAAGTTCTGTGAATGTCCAGCTTTTATAAATCTCAAATTGCGGAGGAGACCAAGCCATCCAACAGTAGCTTTTTCTCTTTTCTTTCCTCTTTCTCTTGCCTTTTCACCTCCTTCCCTTCTCTTTTCCCCTCTTTTTCTTCTCTTCTTGCTCCTTTCCCCTTTTAAGAAAACAGCAAGTGTCCACCTTAAATGCAATAATCAATTGGGGAATAAGAGAACCAAACTTCAGGGAAAAATAAGAGGATGCTGCACTTGTCTCTAGTCTCTCTTAAGACTCCATACTCGGTTAGTGATGTATCATAGGGGCTCGGAGACTGTACCCTGGAACTCCTTTGGTAATCTCATCAGTAGTCTGGCTGCTATTAACAAGAAGTCTAGCCTGAACCCCTCAACCGCAACACAGCGGGGGGACTGATCTCCAAACAGCAACAACCACCACACCCAAGCAGGGAGCCACCTCAAGGGGCGAGGTAATGCAGAGCTTATCTTTAATCTCCCCTAAAACTCCATACATCACCAGCAGTGGCAGAGCACTCTGAAACAGCTCCGTGTAGCTCCCGTCAAAGTTTCCACTGGGTCCCGAGATTGTATCGTGAGTAGCTCAGCGTTCACTTCACGGCAGCAGGTTGTAGGCAGAATAGTCCAGCATGTCATCAGGCGGAACAGCAGCCGCGCCATTAGCGTGGAGCTACAATGTAGCTCACCAGACTGCTGCCTGGATAATCAGGGATTTAGCACCCAGAAAACCACCTAAGCACATTGCTCCACACCAGCAGGAATATCTATTGGCCGGTAATGTGTAGCACGCGCGGAATGGCGTGGGGCGATTATCATTTAGGCCAGTGGATAGAGAGAAAAAATCCCAGCCTCACACAGGCTATGCATGCATGTCCCCCCGTGATGAAAACAATTAAAGCCTCTTCACCGCCTTTACTGTTGTAATGGGAGTCAAAAAGGGAAAAAATATGTCTATTCTTATTGCGAGCAATTTAAAAACACATATAAACTAGAGGCATTGAAACTTAAGTTTGGAGAGCCTGAAAAGCTTAAACTTTCATAGGAACATCGGCGGTGTGAACCCGGTTAGTCAGACATTCGGACTAACCCCTTCCTGGGTGTGGCCACAGAGCTGTGTATCTTATACAGAGGTTTGTTCGTGTATTATAGGATTTATTAATCACTAAGGTTTCAAAATATTACTTACTGTATTTTTCCAAGTATAAGACTACCTTTGACTAAATCTGGACCTTTAAATTGGTGGAGTCGTCTTATACATGGAATACAGCATGGAGTGAGACACTAGGTGTTGCCGTCTCATTCCCTCCGCTGCTCTCTACGCTCTATCCAGTCCTTGCTCCAGGCTCTATCCGCTGCTCTCTCCAGCCCTTGCTCGCTGCTCCCCGGCCACCCACCCGTGCTTGTGTGTCTGGTGGCTCACTCTCCTCTGGATGCAGGGCTCTGTTGATTTTGGAGGGCTGGGAGGAGCAGGCAGCCTGTGACCCGCCGGGCAGTGAGGAAGCTCCCACCGGCCTAGGATGTGCTGGAGAGCTGCTCCTGAACCTGGTGCTGCCTGACGGGAGTCCGCGAGTATGACAGCACCAGGGAAGCAAGTTCTATGGGCCAGGTAAGGAGGGGGAACATTGATTTATAGGGAGTTTATTTTATTTTTTTTGGGGGGGGGGGGAGAAGAGTGTATGATGTGACCCAGGGGAGCTAGTTCTACGGGCCTGAGGGCCCGTATGGAATATTTGCTGGCAGGGACTGGCTTAATTAAATCTTTTTGTAAATTTGGGGTTCAAAATAAGAGGGGTCGTCTACTACACATAAAAAATATGGTAATGTGTTGTTAAAGGTCTCTATATAACCAATCCTTCAGACAGATGGGTCTTGTGTTATGCAGGACATATTAAAAAGGACACTGAGGGTTTCCTATTTTAATATTGAACTGAATCTCCCCAAGTGTTCATTTGCATATTTAAGCATCATTTTATTAACAAGTGATTAAAATGAAACATTCCAATCAAGTGTCTACCCCATGTATACAGTGCATCTATAGTACTAGATGTACTTGTCAGTCACAGAGTGCCTGGGAAGCATGCATGAGCTACAAGTGGTGGAGCTTTTTAGGGACGGTTTTGAAGGTTTCAGTAAGTAAAAACATAATTTTTAAAAGTACTTGCTAACAAAAGGACCTTCCAATATGCAAACTTAGCTTATTTGAATATTTAAAACAGGGAACCTTCAATGTAATCAGGTTTTATTGTTCCTACCCTTTCACCATTTGAAGAAATTATCTTGTTAGTTTACAGTCAGAATAATACATATACCCTCAGGTTGTTGTTGGAAGCCAGCAGATTAACATGTATTTCCTGTAACCAGAACCCCTATGGGGTAATTAGCAATTATGACCAATATTCACTGGATCAGAAAGCCTAAGAAAAATGCGAACTTCAATGTAAGTTTCTTGTGATAAAATGCAACCAGTTTAACATTCAATTGATAAAATAAATGTAAGAATTATATTGTAACTTTGCGGTTTTAACTACATACAGGCAAAATCCAGTATGAGAAGAGTAAATAGTTCACTGAGAATTGGTGCTCAGATTTGTGTTATGTAGATTGCAGTATTTATCTATGATCACAAAACAAAAGACACATTTTGTATTATAAGCAAATATGCAAGAAGGAACAATAGTCACACATCCTGCTGGTGTGGCTTGAGGATAGATTAATATATATATATATATATATATATATATATATATATATATATATATATATATATATATATATATATATATATATATATATATATATATATATAGTTAGTAGTTTAACAGAAGAAAAGAAGAAAATTAAAAATTAAAAGTACAATTTTAAAATACTTTTATAAACAACTTTAATATTTAGAATAAAAAAATGCGACAAGACATAATTCCTATGCTGCTACATCATTCATAATTCACTGTTAAAGAAAACAAAATACATAATCCATGCCAGTTTAATGTTTATTAAAACATTAGGAGGCAAAATCATGATGCAAAATAAAAATACTAGGGGGCTATGGATGGCCAATTATGATATGTCTAAACAAGAGTCCCACTCCATGAAGACAAAGTATTTTTCTAAAACATTGAACAATCCATTAATGCTTGTAGACAGTTAGGAATCCACAGCACAATCCATTTGTTGTTGGGAAAGAAGTTGACCATTTAAACTTCAGCTGCCAGAAATCAAAGGGTATAATGCATGACAAGGCTAAAGATGGCGTTGTCCAGTACAGGTTTATCCATCGTACATTCAATGTCCATCAAGGCATAATTACAAGGTAGGTGCTGGAACTCCAGGTGTTGCTTGGCGAGGTAGGTTATAAATAACACCAAGAAACTGGTCCGCAATACGGCCGGCCTCCCTCAATCCGCTGAGGAGAGCCCCGTGAACAGTTGCTGGATAATTCCGGATGGTATGTTCTCCAGCAAAGAACAAACGTGGGATTGGCTGAGAAGAGAAAGTTGAGAAGAGAATTTGTTTTTGATTGAATTCCTAAAGTAAAACATACACCAATTCTGCAAGAACTACATTTATAGCTTATTTTTTTGTTTAATTTTAAACCCTGATAAGGTGATATTAAGTTCAGAATTAGAGCAAATTTTAATCCTGTGTTAATCAGTACTGGACCAGTAATGGAGCTCTTTGCAGATATATTCTGTTATTTGTAAGAAGCTGGGGAACAACATCAGCACACTTTTACAATTTAGAATTGTGGTTTCTGTGCAGGGTTGTTATTGCACGCTGACATAACCATGTTTTAAACCGATTAAGAATATAATCTGTTCTTAACTACAAAGAAAGATACTAATATCGCTCTTTAGTCTTCTTAGATGTGTATGTGTGCTTCCTCAGATCTCCTGAAATGGATACTAAAGCATGCTCAACACCAGGGGTAAGAACCTCCATTTGAAAAAAACAAAGCTGTGCAACTAAGTAGCCATAAAGATATATAAAAAACTCACTTGTGGTGCTCCAGGGATGGCTGGGCCAGGAGTAATAGGCTGAGCCATCAAATCGTAATCATTTCCTGAAGATCCAGCTGCTACGTAAGAATAAGATCCCCTGGCCCAGGGATCAGCACGCCAGCGACTCACAACAGTCTCTTTTGGCTAAAATAAAAAGATAACAGGTAACATTAATACAGTTTGCATATTCCTTGGCTAGCTAATTTGCATGTACAATAAATTCCAAGACAGTACATCTGAAATGGTTCACCAACAATTAAAAATATAACAAGCTAATGAAACCTATTTCCTCTACAAAAAAAAAAAAAATGAAGAATGACATTCATAGAGAGGGCAAAAGAAAACACCTTACCATCGGCAGTCCCCAATATAATACTTCACAAGAAACGGTCTATTGCAACCACTCCATGTGCATACTATTTGTTCTTATAGGTGGTAATTGGGTTAATTGTGTAAGTATTGATTATTAACACTGTGAAACAAACCTGTGGAACAGCACCGCTTCCGAATATTCCTTTAAGGATAGCCAAGCAGCGACCAACTATAACATCATCACTGATATTTTCCATGATTCCAGCAGCTTCCCCTGCTACTAATGCCAGTAGGATTGGTGCTGTTAACAAAAGAAATTACCAATTGTTAATAAACGTTCACTTAAAATTGGTTAACCCACAGTTAAATTAAATAACCGTAGAAATGTGCCAAAAGAATTTCTTGTAAGAAAAAATAGATAAATACAAAATAAACGAAAATAGTGAAACTATAGTGAATACACTTATTACTACAGCTGAACTGCCCACAAATGTCATATTGTTTATGCAACTTGTGATTCACCCAAGAGTTTACAAGTGGATCAAAACATTAAGCTACAAACGATTCCATAACAGAATAATGAACCAAGATGTTTTTACCTTTATAAAGATTCCAAAAGAGGAAAAGCTCCCCTCTACTGGCTGTGGTGCTACCGACATGGCCAAATAGGTTCACAGTTGGGTCCCAAAATACTCTGTCAAAACACAGTACCACCTTAAAAAAAAAAAAAAGTAAAAGTGGTTGAAAAACATTACATACAAGAAATATAAAGCAAAAAAAAAAAAAAAAGTGTAAAATTAAGCAGACAAAAGTAAGAAGAGTGTCTTCAACTAAACCACTGTTGAGCGATTAAACTGTACCCTGAACAGGTTCTGTGCTGTTCCTGTATGAATACTTTCACAAGCTGTACTCATACAGATGCATAACACTGCCCCTTAAATTACCAGACCAGTCATATTTATAGTCATAATACGCTTTTGAAGAATTTGATGTAATAATATGCAAAAAGCGTTATTTAAAAAGCTTAAAATAAATAAATACAGCTTTTAATTTGTAACTATTGTATTCAATACTGCTTTAAAAAGGAACTCTTTGTGCATTTTTTATTTTATATAAAAAGGTTTTAACTTGGTTAATTACTTTTATCTTCCTAAACTGTGATATAAAATTTAGACTTCACTCTTTATACTCCTTCCTTACATAGGAGATAAATATTGTTAGTTGCTTACAAACTTCATAAGCATGAGAAATGTCCTCCAAAACTACAGAGGAGTGTGTAGTTGGTGAGTAAATTTACACAATTACCTTATTTAGATTTCCAAATCCCATTCTCTGAACGGCAGATGTTTTCCACTCTGGAAGTGGAGGGACAAATTGCACGGCTGGCGGCTGCTGCTTTAATACACCGAGGGGGAGTGTACAAAGGACTGCATCACACTTATAAATAAATGTCTGACTAGTGGAGCGTGTGTTCACAGCAATAACTTCACATCCTAAAGGAAGATAAGAGACATACTTTAGAAACACTTTACCTTTTTGACAGATGCAATATTAGTACAAAAACAAAGAAATATGAACCCTGAAAGGTTTTACTTCAAAAAGAAAACTAGCCTTCATGTATTTTTGTATGCCAATTAAATAATTAATAAATGAATATAATTTACCTATTTGGAAGTAATATATGCAGGAAGCATTGTGCTCAACAGCTGACAATCTGTTTTGATGTTCCTGCAGCATACAATGTCGGTTTGAACGGTTGTGGAGCTGAGGTGTAATTGTCAGCAATGTGTGCAGTGTGTAGTGTAAAAAGTCTGCATGCGCGAGGGGAAGCCGTTAGTGTAGCTATGTGCTTCCGCATTGTGTAAGTTAGTGCTGTAAAATGACGGCAAATGTGTATGTGTTACGCAGGTGTGGATGATTTAGCGTCCTTGCTAAAAGTGTATCTTGTACGGCTTTTTAGAAAAGCTGTATGTGCTTGGTGGTGTTTTGCGGATTTTGGGTCCTGTAGCCTTGTTTTCGTCGGCGGACAATTTTTCTCTTGCTTAGGGGATTTTCGTGCGTCTAAACTCTGTAATTTTGACTTAAATTGAGGTGTAACTTCACTTGCATGGGCCCTGGGTGCCCCCCCTTGCTGTGGGTAAGTTTTTTTTATGTCATTTTTGTGTGTATTTATTGTTTTTTTAATGGTTTTCCACTGCGCGAGGTTCGGCGTTAAAGTCGTATTTTCGCGGCTCATATTTTTTTGTGTGCAAGTCTGTATTTATTGATTGAGTGTTAGATCTATTTTATCAAAGTGACGCTTGTGTGGGTGTTTGTAACCGCTTGTGAGGCGCCGTGGAGCCTCCACCTTCTGCAAATGCAGCCCCTCGCTTTGCGATAGTCTGCTGCGTTTGCGGACGAAACTGCGTCCAGTTCTTGCGAGCTCGCGCAAAACAACGATTTGTAGTTTGACAACTATTATATGTGATGGCACTATTACCCGTCTTTGCCACCATTACTGATCTTAATAGCTGCTGTTCAGGTTAATATGGCAGAGAGAAAACAATCCGTTAATTTAAAAAAAAAAAATGATATATATGATTTTAAAGGTACATCCACTTCAACTACAATTAGGTTTATATTTATGAAAAAATTTACTTTCTGCATTAACGGAGACCTCGTCTGTGTTATGTTAAACAATGTCCTTATTGAAGAAAGCTTACTGGGTGCCTTTAGATAAAAAACAGTGACTTCACTATCAAGCACAACAATTCTGTTTATCATCAGGAAAACATATGCATGCATCTGTGTTTTTTTGAGTGGTTACACTAGCTAGCACTAACCTAGTAAAGAATGGTTTATGCATAATATACAAAATCAACAAAAGCGTTTCAGTTAACGCAATGGTTTCTGTAACTCATAACAAGACAGTACACTAACTTTGTAATGTTAATTATTTTAGGATTTGAAGATATATATTTTTGTTTCCATATCCCTTTAAAAATAAATCTAGTTCATTCATGAAATAAACAAAACTACATTAAATATTTTCTAAAGACCTGCACATACCAGAAGCTGTGTAGCGTACTTGACGTACTGCAGTATTCAACTTAATATCAAGCCCTTCTGCCAAAGCAACAGGAACACAGGAATACCCATTTCTGACTGTTAAATGGCTGCCGGTGAATTCAAAGTCATCATCCTGTATGAACATATTGTGATAGTTATTAAAGTTGGTTTAACAGTATACATTCTAGCAAAATATATTTGAATTCATATAAATGTAAAACTGAAAAAAAAAAAAAAGCTTCGATTTTGAATAGATTATTTGTAATGCACCAACATATTCTGTAGTGCTGTACAGGAGATAAGAACAAGGAAAAATACAATATTAACAAACTGCAGAAAATGGAGGGCCCCGTTTTGAGCTTAGTTTTATAAAAAGTGCTTTTTCCCCCGAATGCACCCTACAGGATTAAAAACTCGCTTCTTACTCTGCTCCAGATCACTCATGCTTTCAGTGTATTTGTTTAAAAAAAAAAAAAAAAAAAAAAAAAAGTCTCTGAAAATGCTCAAGGCTTACACAGATTGCTAATGTTCTTTATTCTTGCTTACTGCAGTAATCCTTTAGAAGGAAAAAAATAAAATAAAAAATCTGCTTGCCATTTTGGGTAAGTAGGAAAAAGTACACTACTCATTTGTAAACAAAACCTAAAATTTACATTTGCAAGGTATTTATAAAAATCGGGAGGTACAATTATCAGTATAAATTTGTTTCTCCCAAATATCTCATGAAAGCAAAAGAAAATATAGACTTCCCTTGTAAATAACTAAACACATAGCAATACAATTATCATCATCCACACAAATTACCTGGTCCCAGTGCTTTAGAGACAGAGTAGACAACGGTGTTGCATTAGCAAATTCCAAATTTGCAAAGTGCCAGTCCAATATCTGTCTATCTCGAGATGACAAATAAACATCACTGTGGGGAAAAATATTGACAAAATATTAGAAAACAAAAACTATGCTTATAAAAAGGACTGCAAAAGTATGTCTATGACATACAGATGGGACAAATCTGCTCACCACATACATAGACATTTATCAGATTCTGGAAACCCAACAGTTTTCTCACCTGGGAGGATTTGCCTCAAGTTCTTGCAGTTTCTCTTCAAGTTTCACTTGGGATTCTGCTAACAGATCATATTCCTATTGGAAGAAATCAATCATACAAAATCAATATAGTGAGATTGTAGAAACAAATCATCAGATTTTGCATCCAACTCAATTTATGCAGACTTCAATATGCTCTAAAACAGTTCAAAACTCCATATCCAGTTTTAAACACACTTCACACAGACCACACAAAACATTGTAATGCACAACTGGCACAATGTCCGGTTTTGTTACCTTCATGAAAGACTAAGAGGTGCCTAACATAAATGACTGTCCATTTAAACATTTCTGACAATTACTGGAAGTGGCAAAAATTGAATAAAAGTATTAATACATTCTTAGAAGACAACTTTTTTTTCCAAATGCAGTAAACAGACACCAAGCACATTGTAAAACTGATTATAGGCATTACAAGCACAGGATTAATCATTTTAATACAGGGAAATTATTTATTACAAGCTGGTTGCTAATATTTTGAGATACGTATAATTATTTTGCATACCTTACAAAGTGCTGTCAAATCCCTGTGCTTGCTTTTTACAAGAAACTCTGCCGTGATATCTCGTGGAGGTTTCACCTCCGATGCCTCCTTGAACTGTTGATGAAGCTCTTTGATCTTCTCTTTCAAATTCACCATCTAGAAAAAAAAATTGTGAGCATATCCATAAAAAGCACAAAATTTGGTGTTTGTGTGGCATTTAATATCTACATAAACATGTCAGGAATCAACCACGTACAAAATCACAAACAATGTCCCAGTAGCATAGTAAAATGGTGACACAACTAAACACCTTTTATTTTCTACAAAAGGAATAATATGAATGAAAGGGCCATTGTAAAAGCCAGGTAAAAGGTTATGAGAATCTTGTTCCCAAAATTGTTAATTGTTCAGCTTTATAAAAACATCTTAAACTAAGTCATCTTGAATAAAGATTGTAAATATAAACGTATCTGCCTGAGGTGCTGCAATTCTCTTCTCCTCTCTTCCTACATTGCTTAATTTATATCTGTTATGTCAATAATAATGAAGTGTGTTTAAACATAAAATCAATTTTACTATAAAACAAAGTATACAGAATAGAAGAGAAACAAACCTTATTAAGCAACTCTTTTAATTCTTCTTGAGTTTTCACGATTTTCTTCCAGTGCTCAATCTGTTCGTCTTTTACATGCTTTTCTTGTAGTCTGTTGAGAATAAAGAAGAAACAAAAAACTTAATTTTTTTATATTTAGTTTGAGAAGATGAGAAAAAACATTAAATCTGGTGTAAGCAGAGCTGCATTTTATTAAACTCTCCATTTTATTCATACATTTTTATATAATGTGATAAGTAGACTTTTAGATTATTCTCATTCTTTCAATATAGAAAACACGGGTCCAAGAAAACCAAACCGTAATATTGTACCCATAGAACAAACCTATATATATATATATATATATATAAAAAAAAAAAAATAGTAGTTACAATTACATTTTAACTTAAGGAAGTGGGAAGTTACGGGACAGAACAACACACAAGTAGCATATAAATTATGAATACACCCCTTTGGAACTTCATACAAATTAGAATGATAAAAATATATTAATGCATAAGATGTTTCATTACTCTCAGGTTTTCATGCATAAGCCATCTAAAAAAAAAATAAAAAAATGTTGTGCTTGTTCAAAATAAATAAATAAAAAAAACTTACTGTATTACAACCTCCAAAGCCTGACCAAGAGAAACGGGTTTGTTGTTAAGAATATTGAAGTCCAGTTGATGGCTGAGGTAGGATGTAGCTTCCAACAGGCGGTTGAATTCCTGTTCCACCATTTCGTCCTTCTCTTTCGGCACCTGAAACTCAAATTGAACAGAAATATAAAAATTTACGCCTTGGATTTCACTGTAAAGAAATGTGGATTGACAGTTACAAATGAAATGTCTTGAGCAAGATGTAAGAAACAGTCCATAAAAATGCTTCCTTATGGACTCAAAAATATCGGCGTTTAGTTTCACTTAAAAGATAACACAGGAAACCAATGTGACATCATGTTAAAAAATGTATATTTATTTGCAACTAATAAAAAGAAAACATGCTTAATAGCAAACAAACATTCTCATGGGCATAGTCATTTTAAATGGGCCAAAAATAAAGTTGAAAACAATGAATAAGATTATTTTATGTAGAAAGCCTAATGCATTACCATCCAATAAATTACAGTTACGAAGTCTGAATAAAACCATAAGTAAATTTACAAATGTAATCAAACATCGAAAAATTTTATACTGCTACGCAAAAGCAGTTTTATCTTAATATAAACTTACAGCTTGTCCATTGGCCTCATAAAGAGGACATTTTTGCTTGATCTTTGCCAGTTCCATATTTACTTGCTTACTTATTACTGCCATTGGATTTCCACCTTAAAAAGAAAACATCAAACCATTCACAAACAATTGACTTTTACAGACTATGCTGTGTTTAATTCATTATCTGCTCAAACCATTGGCATGTTTAATTATACATTATACTCTAAGTAGTAATCATAAATATCCTAGTCAATCATACAGGGAAGCTCAAACTATTCCAGTTCCACCTATCAGATTTACCGTATTGGCCCGAACCTAAGCCGCACCTGTGAATTGCAAGAAAAAAATATTCGAATAAAAGCCGCAACTTATCTATGGTAACTTCTTTTGCGTGTTACAGGCGGAAAATCGTAGCTTGCAAACCGTTACAAAATCGCTATTCAATTCTTGATATGCACTCACACCCGTAAATGGCAAATGTAAAAGAAAATCCTAGGGGTTCCAAATAGGACCCGCAAGGGGGTTAAATGTAGCACCGTAAATGCAAATTAAAAAAATCAATACTGAACTGTAAAATACAGGTAAAGCAATGAATTACATTAGAATTATGGTAATTGTGCAACAGTCTCAAGCCCGCAAACCGGCAATTATTTTTCATGGTCGCGAATATAAGCCGCACCTGTAATTTCCAAGCTCGGAAAAAAGTGTGGCGTATATTCGGGCCTATACGGTAGTTATAAAATAAACTGATCAACAAAAAAACAAACAAAAAAAACCCCCAAAAAATAATCAGAAGTTTATAAAAAAAAAAAAATATTTTTTTTACCATAAATGTAATGTGTCTAAGTACTACTTTAAATAAAGAGTAGTAGAATAGTGAAAGTGGTAGAGTCAAACACTGCTAAGGAATTTAAGCATGTCTGGAATAATGCTTTCCTGAGGATTAATTAAACTAAACTTTTGGGTACATATAATGGACAGACCAGATTAGCCTTTTTTTTGATTCTTAGATTTTAGTCAAAGTTATGTTTCTATGTTTATAAGCATGGTGATTATTCTGATTATATTAATATCTAATCACGCATCACAAGAATGTATTTATACAATGATCTTTGCCTATCACCTTATGCTTGGCAGAACATAATAATTTGTTTAACTGTGGGATAATTCTTTGATGTTCAAAAATAATCTATCTACCCTGCAGTGCTTTTCCTTTAAACTTATCAAGATTGTTCCAGAAATTAGAATGCATTATTTCTAAGCATTACTCTGAAATCTCCACTTATTTCCCTTTGTTTCCTCTGGGTGTATACAAGTAGCATCACAGTAGTATAAACTCACCAAGTCCCGTGACTACCATTGCACCTAAATCAGCAACATAATTTCCTTTACGGAATGTAGCAACTCTGCCTCCAACACGATCCTGTTTTGTTGGAAGTTTAAGAAAAGAAAATCCATGAATATAATGGTGTGTCGAGAAGGCTGACATTTGGAAGGACAATAGTGAAGAATTATATTATAAGAATAAAACATTTTAAGCAGTGTAAGGAAATGGATGTGTAAAGTTGTAATAATATAATTATGTGAATATACATCTCAAACTCCAGATAAAGCATCACAATTATGATGCAAAGTGGACCATTAAAGGAATTTTATTATATATTGTATTTTGATTAACTAAAACTTGATAATGGGCATAGTGGTTTAAAAAACAAAATTACAAAACAAAGAAAAAATAAAATTCAGCCTTTACATTTCAAAATGCATTATTTTATTTTTTTTACTGCAGGGTTTTGTTTTCTTCTCTTAGAAGATTCCAATGCTACCTTGTAATGTAATGAGCTTTGCATGTATACAATCAAATCACTGGCAGTAGTAGATGCCTCACTACTATTGTGAAGACAGAAGATTCCCAGGGGGTTTAAAGGCTCACCCTGTCTTAAAAGTTGATAAGCAGAAAGCAAGGTGGCATATTCCAGAGCAACATAAGTGCATATAAAATGTATTAAGGGGCTTTATCATAACTTTTACATTCTAAAAATTCCAACTATTTTCATGGGTAGTTAATCAAAATTGTATATTTTTAATATTTTACTAGAGTGTTTTTTAAACTGACAATGATTATTTCTAAGTTCAAACCCCATTGTGAGTGAAACTTGTAGTGACATTACCACAGTAATTGCTACTACCGTTTCTCTTCTTGGAAACAATGATGTCATCCTATTGCAATGCTACCTCATCTGAAAGCACAGCAGGAACCAAGAGCTGCAGATAGCAACTACCAACTGGATGGAGTAAAGGATTACCTAATGACTGCAGCAGCTCTGCTTCACACAAAAGATTGTTTTCAATGTGCATATAATTTTAATGTGCCATTAAAGAAGCTTAACATTTATGCAGAAGGAACTAAAAGATTCTACCCCACGTATCCCGGTCTCTTTTTGAATTAAGGTCAACTGAAAAGTTCAAAGACTGATCCAAACATTTTTGATTTTCTTCTTTGGGCAAAGATTTTAACATTTACTTTCTATCAATCAAATCAAGAATGTTTAAATAAATACATAGTATCCTTAAAATGTGTGTATGTATTAATTACATTTATGTGGCTTTTTTAATTCTTCTGTAGGTGTTCTGCAATAACTTGATAATTGTTTACTTGGAAAGCAACACAACACTGCAATAATTAAGCACTTGCCCTGGCTTCCAACAGTGTGACATCCATGCCAAAACTTTGTAACTGACGGGCTGCAGCCAAGCCGGACACTCCAGAACCAATGATTATTACTTTTCCTGTTTTCTTGGCTAAAGACAACAAAATTAATAAAGATGTGTGAATCAATTAGATTAAGTATCAAAACAAAAAGTCACACACACACTACTGTACCAAACTTATACTTATGGACAAAAAACAACAACAAAAAAATAACTTGTTTCAATCATTGCAGGTAATTAGATACTAAGGGAATTTATTAAGCATCTCAAGTGCATCCCCCCACCCCCCATTTTAGGTGAAAAGATGCCTAGTAAACACAGCCCAATTGATGATTATTGATTCAGTGACTAGGGATCTATATAGAAAGGTGGTTCCCTTAAAGGTCAGACACATTACTTACTTGGTAAAGGCTTCAATCTTTTGTAGACACCAAAGTTAATTAAACCATGTCTTTCTAGATAACAGTGTATCCTGTGAACAAGCACCGAGTCACCTAAAATACAAAACATAGATAGACATACTCTAGTATAGGAAATGTATAACAGTACTACTCAAAGCATCATCATAATAATAATAATAGCTTTTTTTTCAACAGTAAGTCATTCCTGAGTAATATATAATTTTTGTGGCTAATGTGCAGCACAATATGCTAATTTGTGCACCAGAGTACTTGACAAGGGAAGGCATTCTTCAATTGCATGGAAATTTGGGATTTTAGTTTTGGCTACTAAGCAGACAGTGATTCTAATGAGCAGCACTAATATGTGAATTTTTCAGGAATGGACCATTTAAGAAATGTACAACACACAGCCAGCTGTTCATGCTATTTAAAAAAAAAAGGACTTTAATTTGGCTTGTCACTAAATTGGATTTTTTTACCAATTCAACTTACTATTGTAAGGAGCTTCTAACTGCTGAAGTGTTGCCTCAAACGTCAATTGCACCTTTGGGTTGTCCAACCACAGCTGCAACTGTATAGAGGTAAAAAAAAAAAAAGGTATCATTCTTTAAGTTATTCACATGGTTTATTTACATAAAAATTATACTTAACAAAAACTATCAAACAAATTCAAATAGAATGCATTTAATCAAAGAAAAGGTAAGTATACAGATCTACTTACAGTGCGGTTCCGGATATAAAGGAAAACTTTCTGTGTTGGTTGTGGTCCACTGATAATATCAGGGAAGCATGCTGCCTCTTGAGAAGTCATCCTGTCATGTGGAAGCCTACTTTGGAAAGCAGCACCCTCCACACCTGCAAAATAAAGTCTAAATATTCACTTATTTCATGTATGAAAGATTCGTAATTAAATCAAAGCTTTGAGAGAAAAGTCAATTACTATTATTATTTTATTTTTTTAAAGTGTAGTCAATTTCTATGCAGCGGCCTATTTACAGCACAGCTCTTGTAGAATAGTTTAGAAAAATGTGCTCCAATTCCTGACAGTTTGTAAATGATAGGAGATGGTGGAAATTCCAGCTTTTTCTCAAAAGATCAAGTTTTTAAAAACATTAAAATGAAAAGGTGTTAATAACAAAGTTATGAACACACTAAAATTACAGTGGCCATTTGATGTTTGACATGTTAACGCTCACCATAACTGTAACAAGTGACCATTTCAGGCATTCATTATACAGTAGTAAATAGATTTCCAGAATAGTGACCAGGACAAAATGTGAGTTGTGCGCATATCTACCTAGTCTTAGGGGTCCTATGGAACAGTGGATGTCATAAACATTATGGTGCGAGAGCTTTCAGTCTTCATATGCCTTGTATTGTTTTTCTGTTACCAAAATTACTGTCATGTCGGCCATTAAAAATATATTGTCTAAAACAATGGGGAACCATACTTTGGCCCTCATTCTATTATCGGCCGTAAATCGACCGCAAAGCTGCGATTCCTTGCGGGGCTCCCGTTACCTTGCAATTCAATTATACAGCGCCGCAAGGATATCCCCTTAAATGCAAAAATAAATTCAAGACGGCACTGTAAAGCTCTGTAAATGCTAGGGATCATTATGGGGGACATGAGGATTAATAGCAACCCCCTCTCAAGCTTGCACATCAGCCCAAATCCGAGATTACATTAACTGTTTATTTTCCGGCCGCAGCGTGGGCGGGTCTGAGGTGCTCCAAGCCCTCTGGACTTTTTACATGGATATGTGACATAAATTAAAATAAAATGTATTTACGGATTTGAGTGTAGGGGAATGTTGTGCTACGAATGCTAACACCTACAATCACTTTATAGTCTCATAAGAGTGCAGGATGGCTTTAGTATGGCTTTAAAATGTGCTTAATTGTGTGCCTGCGGGACCTTTTTGCTGCAAGTAAGCTGCGGCTCGGTTTTAGCCTTGCAGAGAGGGTTCCCGGAGCAATTGAATAGCAACCAGGATTTTCTTACGGCCGAAACTCTTGCGGCCATTTAAGATCAAAGGCTTTCCTCCGGCGCGTGCGGCCGCAAGGGATAGCAAGGCGCCGGCCGCAAGCCTGCCGGAATCCCCGGCCGGAAGGGAATAGAATAGGCGAATAGCTTGCGGCCCCGCATCTCCTACGGCCGATAATAGAATGAGGCCCTTTGGGTCTAACCCTTCTTCACTACCATTATAGGCAAAAAAAAGCTAGCACCGTGATACAGATTAAATCAAATTCTTATACAACCACCACTCTTTTTCTCACCCCCACCCAGTTTCAAAAATGTTCTTTTTGTCTATTCTAAGCTTTAATGATAACAGTATAGATTGTTGGTACTATGCAATTGCCAGAGTCATTCCCACAGATGAGCCACCCCACATGCCAACCATAGAAACTGGTCTAGTCACAATATTATTGCAATAACTGGCACCCACCAGATGGTTCTTCTGGTTCACTGTCATTTTCTTCCTCTGGTGGAGCTTGTGGAGGGGGTGGGGGCACTTTTTTCTCTCGCTCAGCTTTTGCATTTCTTTCTTCTTCTGAATAATACTCATCTTCAGACAGATTAGCTAGACTTTCATCCATCTCTCGGTACTCGACCTGCAAAAAATAAAGTTTACAGCTGAATCTAGAACAGTTACTAGACATGACCCCCTTGCAGAGGTATAAACGGACACCTACAAAATAAAGGAGTAAGGTCTCTGGATTGGGGCCCGCCCAGGGAAGGCACCAAATAGAAAATCGTTTTAGGTCACAAATTAGTAGCAGCCAGTAATGTAAAACGAGCTGCTAACAATGTACACATATACACTTTCTAGTCACCTCCCACTATCATACTTCAAGTACTGTATGCTTGTTTCCCATCTGGGTGGCTCTCACTGCAGAGATAATACATCATTCAGGGAGTAGAGAAATAAGGAGCTCATACTGCCTGGGCGCAGTATTTAAAAAAACAAAACAAAAACAACAACAACGCGGTCATTTAAGAGACAATTACATTCCAATTTCTTATCATGTATTTAAAATAACATGTTTCAAACATTGGAAATATTTTTTATTACATGAAAAATGAGGACTCTGAAATTCAGCAGCCATACTTTCTTATCTTGCATCAAGTGTATATTTTTTGTAGAATTGACCATAAAATTCTCAAGGTATATGGCAAACACAACATTACTGTGGTAAAAAAAAAAAAAAAAAAAAAAAAAAAAGGTCTCTCCATAAATGATAGCAGACAGAAAGATATTATTCTGATAGGCTGAACAAAATCAAACTACACTCCCACATTTTTAACTTTAGAGTGGAATTGTGTTGCAGTGTAAAAGGTTACATTATAGGAGTCATTCAATATATATATATTTTTTTTTTATAAAATGAGAGCGATTTTATGACACGAAAATATACATTTATTCTGTTTGCAATGGCAAATTGTGAATATATAATCTGATTTTTGTGTTTGGTAGTGCTTCAAGAGTTACAAGGTCTCAAAAGGGTGACATAACAGTCTGGCTCTTTTTGGGCACACGTCTAGAGGGTTAAAAGCCATGATGTAAAAGAGAAAAAAAAAAAAGAGTGGTACATGGTAGGTTTTATACATTTATATTATTGGAGACTGAAAGTGGTCATGTTCCTGTGGACAGAAACTTGGTGGGTTACCATCCTGCAGGTAATATATTGCCCAAAACGGCCTTCTGATGGCAGTGCGTAAAGAAAAGTATCAGTGTTGATGCAAGTGTGCATTATTTGAATTGTAAGTCATGTCAAAAGGGGATTTATTGTGTCTTCTGATTCCTGTTGTGAGATGAAGTTGAATAACCCATACAATTTACATGCATAACCACCCTGTACATAAAAACACTATTCCACCTATACTTCCTTAGCGACATCACTCAAATATACTATGCTCAGAAATCATGCTATTGTCATGAAAGCTGTGCACCAATTAAGCAGCTACAAGTATGCGACCAAGAAATCTGGATAAGATAGGAGTAGCTCAAAAAAGATCAGGAAACAGCAATTTTAGTTTTCCTTGAAGATGGTCAACATGCTTTTAAACCACATTTTTATATTTATATTTACTACTTAACAGTAAACAAAAGCTTGACAATTACAGTTGATTCTTATGAAAAGGACCACTTTGTACGGCGTTACAATACCACAGTTTAATATTACATTTTAACAGGTAAACTATAGCAATGGTTCTCAGACCTTTTTTTTCATGGACCACATAGAAGTTGCGAAGAGTCTTCACAGTCAACCAATAATTGTATGTCTGCTTTAAACACTTATAATGTGCTGTAATTGTTTGAATATAGCCTGTGCACTCAAGACCATAAAATATAGTATCTATATGCCTCAGTGGTAATTATTATACACCTTTATTAATTTTCTTAATTTCTGTGGACCACCTGAATGAAGTTCAGATTACCAATGGTGCGCAGTCCACATTTTGGAAACCCCTACCTATTCCCAATTCCCAGATAACCACTCAAAAATACTGATGGTGTTGGTGGCCCACCATAAAACTGCGGAGGATTACTAATGACTTTTCTGTCTACTGTATAACCATTCTAATAGTATAAGCTGCAAAGCGTTTCACAATATAGTATATAAGCCTCCTGTCCTACTTATTTATGCATCTGTAATAGGGGTTTTATCTTAATCCCAGTTCTTTCACAAACTACCTGAGTGAAGTTAATGCACCACAGTTTCTGAACCTATCCCCTAGACTGAATATTTATCTCCCTAACGCTCTCTTTTGCATTCTGCTTCTCCTATCTGCTGTTTCCTTATTCCTCGCTACATTTAAGTCTCACACGGTTCCCCCATTTCAATATCTTTTCTTGGTCCAGTCAAAAGCATAAATTACCCCTAGGGGGGCGCCCCCTGCCCCCCGATTTAGCACCCATGCACTAAAGTCCTATTTAGTAAACATAAAAAGCTTCTCGTGTAAGAATAATGTTTGTAACATACAATGGGCTAAGCTCATGCAGAAAAGCTCACTGTATTAAACAAAAATATTAAGTCTGTAATAGCAAAGTAAGGCTTACCAGAAGCTAATCCAAATTATTGAATGCTAGACTAGACGTGTAATACATTTTGTTTTCACACTCAGTCAGTATAACAACTATGTGCTGCAGGTTAACTCACAATAAAATACAAAAGTAATAAGTGTTAATACTTTTTATTTTACTGCCTACAATCATATGAATAGTCCCTGTATAGGTCTCTCCTCTGTAGCCTATGCAGACACAGACTTTGCTGTGCAGTGTCTCATATAACCAATCAGTGACCATCTCTCAGAGTCCTTACAGAGTCTGTGGCTGCATACTAAGCTTTACATTTTTCATGGATTAAAAGTTGACCTTTATTGTAATACATTTAAATACAATCAAACCAATAAGTACACGAGCTAAAAGAATATTAGCCAAGCCTTTGAAACATAGCCGTTTTAATAAGTCCAATAATGATATAGTACTCTCTTGTTAAGTGTTTCTAACTTAAAATTTGTGAGGTGATGTAAGAACTAATAAGCAAGATGCCCCCTGATAAAGTCAGTTTGACACCAACGAAACGTGCGTCGTACTGATTGATTCGATTGCATCTTAACTTATCACAATAAAAAAAGTTGACTTTTAAGTCCTCAAAAATTTTAAGCTTGGTTGTTTCAGAGGTGTTTTGCAGTAGGAATTATACAGATAAATGACTGTCTGCATACACGCAGTAGACAGACACATAAACAGAACTTATATGCACAAAAAAAAAAAAAAAAGTACATAAAAATAAATATATATATATATATATTATATAATTGATAACATCCAGAAAACTTCCATGTCCATTTAAACTACTGGTCAAGGCATGACAGTTTAATACAGCAAGGAGGCAGTTTAAAGACCCTACAATAAATACAGTGAAGCTTACCTTTCTATATATTCTCTAATATAACAGGCCATCACAGATCCATCTCTACTACTTCTTCATTTAATAAATCTAGCTTAAGATCCTTGTAAAGATTTGATTGCCATGTTAAATTCTTACAATAAAAGGAGTTATTTTTAATGCATTAGATTGTTCTTTCCTAAATGTACTTCAGTATAAATACATTACTAACAACTATTCATTAGTGAAACTTTTGAGAAAGAATAACTGGTCCTGCCTTTCATTTGGCCAACAATAATATATTTGAAAGGTCCCAACCATCACCACACAATGTATAAGTAAGCGAAGGCACAGATGGAGTCAGTCTAACAGGTCGTCTCTAATTACCACTAAAGTCCCTATTCTTATATTTCTCAATTTCGTGTTTTTCGCAACATGCTGTATTTATACAGCTACAGACATATTTATATAGATTAAAGAATATAGGACGTTTCTATGCCTTATAACACAACAAGTGATTGTGTACTTTGCTTTGTTAGCACTGGGCTTTTTCCCTAAGAGCCTCTTTGTTTGCATCAGCAGATGGTATACAATAAAACCCCATCATGACAAAGCCAGCCATGAATGTCCAACACAACGTGCAATCTGATTATAACAAGGAAACAACATCAAATCGTGGGGTCCAACCTGACGGCGAGGACGTACAGACCCCCCCCCCCCCCAAAATCATTACAATCTGGTAACATCATATAATTATTATTATTATCATCTTTATTTATATCGCGCCAACATATTCCGTAGCGCTGTACAGGGGTTGAGTACATAGCAGAAAACAAATTAAACACCTTGTAAAGAATGGAGGGCCCTGTTTTTGAGCATAAAATCAAATGTACATAGAGCTTGTTTCCAAGGCCTGACACAAGATTGAAAACTCGCAAACTTACAATGTAAGAATGGAGAAATAGAGCAATGTATACAATGCTAGAAATCTGCACATTATAGTCACTAAACTGATTATATATATATATATATATATATATATATATATATATATATATATATATATAGGCCCTGAAATTGTGTGTATGTCTGGGGAGGTAAAGCAGCTTATTATACTGGAGGCTCTTTAGTTATTTTTAGTATCAGTATCATTTATTATATGTACCCACAGACACACAAGAAAATATTTTGTTTTTAAAATGTTAACAAAGCTCAGAGAAAGGCAGCCTGGGACATAACTAGATTAGGATCGGAGTCACAGATTGGGCTACCTTAACCCTTACATGCCTGATAAACTGGAGAATATTTAAAGGGGCCCACAACCATTTGTAATATATATTTTTTTAAAAAGGCAAACTATGAAGTGTGTGTGTTAAAACAGTATGTGTATAAAAACAAATAAGGAAACAGTTTAGTGTCACTACAGTAAACATGAATTTCTGCGTTTTAGTCTATATGCAGAGCTTCATATATACAAACACTATGTGCCCACCTTGGCTCTCTTCCTGCGGCTGGTCCTCCGTCCCTCGGGGGTCTCTGGTTGTCCTCCTCCCTCCCCTCCGGCCATGATGCTGGGTGCGCTGTGTCCCTCGGCCCCGGGAGAGCCTCTCTCTTTCTTCCTCGGTGTCCTCTCCAGGCCCCCAGTGTCGGCCGAGGCCATGATCCCTACCGAGGATGAGGAGGATGAAGATGAGGAAGAAGAGGAGGAGGCCAGGGGCTGAGCCTCTGGCCCATTCTCCCCGCTGGGCTCGGGCTTTTTGCTGGCAAGCATTACTGAGGAGGCCGCGGGCTGGGGTCACACTGGCACCGCCACAGCTTTGTGAGGAGAGCGGGAAGCGCGAGCCCAGCAACTGTACCGCGAGGACACCAGCAGCTGCACGGCACGCGCACAATATGTGAGACTCCGGCAATGGGCTCGCGCACCCTCGTTTACTGCACGGTGCCCCTCTGGCCCCGCCCACCAACTCCCACACTCACTACCTGCACTGTACTCTGAAGCTGTATTATTGTACTCCCATATTCCCTGACCTCTGCTGCTCTTCCTTATCTCCTCCCCCTTCTCCCCATCCACTTCCCTCATGCCAGCCCTCCCCTGTGTATGATCCTCCCCCAAGTTATTTCTCTCTGGTCCCCAACCAACCAATGGGCCATATTGTACAGTTATAATAAATAGTGTCCATCATATTGTATGTGTACATAACAACCATTTCCAACTAATGTCCAAATCCACCTCACCCAGTGCAGTAGAACACATAATCCCAGAGAGAGGCTGAGATCAGTGGTGGTGGGACACATTGGTGTATTTCTGCCTAGGCCAGCATATTTTGGGTGGCAACTGTTTCCCTCAATTTACTGATAGAGTACTATGGAATATGGTGTTGATCCAGTGGCGGAGCTAAAGAATGGAGGGCCCTTATGCAAAATAAAATGTAGTCCCCCGCCTGGGTGGCTGCAAAATGTTTTTGAGCTGGTAGCCCCACCAACTCAGTGCCCCTCTCCAAGATTCCCATAACAACTCTACTCCCTAATCCCCCTTCTCATAATAGCACCCCTCCCCATGACCCTTTCACATAGTTGTTTCACTTCTTGAGGCTTCAGTAGAAATGCTCTTTTTTTAAATAGGCATGAACCAATTTCTGGCCAGAGAGGGTCCACTGCCAAGGAGGAACAGGGGGGCTGTGGCAGGTAGGTCCATAAAAAAATTACAAAGCATGGCCCCTGAAGAGGAGGGTCCTGATGCATTGCAAATAATTTTGAGAGGGATGCCAGACACATAAATATATTGTAAATAATGGGGTATTTGCCCCCCACCGCCTTCAAGTTTATACACCCATGGCTTCGTCCCCACCAGCACTGGCGTCTGGCAGCCAGTAGATCTGGTACTTAGATTTGTTCTTAGTGTGAGGGCTAAAGTTAGGGTTAGGGCAGGACAGCGTGCCACTATTTTAATTAGTAAAGATTATCATCTGCCTCTACACTTACCCCGAACCCTAACACTTATCAACAACAAACTGAGCAAAGTCTCGGGGTGCTACAGTTCCGCCACCTAGTGCAGTGGCACATTTGTACTATATATAAATAACCTAAGGTTTTGTAATCGTTGGACAGTCATAGTGACGGGGAGGGTGCACACATTTGAATGGGGTCAATGGATGCATTAAACCTATATATGCCCCTTAGTGATACGTTCTACTGCTAAATTTGGGATAGCTGGGAACAGTCTTGACTGTGTATGTGCGCATTGACTGTTCTTCCCTTCCATTTATGAAAATACCCACCCAAAAAACAAACATTTTCTTAAGTCAGTTCAGACTCTCATGCTTTAGGTATTTACACCCCTGTGTGATGTATTTACTTCACCCCCCCCCCCCCCCCCCCCCCCCAGTGAGGTTACAGTTTGCTCATAGCAAATACATATATTAGTAAATAGGTTCCATGGAATTACATAGGAACTGAAAAGACTTCCCATACTAAAGCGAGAGCTCTCACCATAGTGCTGGGAAATGGCAGATATAACCACACTAAGACATTTTAGTGAGTGACTATGTTGCAATGTTGATTTTCACCAGAGGGACATTTATTATGGTAGTTGTGTGTCTGAACAGCTTGCCCTTGAATGTTTTAATACTGCTGTATTGTACTACATGTTATCAAAGTAATATACAGCAAACGTGTGATGATAGCAAACCGTGTGCTAATAACAGTGTAACAGAGACCCTGCACTGAGAGACTGCAGTCACACTGGCCACACCACCAAGGGCTCTTTGTTCTGTGGAACTTCCTGGTTGAACCAGGCAGGAAGCTGCAGCACTAGAGAGGAGTCATGTCCTATATAGTACTGTGTCCTTTGGAAACCTTCTTTACAAAGTTGTATAAATACAATGCACATATAGCTTAGATTGGTTAAAGTGCCCTTAAATGCATTTGTTGCATCTTAAAGAGGGCATTTGATAATGTTGAGCAGTGTCTTTCTTTTATTTTTACATGAAGCTTATGTACTGCTTTGAATGTATAACTATCTTTGGGGGCTTGTCACTGTCAGCCAATGTGCAGCAATACAGCTGTATGAGGCAAGTGTCTGCCAATGAGAACCAGAGCCGTGCATACTTTCTGTTCATACAGATCTATTTGATGTGGAATTTCCTATTAGTTTCCAAAAAGTTTAAAAACGTTTTAATAAATAGTTTTTTTTTTTAATGAAAAAATTGCAGTCCATGTCCCTTTAGCACAATGGCTTTCAGTCTTGCTGAACTGGGGATCAAATGGTCACCTTCTAATGGTCATGGACCACCTTAGAGATCCATTTTTTTGTGCAGGGTGACAACACATGTGACACGCTACTATTTAATTTACTTATGACTACAGTGCATTTTATCTGCTCATTAACCTATCTATAACTATGACTAATAGCTGTGGTGTATTTAAACTATTAGTCTGTCCTCGTTCCTCTTTATCACCAAGGACTGGCCGATAAGTTCTGAGGGACCGGCTGTTGAGAAACACTGAGATAAAGGACCACTGCAGTTCAAGAAAAACACACTTGTTTGTCAAGTAGGTAGCAAAATAACAATATTAGCAGCTGTGTAAACCATGGAAACATTTTTGGAAAAATCTGAATTTATGAGATAAGGAATCCACTTTGTGTTTGTTACATCAGATGCTGAGAGCTGGATGATGCATGTGTGTGTGTTTGTAGTTATTAGTGGAGGCAGTGGTGAGGGAGGAGAGAACAGGCAAAAGTCCAGATCTTTATTTAATAGCTGGGTAAGATTGAAATTGGCACCACGCCCCTTCCCCCTCTGCCCAGAAGCAGAACATTGCATCAAATGAGGCAACAACAGCCCTCCACGCTCTCCATGCAATTCATACAACTTCCACCAATGTATCGTGGGTCCTTCCAGGGTCCTGCAGATGTATCAAAATGTATATTTTTCACCACTTCTCTACTTTGTAAAACTTATCATCTGCCACTACCCTAATCCTAACCATAACCATATGCCTAACCCTATACCCTAACCCTATGCCTAACCCTATACTCTAACCCCTAACATCTCGCCCCTTCAGCTATTTATTTTCAAATTGCAAAAGCCGCCGTAGTACCACATTCTGAGCGGTAAGTGGTGATGCACTACACGTGCGGGATGGCGCCGCCCAGGCTCAGCGCAGAACTGCACTCTGATGACGCTCTGCGCTCCAGCCTGGATCCCATCTGCCCCATCTCATATTTACTGGACCTGCTTGCTGGAGGCTGCCAGGGCTAAGGTAAGGGTCTGACAGTGTGCCATGTGGGACTGGCATGTGTAACTTGGAGCATACTGTATGTAATGTTACTGTCATTGTGTACATGTGTCACTAGGAGCATGTTGCATTGCATGTTTATCACTACATACATGATAAACATGCAATGCAACATGCTCCTAGTGACACATGCACACAATGCCTGGCCCAAATGGCACACTGTCAGACCCTTACCTTGCCAAGCAGGCCAAGTAAATATGAGATGGGGGCTTCTGTGGCAGATGGTATGTAGGCTGGAGAGCAGAGCGTCATCAGGGCACAGTTCTCAGCACCCTGATGACGGTGTGCAGTTCTGCAGCGCACAAAGGTCGGTGTGCCATTACAGACATATCATTATATTAATGTTCACAACTGTAAACTGCCTCCTGCTGCTCCTGCTGCTCCTCCTAGTGGCCTCACTACTCCTCCTGCCGCTCCTGGCAGCTCTTCACTGCCACTCCTGGCAGCTCCTCACTGCTCCTCTTGGCCGCCTCCCTGCTCCTCCTGACAGCCATACTGCTCCTCCTGACAGCCATACTGCTCCTCCTGGCAGCCATACTGCTCCTCACGCTCTGATGCTAAATGCAGCCTCCCAGCCACTCCTGGCAGCCTCACTGCTCCTCCTGGCAGCTCCGCCTGGCAGCCTCCCTGCCGCTCCTCCTAGCAGCTCCCCTGCTCCTGGCAGCTCTTCACACGCCACTGCTCCTTCTGCCACTCCTGATGGCCTCAATGCTCCTCCTGCCGCTCCCGGCAGCTCCTCGTGTTCCTCTCCCTGCACTGCTTCTCCCGCTCCACCTGGCAGCTCCTCACGCACCGCTCCTCCTCATAGCTCCCCATGCCCTGCTCCTCCTGGCAACTCCTCACGCTTTGCCTCTCCGCTCCTCCTGGTAGCTCCTCACTGCAGCCTCACCTCTCCTCCTGGCAGCTCCTCACTGCAGCCTCACAACTCCTCCTGGCAGCTCCTTACTGCAGCCTCACCGATCCTCCTGGCAGCTCCTCCTGACTGCTGCCTTCTGGCAGCTCCTCCTGACTGCTGCCTTCTGGCAGCTCCTCCTGACTGCTGCCTTCTGGCAGCTCCTCCTGACTGCTGCCTTCTGGCAGCTCCTCCTGACTGCTGCCTTCTGGCAGCTCCTCCTGACTGCTGCCTTCTGGCAGCTCCTCCTGACTGCTGCCTCCTGGCAGCTCCTCCTGACTGCTGCCTCCTGGCAGCTCCTCCTGAATGCTGCCTCCTGGAAGCTCCTCACTACTGCTGCCTCCTGGAAGCTCCTCACTACTGCTGCCTCCTGGCAGCTCCTCCTGAATGCTGCCTCCTAGCAGCTCCTCCTGACTGATGCCTCCTGGAAGCTCCTCCTGAATGCTGCCTCCTGGCATCTCCTTACTGCTGTGGCCTCCTGGCAGCTCCCCACTGCCGCTCTTGGCAGCCCCCCTGCCGCTCTGCTGCTCCTCCTGCTGCTTCTGGCGGCCTTACATCTTCTCCTGGCAGCTCCTCACGCTCCTCTTCCCCTGCTGCTCCCGGCAGCTCTGCTTCTCACACTGCTCCGCCTCACGCTCCGCTCTCCTGCTTCTGCTGGAGGTCTCCCTGCTGCCTTACTGCTCCTCCTTGCGGCCTCCCTGCTCCTCTCAATCCACTCCTCCTGCTGCTCGTGGCTGCTCCTCTCGATCGCTGCTCCTGGCTGCTCCTCTCGATCAGCTACTCCTGCTGCTCCTGGCAGCCTCACTGCTCCTCCTTCTGCTCCTGGCGGAGCTCGCTGCTCCCGGCGGCCTTGCTGCTTCTCCTGGCAGCTCCCAGCGGCCTCATGATCTGCTCCTCCTGGTGGCTGCTCACTGCCCCTCCCGGAAGCCCCTCACTGCTCCTCCTCCTCCTGACAATTTCTCATACATTAGATGCTGCATATACCCCTAGCATGCCAAGCCACCTCATACCCCACTGTACCCATTGCAGGCTGAGCCATGCCTTGCCATTCCCTACTGTACCCCTTGCATGCCATTCCGTGTGGGAGGGACTGGAACTCCCCCTCACCCTAGTCTTACACCCAGCTGGCGTCAATCTACCCACCCACCTTACTCTTCTCTCTAGCTTCATTTTACTCTCCCTAGCCCTCTAATCAGGCTAGGCCGACATAGCTAAAAATGCCACACCTCAAGCTACCTTCACTAGAGAAAAAGCCCGGGCTACAATTTATGTTTAGGTTAACTAACGTTAAAGCTAATTTTTTCCACTGAATGTTTTAGAGCAATACATACAATTATATTTTATTATATGTGTATTTGCTATTTCTACAAAGCTGGATTGCTGGTGTGTCACTTTAATAGCAGGTTCCAAGGTGGTCCAGTGGTTAGGATTTGGTTCTCTCACTGCTGCAACCAGGGTTTGATTCCAGTCAGGGAACAGAGAGATCACACCACTCTGAAGCTGAGCAGGGTTGGGCCTGGTCAGTACTTGGCCCACTGGAGAAGGAACTGGCAACCCACTGCAGTATCTCTGCCATGAATACCAAGTGGATCAGCATGGTGTGTTGCAGTCCATAAGGTCCTGAAGAGTCAGACGCAACTGAGAGACACACACACTGACAGCATTTAATCCATATTCACCATCCGCAACTGGATGCTGTGCGCAAGAACATTTTTTAATGCTTTTATTTTGTGCAAAACACGTGAAATTTTAATTTGGGTATTGATAAGCTTGATAATGAGCATAAATAAAAAAATAAAAAATAAATAAATAATTAGTGTTTACATTTTTATATATTATATCTAATAACGGCAGGGATCCATTTTCTTTTATCAGCTAAGCCTGCATGTTTCTGTTTCAGGAGAGTGTCAGCCTTATTAAATTGAGATTCGGCCAATTGAATAGCGCTCTATATAAGCACAGAGCATATTTATTTTACAGAACTTTTTAGTTAGTGAAGACCTTGCTTTTGGATAGAAGTTCACTAACTAAAAACTTCTGTAAAAAAATATGCTATGTGCTTATATAGAGCCCTATTCAATTGGCCGAATCTCAATTTAATAAGGCTGTATATCTTTATAAGGCTAATAAGCATTACATTAGACCCAATGAATACACTGGCAGTTGTAAATGCCATTGTGCAGATACAAACTTCCTATATATTCAAAGTCTCCTCCCACCACAGTAAGTAGAACTGTAAGTAGAACAGCAGAAAACAAAATTGTAATTATTTTACAGTAGCAAAAATGGGATCTTTCCTTTTTCGTCCCCCCCCCAACAGTGGCATGCATTGATGCCGAGATTTTGTTGAATTTGCTGTTAGGGTTAGGATTAGGGTTAGACTTAGGGTTCAGGGTTAGGTTAGGGTAGTGGCAGATGATAAGCTTTACAGAGTACAGTAGTGGGGCACTGTGCACGTCACTATTTTACTGTGTAAAGATTATCATCTGCCACTACTCTAGCCTAACCCTGAACCCTAAGTCCAGACCTCACTCTAAGAACAAATTGATCTAAGTCTCGTTGTGCCACCGATGCTCCACCTAGTGGCTGCTGCAGCCACTGCTGGCAGGGATGAAACAGGAAATTTCCCCAAATTGTACCATATAGGTAATAAATTATAAGCTGTTTTAATTTGCTTTAAAAAATGTTGCATATTTTCATATGTAGCTACTGAAAATAGTATATTATAAAAATGTCGCCACATTGGTCAAAGTCTCAGTGAGCCACCTACTGGCCACTGCATGCCACTGCTGGCGGGGACAAAAGATGAAAGATCCTAGATAACTATTCATTGGCTGGCGTCCTGTCAGACCTTGTTGCCAAGGGAAACAACTTTAACACAGCAAGGCTACAGCCAATGTATAGAGTTGTTTTGATATAATATTGCGCCTGCACATTTACCATTTTCTACGCCAGAGGTGCTTCCCACAATTCACCTTATAGTTTTTGGAGACTAGCATCTGCTGAACCTGATCTTTATAGCTAAGTTTAATCTTATAATATAAAGAGCAGTTTGTCTATAAGGCCGGGCCATGATGTAATCGAGGAGCGAGGCCATGGTATTATTGAGTGGTTGGGCTGTGATGTCATCAAGGTGCATGGCATGGGAAACAGGGTTACAGAAGGGAAGAAGGGACCCAGAGGGGGGATAGGGGGCACGGGGGGGGGGGGATATGGGCACGGAGGGGGGGACAAGGGCACTAATGGGCACAGGGGAGGGACAGAGGGTGGATATGGGGACAGAGGGGGGACAGAAGGAGCACAGAGGCGGTACAGGGGCATCAATGGAGACAGAGGGAAGATAGGTGCACAGAGGAGGGACAGGGGGCACAGATGGGGGATATGGGCACAGAGGAGGGACAGAGGGGGGCAGGGGGACAGAGATGGGATAGGTGCACAGAGGAGAGACCGGGGGACAGAGGAGGGATGGGGCACAGAGAGGGGATATGGGCTCAGAGGAGAGACAGGAGCACAGAGGGGGATATGGAAACATAGGGGGCACGGGGGGAGAGGAGGGGCAGGGTGACTGACCATCATATATCTACATTCCACATGAAATTCAATTATACTCATTTATGACTGCAATTTGCTAGTATTTAATATTGTTTTTTGTTTTTTTTTAAATGGAGTGTGTATTTTTTTTATGACCAGCCCCTAATTAAAACATATAGCACCTGTTAGGGCATTACAGTGGTCCTTTAAGGTCCTATTATGATATCTGCCAGTTGATTTCTTCCACTACACAATCCTTTTCTTCTCATTGACAAAGATCAGTATCTCAGTAAATGAGGGCGAGCCCTTACATGTACAGGCAGACTCTGCTCTGCTTCTCTGGTGTTTTTTTTTTTCCCCAGTGCCACTTCCAAGACTAACACCACACCTCACCCTACAGTCTCTGCAACAACACATCTTAAGGAGACAGCAAACACACATTTTTATACTATAATTCTTTGAATTAAATATAAAAACAACTTTATTTAGTGTTATATGCAGTACTATGGCTCAGTATTGTGGTGCGTACACTTAGGGATATGCAGATCCCAAAGTAATTGCTTCCAATTATTATTTTTTGCTTTAGAATTATAAAACCCATCTTGATTTGTGAAACTCATTTACGTGTAAATTGTGGTAATGGAGTCACAATGAAAAAAATATTTTCTTGAAAACTTTGTCTGACTCAGAGCATGATTGTGCAGGAACAAGTCATACATCAAGTTTTTAATCAGAAAACAATAAATGTTGATGCCTCTGCAGGACCTTGGAGGGATCCATGATACATTAGTGGAGGTTGTGTGTGTAAGAGGGGCGTTTACACTTCTGGAGAGCAATTGTTGCAGTGAATGATGCAAGGGGTCTGCTTCTGGGTCATTGAGGGGGAATGAGCGCTGTGTTTACTTCAGTCTTATCCAATTATCTCTACAAAGGTTTTCCTGTTGCCTCATTTCGCAGTCGTCTCTCCAATGATAGGTAAAACACACACCCTCATGATCCAGCTGTCAGAATGAGATGTACCAGACATGTACTTATGTAGAGGGTCTTCAAAAATTCAGATTTTTACCCAAAAATGCTTTATGCCCATAGCTTACAAAATGATAATGTTATTAATTGGATACATACTTAACAAATAAGTGTCATTTTATTTGAACTGCAGTGGTCCTTTAACATATGTGTCTCTATCTGTACTCTCAATGTTTGTTTTTAATCAGTTTTTATATGTACTTCTGTTTTGTCAAATATATTAAAATGTTCTCCATGTTTGCTGATCACTTTAAGATGATTAACTCTCACAGTAGTGGAGGGGGGTATGATAAGCAGGAAGGGCATTCTTAATACTAAACGCTTTAACAATTATAAGCGTCTGTTATTTGGAATGTGGTATCTAATACAGCAAGTACTTTCAGTATGGAAAGTTCATTACAGTGGACCCTCGGTTCTTAGTTGTCCTTGGAAGTCGTAATTTTTGGAACATAGCGCATCTCTCTGAAAAAAAAAATGCCTCTGAACTCGCTGATTGCTGGGAACTTGATGCCTCAGACTGAAAAAAATTGCCTTGGAACTCTACACCCATTGTGTCTTTCAGAAAGTGGAATAAAGTTCTTTACTGTAGTGTAGCATAGTTAGTGCCTACAAGAGCCCAAGAGCAGTCTGTGCCTGAAAGAATCAAAGTGCAGCCTGTGTCTGCAAGAGCCCAAATGTAGACTGTGTCTATAATAATCAGAGTGTAGACTGTGCCTATAAAATCTAAAGTGCAGCCTGTGCTTACAAAAAACAACGTGTTGCTTGTACCCATAAGGAAAAAAGTGTAGACTATGCCTATGAGAACCAAAGTGCAGCCTGTGTTGCTTACAAGAACCAAAGTGCAGCCTTTGCCTTTAAAGACCAAAGTGTAGACTGTGCTTACAAGTTTAGCTTGTGCTTATATCATGATTTCAACAATGTCTAGTGATACCACTCAACAGAAAAAAAAGTGGTGAAAACCAGCATAGAGTTGAAAAAAGAGATAATAGCCAAGTATGAGCATGGTGGCCGCGTGTTCGGTCTCGCTGCTGAGTACAAAATGCCTAAAACAACAATTTCTACAATAGTGAAAAATAATGAAACTATCAAAATAGCAGATGTGGCTAGAGGTGTGAAGGATATCACTAATCAAAGGTCACAGACATTGGAGGAAGCGGAGAAATTGTAATACCTTTTGATTAACGAAAAACAATTAGCGAGTGATAGTATCTCCCAGGCACTAATGGTCGAGAAAGCAAAACAACTGCATGCCGATCTGGTAAAAGACGGACCTACACCAAGTGGTGAGAGCAAATAAGAATTTAAAGACAGTCATGGTTGGTTTGAGAATTTTAAAAATAGAACTGGCATTCACAGTGTGGTGATTCATGGAGAGGCAGACAGCGCCGACAAAGAAGCTGCTGAAACCTTTGTCAGGGAGTTAAGAGACTATGTAGAGTGTGGTGAAGTGCCCCAGGGGCCAGAAGAGAGCTCTTCAAGACTTCTCCCCAGGAGTGAGAGAGTTAACAACCTGCTCAAAAGGCAGGGGTGTGGCTGCAATCCAAGCCTGCTGCTACCTCTAGTTGGAGAATTGTTTGGAAGCGTGGAGCCTCTGCAGAGACAGAACAACCCTGGGACAGCTCTGTGTGGCCAGAGAGAGGTCAGGGAGACCTGGAAAGCCAGTGAGGTTGTTTTAAGTGTACAGCCAGCACAATTGAGAGACACAACACTGAGAAGAGGATTAAAGAGACACAGCTCCTCTGCAAATGGATTGCAGACCCTGAAGGGAGTGTACTCTAAAACAGATAAGTGTTTAGGCCTGTATTGCTGTATGATTAGCCTGTATTTCATATTACTGCAGCGCAGTGAGGGAATTGCATCTAATGTGTAGTGAGTGCTTCAAAGAAGCTAGGTCTTATTTTTGTAAGCTGAAAATATACATTAAAGCCTATTCAAGCGTGTCAAAGCTTCCCGAGTCCTCCATTTTGCTGAAAACTAAGGCACTGATCCTGAGCTTGACAGTGAATCTGTCACAAGAGGCTGAGGCTTTTATTTCCCAACAAGTCTTCAACTGTGACGAGACTGGTTTATTTTGGAAGAAAATGCAGAACAGAATCGACATCACTTAAGAAGAGAAGACATTGCCAGGGCACAAGCCGATGAAGGACAGGCTAACACTGTTGGTGTGTGGGAATGCTAGTGGGGATTTAAAAATTAAGCCTCTACTAGTCTATCACAGTGAGAACTACAGAGATTTCAAAAGAGAAAATGTGATAAAAAGTAGGTTAAGTGTCATGTGGAGGGCCAACAGCAAACCCTTGGTAATAAGGCAGTTCTTTTGAATTTGTAAACCAAATGTTTGGCCACACTGTAAAAACATATTTAGATGAAAAAGAACTGCCTCTGAGGGCTCTGTTAATAATGGACATAGCAAATACAAACCAAAAGCACTTTTAACCGTTTCAATCACATGGTTTAAAGGACCCCTGCAGAGTGGAAGGAGAATGAAGGAGTGAGTGGTGATTGGTTTACTCATTAAGGAGGACTCAGAAAAAGTTTCAGCACAGGACACCCCTCCATAGGCAATTGCAAGTATACTTGCATGCCTTGCTTGCACTGCTGTGTAACCACCCCCTTAAGCTTTGAAAATGAAGTATGTTTATCATTGCAGCTTCTATTCATTAGCAGAGATGGCTAAAATGAAGATTTCCTCTGAAAACAATTTTATCCCCATGATTTACATGTCTGCTAATGTTGTTAGTTTGTTGCATACTTCACAAACACGTGAAGTTTTTGCGAATATTGAATTGCTCTTAGGATTTATGCATAGGCAATTAATTGCAGAATTCAGTGACTTGATATGTAGCACTTCTGCAAGAATATTATTACATTTCTCTACCATATGTAAGGACCGAGTGTGGGGGGGCCTTGTTGCAGAGCAGTCTGAGTCAGTAGTAACTGAGGAAAAATAATAGTCACACAGAAGTCGAAATGTTAGGGCTGGCAGAGCCGGTTCATAGTTCAGGGACAAAGCCAAAACTTCAGGAGACAGGAAAATAAACTAAGAGCAAGCCAATGGTCATACAAAGGAGATCAGAGAAACAACAGTGAAGAACTTAGTTACATAGGCCCTCATTCAATTGCAATTTGGCCAATTGAATAGGGGTCTAAATAAGCACATAACATATTTTTTTAAAGAAGTTTTTAGTTAGTAAACATCTATCCAAAAGCAAGGTTTTCACTAACTAAAAACTTAAAAAAAAAAATATGTTATGTGCTTATTTAGAGCACTATTCAATTGGCCAAATCGCAATTGAATGAGGGCCATAGTAATTGAGGTTGTATACCGACAATACCGCCTGCGTCACCCCTGGCACCAGCCGGGCCGCAGAACCTCTCCACTCCATCCCCACTTCCTGCCACCGGCTCACCCAGCCCTGCACGAGGACCTCCATCCACACCCCCACCAAGCCAGGCAGCGCAGGCGGAGATGCTGGCCCTCATGCACCAGCAACTGTACAGTCTCTGGGGGGTCCAGGCCATCATACCTGCCAATCATGCAGAGGTGATGCGCAGCCTGGCAAGGCGCCCTAGGGAGGAGAGGAGGCATCATCCAATGACTGATAGCTACCTGGCCAGTCTGCTCAGAATTGGGCTGGTTCCTAGCCCAGCCTACTATACCCCGGAGGTATCACCAACTCACAGCAGCCCAGCCCCTCCTCTCCTCCCACCATGCCTCCGCCACCTGTGGTGCCGCTGCCTCCCCCCGTCACCCCCACCACCACCACCACCAGCAGGGAGACGGCGGCTGGCCAAGGACGATGTGGGCTCTGGGGCTAGGTGGAGGAGGACATAGGGACTGTGGACATGTTTGTGCCTTCTCAACAGCACTCCTCAGTGACAATCTTTTGGTCACAATGTTAACCTAATCTAGCCTGGCTACTTAGTCTTGGATCTTGGCTTATGTGATGGTGATATTTTGTATGCATATGGCTACCTCCCATCACATGGTCCACGATCCTCTTCTCTGTGGACACGTAGGGTTCTGTTTAAAATGTCATTAATTGATGGTCACTGAGGAATGCTGTTGAAAAGAGATGCTGCAGTCCCTATGAATTTTCAGGACTTAGTATGTTTGTTTTTTGTTTGTTTTTTTCTCTTTTTTTTGTTTTAGGTACAATTCAGGTCCATGAAGGAATCTTCTGCATTTGCAAGCATTGTGAAGGTAATGAATGAGGTGTAAGGTTTTCCCAGTGCCTCTCATGTAGACATTCCTTCAATGACAGTCCCCCCTTAACATGTAGCTCCCACAATCTTAAAGCTATCATATAGCCAAATGTCAAAGACATGATTGTTAGAGATGTCCCGAATAGTTCGCCGGCGAACTGTTCCCGGCGAACATAGCATGTTCGCGTTCGCGGCGAACTGCGAACATATGCGAGATTCGACCCGCCCCCTATACTTTATCATTGAGCAAACTTCGACCCTGCATGTCACAGTCAGCAGACACATTCCAGCCAATCAGCAGCATACACTCCCTTCCAGAGCCTTCTAACTCATGGACAGCAGCCATTTTGGAATCATAACTAACTTGCAGTCTTACTGAGAGGAGGCTGAGTGTAGGTGATACTGCATCAATAGGGAAAATCCATAGCTAGGCTACTGTACACAGTGTGCAATACAGTCATGAAGGACTCTTTTGATCTCTGCTGCAAGGACACCCCTGTGTCTCTTCCCCTTATCATCATCCTCCCCTCACCTTAGCACCCAACCCTAACACCCCTCACACTTATCCATAACACCCACCAACCTAACACCTAACCCTAACACCTAACCCTAACACCCCTCACACTTATCCCTAACACCCTTCACCCTAACACCTATCCCTAACACCCCTCACCCTAACCCTAACACCCCTCACACTTATCCTTAACACTCCTCATCCGAACACCTAACCCCCTCACCCTTATCCCTAACACCCCTTACCCTAACACCCCTCACATTTATCCCTAACACCCCTCACCCTAACCCTAACACCCCTCACACTTATCCCTAACACCTAACACCCCTAACACCTATCCCTAACACCCCTCACACTAACCCTAACACCACTCACACTTATCCCTAACACCTTACCCTAACACCTAACCCTAACACCCCTCACACTTATCCCTAACACCCCTCACCCTAACACCTATCCCTAACACCCCTCACCCTAACCCTAACACCCCTCACACTTATCCCTAACACCCCTCACCCTAACCCTAACACCCCTCACACTTATCCCTAACACCTAACCCTAACACCTAACCTTAACACCCCTCACACTTTTCCTTAACACCCTCACCCTAACACCTATCCCTAACACCCCTCACCCTAACCCTAACACCCCTCACACTTATCCCTAGCACCCCTCACCCTAACCCTAACACCCCTCACACTTATGTCTAACACCTATCCCTAACACCCCTCACCCTAACCCTAACACCCCTCACACTTATCCCTAACACCTAACGCTAACACCCCTCACACTTATCCCTAACACCCCTCACCCTAACCCTAACACCCCTCACACTTATCCCTAAGACCTAACACCCCTCACACTTATTCCTAACATGCCTCACCCTAACACCCCTTACACTTATCGCTAACACCCCTCACCCTAACACCCCTCACACTTAGCCCTAACACCCCTCACCCTAACACTTAACCCCCTCACCCTTATCCCTAACACCCCTTACCCTAACACCCCTCACACTTATCCCTGTGTCTCTTCCCCCCCTTATCATCAAGGGAGGGGGAGGATGATGAGGGAGGTGGGAAGAGACACAGGGGAGGATGATGAGGGAGGGGGGAAACAGACACAGGGGAGGATGATGAGGGAGGGAGTAAAGAGATACAGGGGAGGATGATGAGGGAGGTGGGAGGATGATGAGGGAGGGGGGATGAGACACAGGAGAGGGTGATGAGGAAGGGGGCAAAGCAACACAGGGGAGGATGATGAGGGAGGGGGGAAGAGACAAAGGGGAAGATGATGAGGGAGGGGGAAAAGAGACACAGGGGAGGTTGATGAGGGAGGGGGGAAAGAGACACAGGGGAGGATGATGAGGGAGGGGGGAAAGAGACACAGGGGAGGATGATGAGGGAGGGGGGAAAGAGACACAGGGGAGGATGATGATGGAGGGGGGAAGAGACACAGGGGAGGATGATGAGGGAGGGGGGAAAGAGACACAGAGGAGGATGATGAGGGAGGGGGGAAACAGACACAGGGGAGGATGATGAGGGTGGGGGTAAAGAGATACAGGGGAGGATGATGAGGGAGGTGGGAGGATGATGAGGGAGGGGGGATGAGACACAGGGGAGGGTGATGAGGAAGGGGGGAAAGAGACACAGGGTAGGATGATGAGGGAGGGGGGAAGAGACACAGGGGAGGATGATGAGGGAGGGGGTAAAGAGATACAGGGGAGGATGATGAGAAGGATATAACTTCTGCAAGTGCACAGTGCCACTCATATCTGTTGTCACAGTAGCTTGCACGCATAGTACCAATCTGTCAAAACCTGTAATGATGAATGAGGTCTAGAGTAGCCTGGTTCCCTTATCCTCTACAGGTTGAGACCTAATGTTTGGGTGACTCCAGACCAACACATGAGTACAAGCAGCACACAAACTCAAAGCCGCCATCCTCCTCCTGGTCCAGCATCATCAGCCACATCAGCCACTGCTGTCCTCCTTGCCCCCTCTCAACCATCCGCCACTCCGTCTCTCGCCTTGAGCAGTTCCTGTTCATCTGCCGATAGTCAGGTGCCTGTAAAGGACATGTTTGAGCATAAGAAGCTAATGTCACAAAGTGCCCCAAATCTGAAGTGATACGACCAACCAAGCATCTTTTTCCATCTCCCGGTCCCAAAAATCCAGGCCTTATACACGTGCCCTAATAGGTGACGTAACAAGTATTAAACTGATAAGAGTAGTACTTACAAACACGCCACTCCTATCTGGTGGCACCTTTGATTGCACGTGCCGTGCCCCAAAATTGAAGTGATACGACCAACAAAGCATCTTTTTCCAGCTCCCGGTTCTAAAAATCCAGGCCTTATACACGCCCCCTGATAGGTGACGTAACAAGTATTAAACTGATAAGAGTAGTACTACTTAACACACCTTATAATAATGCAGAGAGAGGCAACACAGTGAGAGGAGTCTGAAGAAGAGGAGTCAGAGGAGAAAGGTGGCTTTGAGGAGGTGGAAGACCAAACACAGCAGTCGTCCCAGGGGGCTTGTTGTCACCTTTCGGGGACCCTTGGTGGCTGGGTGGAGGAAGAGACCTTCAATGACATGAGTGAGGACAAGGAACGGGACATGGCTAGCTTGGTATCCAACCTTGTGCAAATGGGGAGTTTGTGGTTGTGCAAATGGACTGTTTGCGGTTGTTTGCGGTGCGTTAAACGGGGAGTTTGGTCTGTCACTGTGAAGCGGGCCTAACCCTTACAGTACCTGATCGATACAACATCATACCTGATGTTTTAAAGCACGTTATTCCAAACAATTTAGGAATGAATGGTAATTTATGCCCTTTATGGCTTAAAACCAGACTCTGCATCAACTATGTAATTTTCCGTGGGAGTTTTGCCGTGGATCCCCCTCCGGCATGCCACAGTGCAGGTATTAGTCCCGTTGAAACAACTTCCCATCACTATTGTGGCCAGAAAGAGTCCCTGTGGGTTTTTAAAATCCGCCTGCCCATTGAAGTCTATGGCGGTTCGCCGATGTTCGCCGGTTCGCGAACATTTGCGGTGGTTCGCGTTCGCGGTTCGCGAACCGAAAATTTTATGTTCGCGACATCACTAATGATTGTTGATAGCTGAACTGTAGACTAATACCGCTATGGCGGTGGACTTTCTAAGTCTCACAATTGCATGTTAATGACAGCCAGCATTATATGCACTAGTGAAGCATGTGATCCTGACCTCAATATCAGTCTGAGAACAGATCCTTGGGTCTGATGTAAGTAACAGTGAATCTGGCTGCTGACTTTTGTGTCCTCTCCGTATTAATGGCTATTTGCCCATATTGCTGATTAGCTAATAGTTAGTAATTCTTGCAGATGGGAATCAGGTGAGTGGGTATATTGTTACAGTATTTAGCACTGTACTGTACAAGCATTTTGCTTAGTTTTTTTTATCCTCCTCCGCCTTTGTTTAGTTGGCCACTTTTTTCTTTTTTTTTCTTTTTTCTGTCACCACACTGTTTGTGTGAAACTGGATTGGATTACACAGTCCAGAGGTTGAATCAGCTGTTTCATGGAGCAGATCCAGACACATTGTAAGTGCTATGCACATTAATGGTTTCTTCAATTAAATGGAGTGATTTCTGATGATCCTTTTTTTTATCAGAGTCAGGTTGCAGTGATGTAGTGACCACATATGACCCTGGTACGTGCTATGCACCATGCTTATTCTAGACTGAATCTTTTTGCTTCTAACCTCAAAAGATGTCCTCTTGTCAGTTGAAAACTACTTGGCACAAAAAGTTCACTTGACAAAACCTTGTATTGACTCTGGATATATTTATATAAGGTAATTATATCCCCTCTCAGACACCTTTTTTTCCCAGGGAAAATAGGTTTAATTGTGGTTAGTCTTTCTTCATAAGTTAGCCCCTCTATTTGCCTGATTAGTTTTGTTACCCTTCTGTACGTTTTTGACAATATGTTATTTGTCTTTGCAGCTGCTGCTTGGCATTGAGTACTGTTACCTAGGTGGTTTTCCACAAGCACTCCCAAATCCCTTTCAATATCAGATACCCTTAGTTTGATCCATTAACATTAAAAATTGCATGGCCATTTTTCCTTCCCAAATAACTTTACATTTATTCATATTAAATCTCATCTGGCATTTAGTTGCCCATTTCTCTAATTTATGCAAATCCTTTTGGAGGGGAAATATATCCCTTTTTGATTTAATTACCTTGCACAACTTAGTGTTAATAGCAAACATGGAGACAATACTTTCCAGACCTACTTTTAAGTCATTAATAATATGTTAAAAAGGAGAGGTCCTAATACTGAACCCTGAGGAACCCCACTTACCACATTAGTCCAAGCTGAGTATGTTCCATTTATAACAACCCTTTGCTTCCTTTCTTTTTCCAGCTCTCTATCCATGAGTAGATTTACTGCAATTCCTGTATTGGTTAGCTTGCACAATAGTCTTCCATGTGGCACTGTATCAAAAGCCTTTGGCTGGCAAACTTACCCTCTAAGGCGTTTTGGATGTTGCAGATATTTATGGCACTCTGGGTCCCCCCAGCCTCCGCTTCCCATCTACGTTGGCTTCATAAGAAGATAGTTATAGCTAAATTCATGAACAGAAGCAAGCCATGGGGTCCACATTTTAAGAAACAGGAGGTACGTATTTTGCAGAATATGGGTCATTTTTTTATTAACCAGTATGTGGTGAATTTTAATAATAACCTTGTTAAAAGTTAATGTGGGGGTTCTCCACTGTTTTGCTATGTTTAGTTTCACTGCTAAGGTAAAGTATTGCCAAAGTTTATTTTGGTGTATAGGCAGATCTTTTACATGCATACCCAAGAGGCATATCTCTATTGTAGGCTGTAGTGAAATATTAATTATTTGTGAAATCAGTCTAATTGTTTTCTCCCAAAGGCCCATAGACCAAATATGGTAAAACTCCCCCCTAGAGTGGAATCCTCTGAAGCAATTCTTGCTTAGGTGTGGATTTATTTTATGCATTAGTGATGGTGTATAGTAGATTCTGTGTAGAACCTTGACTGAAACCACCAGTAAGCTGTATGTGAAGGATCATCTCAATAGGTTAGAGCACACCCCCTTCCACATGTTAGTATCTAACTCTCTGCCTAAGTCCTGTTCCCATTTTAGCAGAAAAGGTAGGTTTCTGGCTATTTTACGAGTCATTAAAAAGGGTATATAAAGAACCCAGAAATCCCTTTATAGGAGCTAGATTTGTATATACGGTCGTTAGCCAAGTATGCTTTGGCGGCCCAGTATTCTGGGTCAGGGTAAGGAGCCAATGTTTGAATTTCCTGTAGTTCCAAATTTCATTACTGGTATCTGGTATTGGATTATAAATTGTTCATGGGGAATTAGCTTATTGTTGGAGAACCAGGCACCTACTCTACCCAGTGTGCTAGTAAGTCAGCACCGTTTGGAGTCAGAGCTTAAGTCAGCTTCAAAGTCGGGGAATGATCTTAAAGATGTTAATGGTGAAAGAGTTACATTTTTTGTAGGTTTGGCCCAGGCCCAGGTAATCAGATTAGAGTTAATTATAGGATTGGGGTGGCGTTGTTTGATGTAAGGAGAGTGTGGATCCCATATCAGAGTATCTATGAGGTTTCAATTGCCATTTCTCAACAATGATCCAAAGTGGTTGGTGCTTGCTCGAATGGGCAATTGAAATTAACGCTAATTGGGCAGATCTCAAGTATAACCTTAAATTTGGGCAGGAGAGCCCCCCCTGGGTTTTATGTCTGAACATTATCTTCATCGTTATCAGTGGAGGTCTATCTCGCCAAATAAATTTGAAGATTTTATTTTGCAATTTGTCAAGTTCTTTTGTATCTACTGGGATGGGAAGAGTTCTGAATAAATATAATATTTTTGGTAAAATGTTTATTTTCACCGTGGTTATGCTCCCAGTCCAGGAGACATGAAACTTTAAACACTTCTGCATATCTTTGATAATCTTTTTAAATAAGGGGGGTAAAGTTGGCCAAATAGAGGTCGGACAGCATCCCTGTGATTTTAACTCCTAAGTATTTGATAGCATGTTTCGGCCAAAGAAATGTATATGTATTTTTTAAGACCTCTAAGTATATTTGCGGTATGCCAACTCCTAACGCCTCCGTTTTTTCCAGATTAACTTGTAGGCCTGACAGCAGTCCAAAGTCTGTGAGGGAAGATAATAATAATAAAGCCGATATGGAGGTTAAGGGGTCAGTTAGTATACAGAGAAGGTCATCTGCAAATAATGAGCATTTGAGACGGTGCCGACCCACCTTCAGACCCGAAATTCTAGCATTACATTTGATAGCTTGGGTTAAAGGTTCAATGGCCAGCGCAAACTGCAGAGGTGACAAGGGACATCCTTGTCTGGTTCTTATATTGACATTGTTCGTCCTGGGGAGTTTAAGGTTGACCTACGGAAGGTGGTAATAGGATGTAATTAAATTGATGAACCGCCCCTTGAAACCAAATGTATCTAGCTTTGCATATAGGCAAGGCTCGAGGGTATCAAAAGCCTTCTCCATATCCAACACCAGGACACATGATGGAATTTTACCTTTATGCGCTAGATGTAGGACATTTAAAGTCCTTCTGATGTTATGCCTCGTTTGCCTATGAAGGACAAAGCCAGTTTGATCTTTACGTATCAGATCCAGTAAAAAACAGAGATTCTGTCCTCCAGGATTTTGGCCAATAATTTAATATCTCCATTCATGAGGGATATTGGGCGATAGTTTTGGCTCCCTTCCTTAGGAAAAACTATGAGATCTGCCTTATTGGATTCTGGGGGCATTTTTATCTTCATTTAGAATAGAATTGAAAAGTTTGCATAAATGAGGCGCTAAAAGGTCAGCAAAACAGTAGGAGTTGGTAAAACCATTCGGCCGTGGGGCCTTACCAGACTTTAGGCTTTTAATAGCTTTATGAATCTTCTCAATTGTCACATTTGAATTTAACAATGTCATATTATGATCAGTAGCTTTAGGGAGATCGCAAGCATCTAAGTAGGACTGAATAAGCCCTGTGTTAGTATGGGCTTTGGCTAAATATATACAGCCTTGTTAAATTCGGCTACATGTTAAAACTTAATCTATAACGTTGAAAGTAGGACTTACGGCTATTAAACTAGCCCAGTAGGCATTTTTTGGACGTCCAGTATAAGCCGAGGGGGCCCTTTTTAGCCTTAAAAAAGGGCTGAAAAACTCGGCTTATACTTGAGTAAATACGGTATCTTAGATTCTAGTTGGAATGGGAAATTGTGATGTAGAAGAATAAATTGCCTGCCTTTTTGGTAAGTTGGGTGGTCGAGTAGCAAGTAGGGTAGTCTTTAGACATAGGTATATGGTTGTCTTTAGACATAGGTATATGGCTGCGGGGCAAAATGTGTTTCTTGCAAAAATAATATAGAGGGATTAATATCCTTGTAATATATAAAGGCTTTCCTTCTTTGAATTGGGAATTGAAGTCCTTAACATTGTGTATCATGAACGAAAATATAGTGTCAGACTATTTCCCCAAATCCGTTAGAGCCTTGTCATGAATCATAACACAGGGTGTGTGCCAGAGGAGGGGAAAGGGGAAAAAAGAAAAAAACAAGTTAACCAAACTTTATTATTCAGTAAGTAGAAAATTTCTAGTAAAACAATTTCTAGTAAACAATAGTCGTATAATCTGGCACCTTTGGGGGGGGGGGGGGGGATGGATAATCCATTCATCCTCAGGTCCCCTATTAGGAGGGGTTAATAGAAATCTTTGGGGGGGGGATATACAACAAATAAGGGTAAAAATCCCTAAGTATAAGATGTTTTTTTAAACATTGTAAATGGCAATAGCTTTTTAACCAGTATTTTCAGTCTATTTCCTTAGCGTGATAATTTAAAGAAGAAAAAAACATAAAGTTCCTGTCCTGGATCTCCTGAACTGAGGCCATATCCAGATAGTGGTGCGGGAGTCTCATGCAGAATGCTTCGGTTTTCACTGATTCCAAACTGATGTTTGCTCAAACAGAGTCCTGTTGGGTTTGAGTCTCTGAGGTCTGTAGAAGGGAGGGCTTTGGCTTAGTCAATGAGGTATGGCCACCCTTGTTAATAGAAGGCATCTTCTGTCTAGTATTATAGGATACTTCTGTCCATTGTCTGGAAGGATTGGGTAAGTCTTTTCGTTCTTTGGTTCTATCCTCTTCTTCATCAGGAATCAGGTTAAGTAATTTGAGGGTGGACCAGCAATCCTCCAGTGAGTGGGCTGAAAATGATTTGCCTCTGTGTTGGAATATAATGGCAAATGGGAAACCCCACCAGTACAGTATCTGTATCAAGTGTGCTTGATCAAGACCCCCAGGGCAGGTTTCATCTCCCTACATCTGGCTAGGGTGATGGGGGAGAGATCCGCAAAAATAAGGAGCATTGAGTCATCTGGGCGTTTGTTTTCCTGTAACTTCCTGGAGGCCGTCAGTACTAAGTCCCTGGCTTGTTGTCTGAGGAACCTCATAATAACATCTTTAGGGGTCTCGGGGTTCTTTGTAGGACCCAGTGACCTGTGGGCCCTTTCATTGATTCGGAAACATTTGGTAGTAGCTTGTGAAGCATCTCTTTCAGGTACTGTTGGAGATTTTGTACTTTCCTCGGAATCCCCCTTATCCTCAGATTGTGCCAGCGCGACCGGTTCTCCAGGTCTTCATATTTGTCTTCAACAGCCGTGATACGAGAGGAGTTTTGGTTGATTTCCATCCTGTCCCACTCTTGGGCCCTGACAATCTGATCTGATGTTTCTTCTAGCAAATTAGTTATTTGCCCTAAGTCTTTAATATCCTTCTTGATGGCTTGGAACATTCCTTCAATTTGTGCCATAGATCTTTTAGATAGATTCATATCACTGTGTGATGAGGCAGGACTCCCCTGATCCTCTGACTCGTCTGAGGGATCCGAACCAATCTCTTCAGTGGCTCCTAGAAGTTTACAATAATCTGCAATCTTTTTAGTTTGTTTTTTCCCCATTTCAAGCTGTTGTTAGATATATATGTTGTTGCTCTAGCGATCCATGTGGGATGTTTTACCTTAAGGTCCTCCCTAGGCCATATTGAGCATATTTGCGGATTCCACCATCGGGTTAGTCAAGTTTCTTGAGAGTATAGCTGCTTTTATTTATGGGGCTGTAATTACAGGGCTGACATGGTGGGATCAAGACAAAATGTAAGTTAGCCTTTATTACTTTTTGTAGAATGCAGTTATGTTGTAGATCCACAAGGTGGCAGTGTGATATAGCCTTAGTGTTGGAAGCTTGAGCTCACAAGTCTGTCCACAAGGTGGCGCAGTCTAGGCAGGTTTGGTGGAACTGCCTCTGCCAAGTTGTTATAATTAATTCTTTGTCCACCACACTTTGGGCGTGACACCCCTATCTGGGCCAATATCTCTAATATGAGATTTTCAACCGTTAATGCAGTTGGAGTGTTTCCCAGCAGAATTTATCAGGCATGTGGCAGTTCTGATGGCAGTGTGTCAGCGCAATAATATTCTGTACCGTTTGTTTTTTAGGCCCAGGGTTGCAGTAGGTCACCACACACAATATATTAAACCATTTCTGCAGCCTTTGTAAGCCTGTCTTTAGAATCCAGTCTCTGCGCTTTGTTTTAGAGCTTTTGGCAATAACTAGTCACTGGAGTTGGGGTTTTAGGGTGTTCCTGAGTAATACACCATATGGAGTCTCTGCTCACCTGGATTAAGATTTTCTGTGCTGTTGTATCTGCCCCCAAGTTATGTCCCACTTATGTAGTTGTGTAGTATGAAGGAGAGCAGTCTTTGAGCAGATGCCCCTTTGTCTCCACTCTTAAGTTGAGGTGTATGGTGGCCCCTTGGGTCTAGGTGGCTGCCCTATGACTAATAATAATACTCTGAGTGTACTTAAGAACCTGCTACCCTTAGCTGAACAGCTGGTATCGTTCATCCAGTTTAATTCGGGGTAGTTAAAATTTCCCATTATTAGAATTTGACCATGCTTAGCTGCATTTCCAATCTTTAACAATAATTGCATTTCCTCACTTTCAATTATATCTGGGGTTTATAGCAATAATATTTTAGATTTTGCTCCTCCACTATTTAACTCTACCCACAAACATTCAACATTACTACTAGTTCCAGCATAAATATTTTCTCTGACTATAGGCTTAAATTCAGGCTTAACATTCAGACAAATCCCTCCTCCTCTTTTACCATTGCCCCAATCTTTCCTAAATAGGTTATAACCATCCATATTAACAGTCCAGTCTTGATAGTCATCCCACCATGTTTCAGTAATGTCTATTAAATCCCATTTCTCATTAACTGATAATAATTCTAACTCGCCCATTTTTCCTGGCAAGCTCCTGGCATTAGCAAGCATACCTCTTATGTTGTTGTGAGTTTGTAGTTTTTATGTGCCTGCCACTATACTTAAGTTACTTAGTAATACCTACCGATTGACTATACTACCCCTCTCCCCATCTCCACCACTTGACTAGTTAATTCAATCCTTACCCCTCTACAGTTTCTACCCTTTAACTTCTATCTAGTCCCTCCCCCCACCTACTAGTTTAAAAACTCCTCCAGCCTTCCTACCATCCTATCCCCTAGAACAGCAGCTCCCTCATTAAGGTGCAATCCATTGCTGCTATAGAGATTGTACCCACGTGAGAAGTCTGCCAAGTGCTCTAAAGACCCAAACCCCTCTTTAATGCCCCACATTTTAGCCACACCTTAACCTCCCTAAGCTTCTTCTGTCTCCCTGGACCAGCATGTGCCACTGGTAGTATCTCAGAAAATACTATCTTGGAGGTCCTTGCCTTAAGCTTATTCCCTAAAATCATTCTTTAGGTCACTCTATCATCCACTAACCTTGTCATTGGTACCAATATGTACAATTACCAGTGGTTCATTTCCAACCCCTCCCAATAATGTATCTACCCAATCCAACACAATTATGAACCTGAGCACCCGGGAGATAGCAAACTGTTCGCTGGCTGGGATCTGGGTGACAAATCATCCTTTCTACCTTCCTAATAATAGAACCCCCTACCACCAAAACCTGTCTGTTGCTCTGCCTAATCTCCTCCCACTTCTCCAGTAGTACTGTTCTGCCGGCTGGTTGAGTGAACAGCTCTATCTGGCATTGCCATTCCTGAATGGACATCCCAACATTTTCACTCAATCTGGCAAATCTGTTGGTGCTTGCCAACTCAGTACTGGCCTGCCTCCTGCTCCTGTTCCCTGCTTCCAGCTGTAACCCAGCTACCTCCCTGGACATCCTCCCTAGCACCATCTCCTCCCTCAAAGCTTGGCCCAGCTAAACTGTGCTCTGTGAGTACCAACCCCCTTTCCAGTGCTGCAATTATCCTTTCCTGTTCTACAATTTGAGCTTCAAGAGAGGCAACATGCTCACACCTCTCACAGAGTTATGGACCCTGGATCATCTGTTCCAACAGTTAATACATGTGACAGGATACGCACTGAGTGAGGTTGCTACTTGACTGACTCATAATTACCAACTACAACATACAGTGGGGAAAAATAAATACAATATATTTGTGTAAAGTTTTCTGCACTATAAATGTGCCCCCTTTTCTTTGAACTCTCCCCTTTTAGTTAAGCTCTCACACATACCAGAACTGTACTTTTACTAGAAATGTTCGCAAGCTCACAAGTTTTCTCCTTCCCTGTTTAAATGAAATTTTGACTATTCACCTGTACAAAATCAGTGCACACAGAAAATAAACACACTTTATTTGCCAGAAGTAAATCACAGTTGCAAACAGAACCACACAAACTTATATGCAAATTTAACACAGGTAAAAACACTCCCCTCTCACCTTTACAAGATCAGTGCACACAGCAAAAAAACACATCTTACTTGCCAAAAGTAAATCACAGTTACAAAAAAAAGTTTGAGCTGAGTAAACAGAAGTGCTGCTCTGAATTATATACTCGAGGAAGAGAAGGCTGGACCCACTTTGAGAAAAGGTTAGGAGTCTCAAGTTTCTATAAAAAAACATGAAAGACTAGCAGCCCCATTTAATTTGAAGCCCATTGCAGCAACGGGGCACCCGCAAAGCCTTCAGGCTTGAAAATTGGCTGCGTTACAGAGCTATTAAATTAGATCATGCCGCAAGCTACGGGACGGGGGTGCAAGCCGGTAAACCATTCTTGCATGTGCAGCCTGAACATGATCAGTTAGTCAAACCCGTAGTTATAGGTTTAGACGGAGCCAATGGCAATAGAGATTGTCATCATTACGTAACTGAAAAATGGAGGTTGGATTTCAAAGCCTTAAGGGTTTTAATTACGAGTTTCGATTGGACCCACATTCCAGAAATAATGCAATATTAAGAAATCAATAAATATGATATTCTAGTCCATGTGAGTTCCATTACATGTATTAATACATTGATTGTCAGGATCGATATAACACGGAAATTAAACAGCAAAAAATGTATTTTATATTGCAGATTTGCTGGCTTGAGAACGTTGTGCTATTCATTTTAATACCTAACATCACTTTCCCTCTCATCATAAGTAGAGTAGTGTGTTGATATTTGCATTTACAGTGCTACGGATAGGACTTTAATCCCCTTGCGGGTCCTCCCTAGTACCCGTAGGCTTTTTGGCTCCATTTGCGGGTTACTGGTTTGAACGCCAGTGAATTTGTAGCAATTTAATAGCGATTTTCGAACGTAGCAGTTACAGGCTTGACAGATCAAAGGATTTGTGGCCGCGCAGTTCAAATGTCCACGTCCTGTAGGATTTTTCACCTGTAACCTGCAGAACGTAAGCGGGTTGCTTTACGGGGGCAAATTTAATAGCCGTAAGTCTTGCAGGCTACGTTACAGGCTACGGGTTTTACACGTTGAGGGAATTTAATAGGTCTGTAGGTAAATTTTCATCACCTGAGGTTGCTGAAACTTGAAGGTTACTGAATTGATGCAAGAGATAATAGAAAAATTACTAATGAATTTAGAAGCCAGTTTCTTACAAGGACAGGACATCTTTAAGACGGGCAACCATACATCTCAAACCTTGAAATATGATGTAGTGTGATAATCTGCATACTTTTTGGAACAAGTCTTTTAAGAAGGCTCTTATAATGGTGTGTTGCAGGTTACAAAATTGCCTTCTGAGAAGTACAAGATGTTTGTTGACATCAGGAACTCAAGAACCTCTGGATCAAATTTGAGATGGTACTCATAGTTTGCATAGTATGGAGCAAGACAAGTTCTGTAATGTAGGGTATTATTGTATGTGAATTCTGCCAGTTGTAGCAAATGCCACCAATTATCTTGAACATTTGATTAGTCCTTTCTATTTGACCATTAGCCCAAGGATGACTGTGGTCAATCTTGACTGCCTTGCAAAATTATCACCAAAATTTCAAGATAAACTGAGTTTCACAGTCTGACAAGCTGACTTAAGGAATTCTGTGCAACTGTGTTATCACCCTTATGAAAACATCTGCAGCCTGTTGAGTTGAAGGTAGCTTGTGGATAGGAAAGAAATATTGGTAAAACTGTCCACTACTGCCATCGTGATAGTGTTACCTCTGTGGACAACCATAGGGCCCCTGTGGCCCCTTACGTCCTACTGTGGCCCCTCACAGGCTCCAGGGGCCTTGCTGTGCCCCCTGCCACCCAGTGACCTCCCCGGCCCTTTATGGACCCCAGCGGACCGCCTGTGGGCCCCCTGTAGCGCCTTATGGTCCACTGTGGCCAGGGCCCCCCTGTGTCCCCCACAGTACTCCCGTGCATCCCCTGCAGCCCCTTAAGACTCACCGTAGCCCCATTTAGGCCCCAGGTTGTATGTATATGTAAATGCATACATATATATATATATATATATCACATATATAGTTGTGAGCATGGGAGCCGTTGCTAACGCTTGTAGCGAGCGAGCCCGCGGCCCTAGCTTCGTGAGGGCCTCAGTTGCTGGCATGGAGCGCCGAAGGCACTCCTTGCCAGCAACTGCGGACGTCGCCACATTTACGTAGTTACGAAAGCAAAACACGAGACACGTTACGACCCATTACGAGCTCGCAAAAATCGTCCGAAGCCCGCGCACATGAAAACATGAAAAACACAATAAATACACCCAGCAAATACATAAAAAGCTTACCTACAGCAAGGGGGGGGCACCCAGGACCTCGAAAAATGAAGTTACACCTCAATTTAACTGTAAATAAAAGTTTAGACACTCAAAAATCCCCTAAGCAAGAGAAAAAATGTCCGCCCAAAAAAACGAAAACGAGGCTACAGCAGTCTAAAGACGCAAAACACCACCAAACACCTACGGATTTCCCGAAAAAGACGTACGAGATCCGAAAACAAGGACACAACCCGCACGACCCCAACAGAATAAATACACACAACAAACACATAAAAAGGTTACCCACAGCAAGTGGATGCACCTTCAGCGCTCCTTGCCAGCAACTGCGGCCCTCGCTTCGCGAGCCCGCCGCGTTAGCAACGACCCGCTTGCTCACAACTATATATGTGATATCTGTGATATCACACACATAGAAATATACACACACAGACATATATATGCATCTAAGCTAGGAAAAAATGGCTGCCAAAAAAAATGAAAACGAGCCTACACGACCCCGGACCGCGCAAAACACTGCCAAACGCGTAGCACTTTACACATCAAACTACGAACTAGAAAATACATGAGCCACGTAACACATTAATAACATTACGAATATACAATGCCGCTTTACACAATAAACCAACGGCTTTACCTCGCGCACGCAGCCTATTTATAATGCACACTTGGAACACTCAAACTGTATATTCTATGCTGTCGGAAAATACAAACAGATTGTTAGCTCTTCAGGCTATTGCTGGCTGCATATATTAATTATAAATACTTAAAGTATATTAATTTATTCAATAAATAATTCATTATTACATAACTACATATACATACAAATATATCTCTCTCTTTTTTTCATGACTGATGAAGGTGCTCAGAGGACCATAAGTACACAACAGGAGAGGCTTGCAATGAGCGCCGATGGCGTTCATTGCGAGGCATGCAATGAGCGCCGAAGGCGGTCAGCGCAAGGCTCACAATGAGCGATGAAGTTCCTCAGAGTACAAAACAGTTTACATTGTGTGTCAAACAGCATTCCCATGGCTTAAAATGTTATTGCCCCGTCGCTAGTATATATTTATATAGACACAGACCCACAGATTTATATATTTATTTTTTCTATATACTTAATATATATTTTATAAATGTACTGCGTTGAGGTTGGAGGGGGTTCGAAAAATGCAAAAAAAAATCGTGCCCTCCCCCTCCTGGGGAGGGTGGGGGCAAATTTTTTTTTTGCACCGGGGCCTTCCATGCACTAGCTCCGCCACTGAATAGGAGATGACTTGTGGATGACTTTAAGCCAAAGTAGGGGAGGCACATAAATATGTCGACAGGTTTAATAGATGCCATTGAGACTTGATAGCTGATATCGTAGTAGCAATAGGGATCTACTTTGAGGAATTTTCTGGATGCCTTCTAGCAGGGAAGTTTAATTTCCTCTGAAGAGTCTTGAACTAAGGATGTAGTTTGGTACAGTTTGAGGCTTAGGACTTTTTCTGTGAAGTTGAGACAGTGCATCCTTATTTGCTGCGCCCATCTAGCTTGCATAGGATTCAAGAACATGGCTTTCTTGAGATAATCAAGATTTTTATGGTCTGTTTAGATTACCACAGGATGTGCTGCTCCTTCCAATAAATGCGTCCATTCTTCCAGATCCATTTTCATGAATAAGTTACCATCATTTTTCTCTGCTGAGGTCAACTTGCAAGAGAAAAAATCTACAGGATGGCGGAGACCCTTAATGCCTTGGCATTGTGAAATAACCACTCTAGGATAGGAGCAGAAATTTTGCAATGTTTTAATAGTTCAAAAGCCTGCTGAGTAGTAAGTGTCCACTTAAACGGTACTGATACACATGTAAGGACAGTGATTTGTTGCACTGTTTTAGAAAAAAACTTCTAATGTACCTGCAATAGAAATTGGCTAAATCAAGAAATCTTTGAACTTCCTTCCTGGATCCATGGACTGTCCAATCTGTTACTGCAGAAACCTTAGAATGCATGGCTAGACCTTGGCGAGATAGGATAAATTCCAGAAGCTCGACTGTATCAGTTTTAAGCTTTGCATACAAGTGATGAGTAGGTAGATGAGAAAGCATCTGCTGCATTTGTTTGCAATATTCCTTCCGAGAGGGGAGAAACACCAAGGTGGTCGACCACACTTTGATCCAGAGAATCTCTGAATGTACTGTATGTGGCTGGAGCATTACAGAGTCTAAAAGGGCATAACTGAATAGTGGAAGTGCCCTTAGAGTGTTTTCCATTCATTCCCCTCTCAACTTCTTACCAAATTGTAGGCTCCTCTGCTCTCTAGGTTCACTTCTGAATTTTAGAAAAAATAATAATTTCTGGACTGCATCGTTGCAGCAACTGTAATTAGTCAGTGCTAGTAACTCTCATACCGGATCAGACCTCCCTGGATTTCATTCTTTGCAAACTCCTTCTCCAGGTAAAGAATGCACTGAGCAAGCATAGACATGGGCAAATAAGCAAGCCCTTAGTATGCAGAAAAGCATAGCACAGGTGCACCCTTAGATGCTGTGCCAAGGAGGATGAAAAGGTTAGTGCCGCTGAATGGCCAGGGGGAGACTTGGGACCATGACACTATCCTTTTATAATATAACATGTATGATGTAATTGGAGCCATTACTTTTGTTTCTTCTGATCTGCTTCTACATGTGCCAGAATGCAGAGAATCTATTAACTGCTTCTTTTGAATATTAGCAATTCATAGTGGCAGTTCATGAAATCTCATTGGTATACAAGTTCTTCTTTGGGAAGTAACTCAGTCAGGCAGCAATCTACATCCATTCTTTTAAGAATTCATATTGAGCAAGATATGAGAACAATTTTTCATAATTTTTAAAGGTCTCTATCCACAGCCATTGTATTGATAATGAGCTTGTTGTGCTCTTTTTACTCCGAGTTAAGTCTCTGCCAGTGCAAAGCTATTGATCACTGCTTCAGAATGCTTTGGACTTGCCTTGAACTGACCTTCTGAGTATGACCTCTGGCTTTCTGATCCTATTTACATCTCTGCTTGCTGATTCTTTCTCTTTAAACCTTGTGCGTGGCTCTTAACCATTTTAATCTATTGATCGTCAGATTACCTTCCAATGCTCATGGGGACTGGCTATTAGTCCAGAACATTTTTCACAGGATGATACTACGACCACTTGAACATAGTACATTTTAATTGCAAACATCAATAATCTAAATATAATCAATTGGTTTTAGTGTAGATTTTAAAGTGTTAGATAAAGCTAAAAGACCAACACCAGTCCAAGGACCGGCTATTGAGAACCACTGATCCCAACCTTATTTTCCTACTCTCTGATACCTACTTTGCTCCTAAATCTAATATGCTTGATTCAATCCATAAACTGTTTCCATTACTACCCACTTGCTGCCTGTCTATGTTTTTACAGTTTGATTTAAAGGGCATTAAAAGCATTATTTTTATTTGATGCATTGGAGAGAGGGTATTTGATTATGTACCACTGTGTGTTTTATTTGTTCCATTGAATCCCCATCAATTTGCTACCCCTATGGACCCCATGGTGATCTAAAGTACAACTATGGGGATTCTTCTGGAACCCCATGGGGCCTAATATAAACCCCTATACCATGGGGTTCCTAATTACATACCATTGCAAAGATACATAAAACATTACAACAAAAGAAAGAATTACAGAAACAATAAAATAAAAAAGAGACTACAAAAAGAAAACTACACTTATAGGGGAAAACATATACGTACTTACCGCCCTCTTGATGACCCTCCAGTGATGATCTTCCATGTTGATTGAATAAGCTGTCCTCTTTTTGTTCTATTGAAGCCCTTATTCCTCATCTTCGGCCTACAGAAATGGGCCTCCACCTAAAAATCCCTTATCCATATAATTCATTTTTTTTTAACCAGAGTTTTTTGAAGGCACCCTTGCCTTATATACTATTTTTGCGGAATTTAGTTGGTTGAAATATGTTTTTATCCATCCCATCTCTGATACTGGATTTCTCAGGAATCATTCACCTTAGAAAAAATATCTAATACTAAGTATAGGGAGTTTTCAATGCTCTTTAAAAATAACATAAAACAGCTAGGTTGACAGAGTTCTTTTTATAAACATTTAACAAATAGGGTAATTTGCACTATACCAAAATGAGATAAGAATGATACATGGTCCATTTTAACAGTTTGATTTTTGTATCAAAATGTGTCAGTGCTTATCAATTCTACATTCCACATATTTTTTTCACTTTTTTTCTTCCACAAAAATGTCTACAGATCGGTGCAGTATTCCTTGTTGGACACTAGATGGCAGTGCTGACTGCAGTCTCTTCACTTTCTACGAGGAGTTGTGGCTCCAATACAATGGCCAAGATTTATCAAAGGGAGAATGCACTTTGGTGTATTGATTCAACTTAATACCTCACTAGTGTTCAGCACTGAAATTGGCAAATTCATTAAATGGTGTATGTGAATTCCTCAATAGGGAATTGATTTAAGTGACGTATTGCATGTTGTAATGGATGGAGTATGTGATAGGTTTGCAGTACATAGCTATCAGTAATGGTTTTCAGTGAGAGGAGTATTACACAATAGAAAAAGGTCATGATATATATATATATATATGTGTGTGTGTGTGTATGCTACTTTATATATAAATATATATGCATATCTATGTAACTGAATAATAATTTTATAATAGTATAACAACAATATAATATATATATATATATATATATATATATATATATATATAAACAGGCAGAGCTACATCCTCTAGGGGTGCCCCGGTGCAGTCTCCCCCACACCCTGTCCATGCCCATCTGTGCCCCCCAGGTTCTCCCTGTGCCACCTCAGCCTCACTGAATCCCCTTCTCTACAGCTTCATATTACTCCTCTGCCTTAATCTCCTCGCCTGGGCATGGAGTCCCAAATGATATCACTTGTACATGACATAGTTACATAGTTACATAGTAACTGAGGTTGAAAAAAAGGCTTTAGTCCATCAAGTTCAAACTTTTTAGACCTCTCTGATTAATATGCGGATTAGTTGTTAATTGATCCATAGGAAGGCAAACAGAAAAAAAAACAGTGAAACTTTGCCAATCGTCTCAAAAGCGAAAAAAAAAAAAAAATCCTTCATGACCCCAGAGACACCTCTTATACACACTTTTTTCTAGAGAAAATAGCTTTTATTTGTTAGTCTCTCTTCATAATTATATCCCTTCCATTCCCCTTATTAGTTTTGCTGCCATTCTCTGTACGTTTTCCAGCTGTAAAATGTTTTTTTTTATGAAGTTATGCCCAAAATTGTACTCCATATTCCAAATGAGGGTCTACTAGGGATTTGTATAGCGGCAGAATTATATTTGCTTCCCTTGCTTCCATACCGTTCTTAATACATGCTAATATTTTACTTGCCTTTGCAGATGCTGCTTGGCATCATTCGGGATTCCGTGCCTCAGTCGGAACAAGCCCAGTAGGGGAGGAAGGGAAGCCACCTAGAAGGGGAGGAGGTAGGGGGGAAGGGCCCCCCATTCACTTGCTACCCCACAATATATATATATATATATATATATATATATATATATATATATATGAAAAGTTAGAAATATTACTCATTAGTTATTTGAACAGGTTGAACAATATCAGCACAATGGGATTGTGACCGCTAAAACTGCCAGTGTGTCCTTTAGGTTGAATAGTACTTTCATTATTTGATACACCATCCTGAGAGAATAACAGACAGAATCAGCTCAGAAAAAAACAAAGGAAATCAAGCAATTACAAATAATTATCTCTGAGTTAAAAGGGCATTCTTTATTGGGAGTATTTGATAATGAACCACTGTGTTCTTTCTTTTTTAAATGATGCAGAAAAAAGCTTAACTAATCACCCAATGAGTAGTAGTATAGATGAGTCATACTTGACTGCCAATTAAATCTACAGACGTAGACAGACATATATATATATATATATATATATATATATATATATATATATATATATATATATATATATATATATATACATATATATATATATATACCGTATTTATCGGCATATAACACGCACCGGCATATAACACGCACCTCATTTTAAGAAGGGAATTTCAGGGGGGAAAAAAAATTCAAATAAAGAACTTTGAAGTAAAATCCTCAACCTCAAACTCCCTCCTCATCCTCAACCCCCTCCTCAACCTCCCTCCTCATCTACCTCCTCAAACCTGGTATATGCTAATGATGTGGCGCGCTGGCGCGCATGTGACGTCACTGGGTCAAGGAGGAGAGCGGAGGCCGGAGCAGAAGCAGGTAAGTGAGGGGGAGCTATTTAGGGGGGTTTATGTTGAGGGGGGGGGGGGTTAGAATGCGGAGGGGGTTTAGACTGAGGAGGGAGGTTGAGGATGGGGAGGTGGAGGGAATATCGGCGTATAACACGCACCTATCATTTGCCCCCTGTTTTCAGGGAGAAAAAGTGCGTGTTATACGCCGATAAATACAGTATATATATATATATATATATAGTATCTCACAAAAGTTAGTACACTCCTCACATTTTTGTAAATATTTTATTCTATTTTTTCATATGACAACACTGAATAAATGACACTCTGCTACAATGTAAAGTAGTAAGTGTACAGCCTGTATAACAGTGTAAATGTGCTGTCCCCTAAAAATAACTCAACACACAGCCATTAATGTCTAAACCATTGGCAACAAAAGTGAGTACACCCCTAAGTAGAAATGTTCACATTGGGCCCACCTAGCCATTTTCCTTCCCCAGCATCATGTGACTCGTTAGCGTTACAAGGTCTCAGGTGTGAATGGGGAGCAAGTGTGTTAAATTTGGTGTTATCGCTCTCATACTGGTCACTGGAAGTTCAACATGGCACCTCATGGCAAAGAACTCTCTGAGGATCTGAAAAAAAAGAATTGCTGCTCCACATAAAGATGGCCTAGGTTATAGAAGATTGCCAAGACCCTGAAACTGAGCTGCAGCATGGTGGGCAAGACCATACAGCAGTTTCATAGGACAAGTTCCACACCATTGTCGACCAAAGAAGTTGAGGGCACGTGCTCAGCGTCATATCCAGAGGTTGTCTTTGGGAAATAGACGTATGAGTGCTGCCAGCATTGCTGCAGAGGTTGAAGGGGTGGGGGGTCAGCCTGTCAGTGCTCAGACCATACGCCTCACACTGCATCAAAATGGTCTGCATGGCGTCCCAGAAGGAAGCCTCTTCTAAAGATGCTGCACAAGAGAGCCTGCAAACAGTTTGCTGAAGACAAGCAGACTAAGGACACGGATTACTGGAACCATGTCCTGTGGTCCGATGAGACCAAGATCAATTTATTTGGTTCAGATGGTGTCAAGCATGTGTGGCGGCAACCAGGTGGGAGTGTCATTGTCTGGGCCTGCATGAGTGCTGTCAGCACTGGGGAGCTACAGTTCATTGAGAGAACCATGAATGCCATAATGTACTGTGACATACTGAAGCAGAGCATGATCCCCTCCCTTCCAACATGATAACAACCCCAAACACACCTCCAAGATGACCACTGCCTTGCTAAAGAAGCTGAAGGTAAAGTTGATGGACTGGCCAAGCATGTCACCAGACCTAAACCCTATTGAACATCTGTGGGGCCTCCTCAAACGGAAGGTGGGGGAGTTCAAGGCTTCTAACATCCACCAGCTCCGTGATGTCATCATGGAGGAGTGGGAGAGGACTCCAGTGGCAACCTGTGAAGCTCTGGTGAACTCCATGCCCAGGAGGGTTAAGGCAGTGCTGGAAAATAATGTTGGCCACACAAAATATTGACACTTTGGGCCCAATTTGGACATTTCCACTTAGGGGTGTACTCACTTTTGTTGCCAACGGTTTAGACATTAATGGCTGTGTGTTGAGTTATTTTGAGGGGACAGCACATTTACACTGTTATTCAGGCTGTACACTTACTACTTTACATTGTAGCAGAGCGCCATTTCTTCAGTGTTGTCACATGAAAATATATAATAAAATATTTACAAAAATGTGAGGGGTGTACTCACTTTTGTGAGATACTGTATATATATATATATATATATATATATATATATATATATATATATATACGTCTGTAGATTTAATTAGCAGTCAAGTATGACTCATCTATACTACTACTCATTGGGTGACAGAGACAAGCCCCTAGATTAGTTAAGCTTTTTTCTCCATCATTTAAAAAAGAAAGAACACAGTGGTTCATTATCAAATACCCCCAATAAAGAATGCCCTTTTAACTCAGAGATAATTATTTGTTATTGCTTGATTTCATTTGTTTTTTTCTGAGCTGATTCTATCTGTTATTCTCTCAGGATGGTGTATCAAATAATGAAATTACTATTCAACCTAAAGGACAAACTGGCAGTTTTAGCTGTCACATTCCCATTGTGCTGATATTGTTCAACCTGTTCAAATAACTAATGAGTAATATTTCTAACTTTTCATGTTAAGGGCTCTTCACATAGTCAGAATGTTGGGTATATTGTAAAAAAAATCTAGAATCGTAAAAGGAAAATTGTATTTATTTGCCTGTGTATGTAACTCATTCCAAGGAAGAAGGAAACATACATGTTCTGTCAGCAGGGGGAGACAGAGATCTTCAGACAATTTAACAATTTAAAGGACCATTGCAAATGTTGGAAAACTTTAAGTTTGAGAGCATAATTAAGCAGGGAAAAAAGTTATACAAAAACTGCCAAACTACCAGTGAGTAGAACAGCACTGCATCCAAATAGGTGGCTGGATGTATATATTTCATGAATTCCTCCATTTGCCATCTCTATACTCTCAGTAAATTAAAGAACCACTATATTCTGTAGCGCTATACATGTGTTAAAGTCAAGGCAAAACAATAGCAATATTAACACGTCGCAAAGGATGGAGGACCCTGTGTTTGAATTTATAATCCAGTGTCCATAGTGCTTTCCCAAAAGCACCTTGCAAGATTGAAAACTCGTAGACTTACAGTCTAAAGGGTATGTATAAATAAAGACTCATAAACCAATTGTATCTTTGTTTTTTCCATTGTATTTCTCATTTTCAGATGTACAAAACTAATGTTTTTAATATGGAAAGAAAAAAATAAATTTTTGGTGTCAGTATTGAAAACTTTTTCTTGTAAATGAAAGTTAAAAGTAGGTTTTAATACCGGTAATTGACATTTGTGTAAGAAGTCAGACATCCTCCTCCATTCTCGCCATGGCAATCTGAGATTGTCAAGGAATCCAACTGGAGTAGAAATACTCAAATAATCAAACCCCCTCTCTGAATGCTACCCACTCAGATTGCAGTCTATAAAGTTTTACCTCTTACGCACTGTTACAAAAGACACATTTCCTCTAACATATCAGTCCGCCAGCCAACCCACAAGAATGACCCGCCCAATATGTATGTTTTATCATCCCAGTTTTTGGCAGCAGGGTGCCACTGTTGTTCTTAAAGGGCTTTTGAACTCACTGTAAGTGCTCTTCATGGTGTGAAAGAGCACAAGATTGTATGTTAAAATTATCTATTTTTTAAGTACACTAATAACAGCTAAGAAAATCTAAAGATTTAAGTTTGTTTACAAAGACAGTCTATCCTGCATGAGTAATAACAGATAGCAGAGCGCATGGTGAAGACAGTGATTGATAGCAGTTAGGCACTATTACATAAACCATAGATCAGTGATCCCCCAACCTGTGGAATCTTGATGTTTCAATTTATTTGACTAGGGATTAAACAAAAATAATGTTTTTCTTGGGACAAGCAGGAGATAAGTAGTGACTGTAGAGGGGTACTATGGAGGGCTTTGAAATAAAATGAAGCATATTGTAGCCATGCAGAAATGTTTTGGGGGAATTTCATAAACGATTATGTGGTCTTGAGGATGGTCTGTTGGGATCCATTTTATGCTTCTAGATTTTATGGATGTTTTGGGGCACATTGCCTTATGTTGCATATTTATATAAGTAAACCAAGCAATACTTTCTTTAAATGATTTCCCTCACTACCAGACACATAGACCCCAGCAGATACACCAACATCTACACTGTTCATTTTCTAGCTTCCAGTTCACTTGCCCCTTGTTATGACATTATGTTACTCTCCACTTGGAATACGTTTTTTAAACTTTTTAACTAGATGTAGTATTTTTATACTAGCTTTTCACAAGAGACGCACCCTAAGGTATGGGATATTTTTTTGTAGGTGGGAGGTATTCTGTTGTATACCAGTAATGTAATGGGCAATGGTTACTCGATTAAAGAAATAAATCTCTTACAGGGGACTGGATCACTGAATGTAAATAGCCAAACATGTCTGTAGTTATGGGAATTCATATTAATTTTTGATCAAGTTGTTGAAATATCGATATGTGGAGAAATGATGTGGTAAATTAGCAACTTTATGTACCTAAATGGGATCAACTACCCAAGAAATAACACATGTTATGTAATGAGGTTATTAACATAATGTTTAGGATTATATATTATACAATATTAGTTTATATCATAGTCATTATACTATATGATTACATATCAGTAGAGGAAAAATATATACCACACAGTGTAAATAAATATGATACTATATTCTCTGTACAATACTTGACCTAAGCATACGTGATTATGTGCGTGCATCTGAAAATAGACGTATATTCAAGTATTTTATAAGTCTGTTTTTATCGACTATTGGTTTTCCAACCTTGAGTTTTACATTTTCAATGTTAATTAGACAATACTCATGATGTAATGTAGGATATTTGAGTTGATTGTATCTATATTTATAAAATAAAAAAAATTAAAAAATTAAAAAAATTAAAATAGACCACTTCTTTTCCCAAATAAAATGACAGACACCAATATGGGATAAAACAGGCCACTGATTTTATTTGTATGACAATAAACAAAAAACAGAGGTGAATGCTCACGATCACCAAAGGAGCCCAACCTTCTGAAGTCTCCAGGAACCCTGTGTCCAGGTGACCTCATAACCAAAACCTGGTGTGAACCACCACCAAAATATGCTCCCACCTTACCAAGAGCAAATCACCCCCGCCCACCACAGCGGTCACAAGAAGTATGCATAACCAATAGGCAGGGAGGGAAACTCAGGAAGGACGGGACAATTTTGTTTCATTCCCTGAAAACTCCTCCCCTAAAATAAATTCACCAATTACTTCCTAGCAATCAAAAGCCCCCTCCCACATGCTGTCTCCGGGGGCTGTCTATCTGCACTAGTGGCTCTCAACAGGAGTCTAGGAGACCTTATCTGGCCCTCAGGAACAATTAATGATTCATAATAATGATAGATTATTGAGGAATTTATCATCAGTTAAAATGCACTCTATTCAAATCAGTGCAAAACTAGAAGAAAATGTAGTGTGTCACTTGTAGTATCGCCCTGTAAAATATGTTCTGGATCTCAAAAGATGGCCTGATGGAACATAACCAGCTAGTCCCCAGATCAAAGAGTTCAGAGACACTGATCTATACTGTTACTGCATTAAAATAAAATATATAATTACTCTACAAAGTGGAATTTAAAAATCCATGCCACAAAGAAACACATAACTGTGAATGGAATGAAACAGTAGTTAGACATGTTTGTACCTTTTGTTTTTGGGCAAGAGTTTCAGAACAGATGTATAGTATTTACTCACAAAGTAAGTTAAATATAATTGAAGGCTACAAATGACTAAAATGTCAACTATTTTTGAGTCAGGCTTTTGTTAAAGATACACCCTAAATATTTGAATATATAGATATAATTAAATTCTAAGGCCTCCATTCAATTGCGGGCTTGAAATGCAACAGTTACAGATCGATTAAATTGAAGAAGCCCGAAGCTACCTGGCTGAAAGACTAAACCGTAAACCATAAGTAACATTTCAGAGCATGATCATGATCAGTTAAGCAAGGCAGTAACTACCGATTCAGAAACAGCCAATAGTAAATGAGACCGTCATCATGATGTCAGTAAAACAGGTTAAGCGTCAATCAATTAGCGTTTAGAGGTCCCGTATGCGATCAGACTCACAATCCGGCAATGTACAAAATAATAAAAATGAATGACGATGCTGTTCTAGTACATGTGGGTGGCCTGATATCTATTAACTCATTGATTACTGAGATTGATATAACACGGAAATAAAATGTAAAAAAAAGTATTTTCTATTGCAGATTTGCGAGCTTGAGACTGTTGTGAGATTAATTCTAATGTCTTTCATCACTTTCCATGTCTTTTACAGTGCAGTATTTATTTTTTATTTGCATTTACAGTGCTACAATTAGGTGTTTAACCCCCTTTCACATCCTATCTGGTACTCGTAGGATTTTCTTCTACAATTGCCATTTACGGGTTTGAAGGCAATTGCGGGCTTGAGGAATTGTAACAATTGAATAGCGATTTGTGATTGTAATATTTACAGGCTTAACAGATCAAAGGCTTAGATGGGTCGTACTTACGATTTTGACAACCGCAGGGATTTTGAGCTTCTAACCTGCAAAACAACTGGCTCAATTAACTACAATTTGCTCAATTGAATTGAGGCCTAAGTCTACCATACTGTCCCTCCTACCCTGGCAGCTGGAAAGAGGATTAAATGACCAAGGTGGTCATATTTTTTATATTTACTATTTTGAATAACTACACTTGAAAATCTGCAACAAGTTTTAGAATGTAGAAAAATAATAAAACCTATAATTTATTATTTTTTTATGTACAATTATGCTTTTATGGAATTTACGAGTTTGTTTTCAGCAGATAATTTTCCTGCGATGGGAGGAGTCATTTAATAAACACCAATAGCCATATTCTATTAGCTACTTGCAAATGCCTTGAACTCATAAATTTGGCTTCGGGTATTTTTTTTTTTATAAATGTTTATATGCATTCTATTGACTTAAGAATTCATTAGTGCCAATAAGTAATATTTGTTGAATATGTAGCAATATTAAGAGTGATTTTAAGTGTGTATAAATTTACAAATTGGGCAATAGAATAGGGCCCCAAGTGTATATCTCCACAATGAAAATCTGGCGGCAACAACTACCAGTGCTCTCAGTAGGATTGTAGGTAAATTCATTACTTTACAAAAACACAACCACATGAGAAAGTAACAGGCAGCAGCAGGTAAGAAAGCAAAATGTAAACCTCCAATAAAGAATACATTCATATAAAAGCTGCAAAATGTAAAGTTTGTGTTTATTTTATTTATTTATTTATTTATTCTTTTATAAAAATATTTTGCCCATTTTCTGGTTTAGTTATTTAAAAGGCCATATAGAAAAAAAAATACTCAAAGGTCCTTTAAATTAAATGGCAACTGTATAATACAAACAATAAAAACAAAATATGTTTGAAAACTTTGAGTCTAACAGCATAATTAAGCTGGGAAAACATCATTAAGCTTGCTTTAAATTAGAAAAATATTAAGCACCTGCTAGACTCTTGAGGCATCCATGATACACTGGTAGAAATTTGTACTTCTCCATTTTCCCTCTTCCCCCACCTCTCCATCATCTGAAACACACCACCATGATTCTGTTCTCAGAAATTGATGTAACAAATACAAAATGAATTCCTTAACTCATAAGAGCCTTCAAGAATGATAAAGATCACCCTCTTGAGGTGAAAATCTGTCGACCCATTTCATTGCTGAACAGGGACATGAAGATTTTCACCAAGCTTATGGCTGACAGAATAGCCCAATTTCTCCCTAGGCTCTTCCACAAAGACTAGGTTGGGTTCATCCCCTACAGACAGGCAGTCGACAACGTTAGACGGGTCTTAAATACTATGCACTGGGCACAACATAGCCACACTCCGGCACGCCTCTTCGTTCTTGATATTGAAAAAGCCTTAAATTCTATGGAATGGTCCTATCTTAGGGTGGTCTTGACAAAATTTGGCTTTACAGGTCACTTTATGAACCTAATTGACTCCCCTAAGGCTTCGCTAAAACTACCCGGGGACTCAAAAGCATGCATTGACATACAACAAAGGATTCAGCAGGGCTGCCCACTCTCACCCCTAATATTTGCCCTGGCAATCAAACCTCAAGCACAATCGATAAGGTCCAACTAACATTCATGGAATCAAAGTAGGTTATCACCACTTTAAATGCTGCCTATTTGCAGATGATCTCTTATGCTCCCTTATTGAACCGATAGTCTCGATCTTAGCTCTACTACAGGTCTTAAAAAACTTTTGAGGATTCTCAGGCCTGAGGATAAATGTGGATAAAACAGAAGCCATGAATATTTCACTACCCCCGCAAATTCTCCTGGCCAAACTCACATATCATATACTTAAGGGTTAACATCACCTGCCAATTAACGGACCAACTATATGGAACTATGCAAACACATAGGGCAAACTATATGGCACTATACAAACACATGGGGCACGATATTCAAAATTGGTCAAAAGGTCAAATCTCATGGCTTAGCCTTATCAACTCTATTAAAATGAACATTAAAGCCTTGTACTGTATATGATACTTTTAATGTGGACCCCTCTGGTCAATGGGAGGGAGACCTAGATCGCAGCTGGGACAAAGAGACATGGCATTACTCCTGGACAAGCCTCTCACGGGGCTCCTTTATTTTATAGCATTCTAGAGACCTCCATTAAAGTTCTCCTCTGAATTTACATAACTCCTGACAAACTTTATAAATGGAAAATTTCACTGGATCCCAATTGATACATGGGATGCCAGGAGCTGGGCTCCATCTTCCACACTTGGTGGACAGGCCCAAAAGAACGGCGGTTGTGGGGAGAGGTCCTATCCTTGGACTCAAATTTGTTTAACTCCCAGCTGTGTGCTAATGTCGACATCTGCCCCTGGATCTCCCATCATCCCTATATGCCCTGGAGGGTAGCTGCGAGTGGCTCGGTGGCCTGGCACTGGCCCTTGAGGCTTGTAGATGGAAATAGGTGCCAAACTTATCTTACCAATATTATGCTGGATCTGTAAGGTGAGAGGTTCCTTTACTCAATACCACCCCCACCCATCTTTATGTAAAAAAACTAAATACTTTGGAATGGCTCAAGAGGCACAGGTATAAATACAAAGAGGCAATGTGCCAATGCATATTGTGTGACTTTTGGTATAAAACTTGAAGCATTTGTTGATAAGATACCTTACTGCTTTGAAATAATTTTGCTGTATGTATGTATGTCATCTTTACTCCTGATATGCATTTACCAGATAAATACGGATTAAGAAACAAAAAGAATTATGATTTCACCAAAATATGCAGTCATACTTGTTTATTTCGTCTCTATCTATCTATCTATCTATCTATCTATCTATCTATCTATCTATCTATTAGATTTAACATATTTTTTGTTGTGGTATCTCTATTATGTGGGGCTCAACTTATGTATTGATGTAGACCAGTGACTCTCCACATGTTAGCAGGGTGATACTACATGTGACACACTAAATTGGAATATAGTACATTTTAATTGCAGATACATTGCTCTATAATCTATCTATAACAGTGACTAATGGTAGAGGTAATTAAAGTGTTAGACTCTTCTCATCCCTCTTTGTCCCTGAGGACTAACAGATAAGGTATCAGGGAGAAGAGAATCTTTATATCTATGATGCTTCAGTTTTTAGAAGGATCCTGACACCACCCCACTAATGAGAGTTAGTAGGGGAACGGTTTGCTAGCCTTTTGATATATAGTATATGTAAACGTTTATAAATTTAAGCTGGAAAGGGAAATGTTGGTCCTGGAGTTCCAGATGCAGTCCAGTATTTCTGGTTTATGCTGCTGTGCCTTATATACTCAATCACAGACCCAGCCATGTAGATTAAAACACATGCCCTTGCAAGGAAATAATCATTTATAAAGTACATTTCTTCAAAATAGGCTACAAAGCTTCTTTAGTAGGAAAAAGCAAGAGAGTTGTTTGATATCCAACAGTCTGTGTGAAGAGAAGTGTCTTCAATCTCTATCTGAAGAGACTTTCTGAGATTTAGAGACTACTGTAACTGTGTGTCCCATGATGTCATTGTACTTCACATCTTTTGTCACTGGTATACACATGCTGTACGTGGTTCATACAAAAGTGGGAGAATAGTAAAGTCAACGAGTCATGGCCCATGAACACTGTCTTTTCACCTGAGGCAAAAAATTAGCACGTGCTCAAATCTGACTCTTAGCTAAGAAGCATTATTACTGAAATTAAGTCAGCCTGGGTTTTTTAGGTAAATCTATGCTTGTTGTTCTAAATGGATTGAAGCACAAAATAATGGGCGCTTCACCAATATATGTTGAGTTTTCTGTAGTGGTGAAGTAGTATCTAGATGCCTGATATCTCATTGAGAGAATATGGGCACAAAAAACAGGTATAGGGATTATGTTCAGGTATTCTGAAAGAGATATTCTATTTTGCATATTTCTCAGTTGTTGACATAACTCATTCTGGGAGTTTGTTGCAAGGAAGACATCATTTCTTGCAGCTACATAGAATCTCTAGAGAATCTACATAGTGTCATACTGGAATAGAGGCAACACTTGTCATTATTTAATTTGGCTGAAAAATAAATTTAATTTAAAGGACCACTGTAGAGCATTTACAAGTATATGTGCTCATATGTTTTTTGTTGGGCATAGGCTATTAAAAACAGTATGCAGCTTAAATTAAATAAAAGTTATATTTTTTTCTTAACTTTAAAACTGTCAGTTTTCCCCTCCAGCAAAGCCCCTCCCTCCTTTGTCTATCAGGGGCGTGGTCAGCTCTGCCTGTGTGTTGGACTATCCTGGAGCTAAAAAGCAGGCTGGACTGATGTCAAAGGCCCTGCCCCACTAAATGATTAACACTGTCAGTGATGACAGTAACTTGTAGTTGCCCCATAATCCCTGCCCAATGACATGAACCATCATAGCCCAGCTCCCCTTTACTGAGCATGCTGATTCTGAATCAGAACTTAGACCTGTCAGACCTCATTTTAAGTTCAACACACAGGAAGAACCGGCCACTTCCCTCATAAACATAGGTAGGAGGAGATGTGCATCTCTGCTTGGAAAACAGGCAGTTTATAAATTATGAAATGTTTTTATTTTAAACTGCATACTGTCTTTAATAGTATTTGTGCAGCAAACAAACCTAGGAGTCTTACTTATAAATACACTACAGTGGTCTTTTAAATACTCCTGTCTGAACCCTACAAATGATGATCAGAGTGATGAGGCAATCTGTTATGTTTGCAATATCTCAGGGTGATGTCACTTGTGCTATCTCAATGCACACTGGGAGAATGATAAGCCATTAATGATTGGATGATCTTTGGGTCATGTTATGGGTCACCCTTCAAGGCTTTATGGCATATCTGGTTATTTTCTTTTTTATACATTTTATTCTATTGCTTTTTTAAAGGGATCAATGTAATGCCCCAAACAACAGTAACTAGTTATTTTAAACTAGTTATTTTACCATGTATTTATCATGAATAAAATTCCTATTTAATGATTTATTATAGCAATAGTCAATGTTATTATTATTATTATTATTCCTTATTTGAAACGCGCCAACATATTCCGTAGAGCTATACAGGGGTTAGTCAAAAGTAAAAAATAATTTTAACATATTGCAAAAGAATGGAGGGTTCTGTGATTGATCTTAAATCAAACTTACATAGTGCTTTCCCTAAAGCACCTAACAAGATTGAAAACTTGCAAAGGGTTTGGATGAGGTACAAGGCATTGTGCGTAATAAAGATGAAGGTCTAGTGGAGTGAGGTAAGGAGTTCCAAAGAATAGAGACAGGACATGAAAAGTACTGAAGGTGGGAGTGAGAGGAGGTGATAAGAGATTTGGATAAAAGAAGGTAAATAGACAAGATCATTAATTTTATTTGAGGAATGAAAGAGGGTCAGAATCCAGTTGAATCCCAAGACAACGGCCTGGGAGTGATGATGGAATTGTCAGTAGTGGGAGATATGTGGAGTGGAAAATGTGAAAGAGGGTGGGAAGAAAAGAGGACATGTTCAGCTTGAGTTGACGGGCGAACATCCAGGAGGATGTGCTAGAGAGGCAGTTGGCAGCTTGAGCTGGTTGAGAGGGGTTAGTTCTGTGCAGACAGGTAGATTTGGTTGTCACTAAAATTCAAAAGATTCTATCAGGGTACCAAGGGAGAAAGTAAACATGGAGAAAAGGAGGGGCACTTGTACTGAACAGTGAGGTACGCCAACAGGCAGAGGGCAAGGCGAAGAGGAGAAGCCAGAGGAGACACTAAATGTAAACAAAATAATCTTTTGACTTGGAGGTTATTGGTGACTTTAGTGAGAGATGTCTCTATTGAGTGTTCGAGTCAGAAGTAAGGTTTGAAGGAGCCAAGGTTGAAATACATTGGGAAAGGTAATTTTAAATGATAAGCTCAAGCAGTTTAGAAACCGGGGGAAGGAGAGAGGTAGGGCGGTAGTTAGATGCAGAAGAAGGATCAGATGAGGGTTTCTTAAGAATTGGTGTACTTATGACGTGTTTTTAAGGTGATGGAAAGTTGTCAGTGTTTAGAGAATGGTTGAATACATATGTGAGAGTTGGGATGATTGTAGTAGAGAGGGGAGGGATCAGCCATGATGGAATAGGATCACATGGACAAGTTATGAGATGAGAGGTTGATAGAAGACTAGAGACTTCATCCTCAGTTATAGAGTCAAAGGAACTCATGATGGATATGGGAGTGGGGAACAGTGAAAGCAAGGTGCTATCAGATTGTTATGGGAAGAGTGAGTTAGGGCCATGCTTAGAGGAAAGTCCTTTAAGGATATTTTCTATTTTATTATTGAATTGGTTAGCAAGGTCTTCAGCCGTGTAACAGGAAAGCATGGGTGGTGGCGGAGTGCAGAGGAGAGTGTTGAATGTGGTGAACATATATTTGGGATTGGAGGACGATATTAATGATGAGAATAAGCGCTGTTTGGCAAGAGTGAGGGTATACTGATAGGAGCGTAGAATAACTTGTAGTGAAAGAAGTCTGCTAAATTGCAAGATTTCCTCGATAAATGTTCAGCAGTACAAGAGCCCGTCAGGATGTAGCATGTTAATTCACTTTCAAAGGTTAGAGTATAAGCCTCAAGTTGTGCTGATTGTCTCCTCCCTGATATGGTCATACAGAAGAAGGAAGAACATTGGCTGAGAGACGGGTCTAAAATACTTGAACAGATAAGGGGTGAAATAATTATTTCTAGGGCACCCCACAGCAAGAACTTGTTGCAAAGGCAAATCATTTTAACACAGGAACCCACCATTTACTTTATCAGCAGCTACTGGTGATTTATATTGAAAATGCCTTTTTTAATCATTGAACATACATTTTATTAATGACCAATGGCAGTTAAGCATCAAAAAAAGGTGATAGGGGGCTCCAGACATGGACTCATTGCTCACTGTGCCATAAGCAGTGCCAGATTACCCATTAGGCCAACTAGGCTGCCGCCCATGGGCGCTTCCCTCTGCGGGGCAACACTTCTGAAAAAAATGGTTCCTGGCTTAAAAAAAAGGAAATGTTGCATTTCATACACTGGCTACTTGGGGGTAACCACCTAGAACAAGACAGTTACAACAAGAAAAGGAAATTACACGAACAGAAAAGGCAAAAATCGGTCTGTGCATACCTTGCATACTCACTCGTAGGGGCTCCAAAAAGGTAGATACGGCCCTGGCTATAGGGAGTACAGCTGCACCTCACTGACGAGGCCCACATAAGTCGAAACGTACGTCTGGGGTTTGCTGTTACTCCTGTTCAGGGTATAATTGCCTCCTGGTATTTCGGGACTGTATCACTCTTTTGAGTGAGACAAGACTGATATACTACACAAAAGTCACAATTGAGCTAAACAAGGCAGCTCTCTGAGTAGGTAACCAGGCCTATAGAACAAACCTACTAAGGCGTTATCATCTTCAGTTGAATGCCTCTGACTCTTTTTGCTCAATGTCCAGTTAAAACATCTAGTGTGAAGGCTCTCATACAGCAAATGTTACTTTGCAAAAAGCTCCAGTATACAACCCCCACTCCGTCTGGAAAATATTTTTATTTCTTTATAAAGAATACATTCCTCTTCCCATGGATCATTTTATTTTAATTATGGCTATGTACAGATGACATTCATTATAAATCTTTGATAATAAAATACATATGAACCATGTCTTCCCATCTGCTTTCTGCAAACAGCTTGTACATGTGGGTGGGGTTTCACTACATTTCTATTTGTTTACCCTGAAACAGTTTTATTTTAAAAACATACTTATAAATGTATTTTTATTTACCAATATCAGTATATGAGTTGGAATAATTCATGCACAAATGTATGTTAACTCCTGAATATTTAAGTTTTTATTTTTTTCCACCAAAAATATGTGTAAAGAAATAAATAAAAAGGGGCTTTGGATCAAGGAATCAGTAGTCACATGGGTTCAAATTGTAACTGCTGGTGCAAGTTACTGGCAGGATGTGCACAGAACAGCTATAGATACAGTAGACCATGCCTCTTGATTGAACTCAGGTCCAGTAGCTGAAGTATATCTAAGACCAGTCTTTTTGTCTGGGTTGGTGGCTGAAAGCAGGTTTAAGACAATGGAAGATATTACAAAGACAGGACACCCTCAGAGACAGTCTTGTCAAAGCGATTTGCTTGTGAAACGGGCAAAGGATGGAAAGTATGGTGTCATGCCCAGGGCCTGACTGGACTGTTTTGGACCATGGCTTGGGCCTGGACTGGGAATGAGTTACCCTGTTTTTATTATTATGGTTATGTATTTCTTAGTGCTTATGTTTAAAATATGATTATACTGTTATACTGTATGTATCTTGGTTTATGCTCTGCATAACATATTAGCTATTCTGCAGGCTATTGCATCAGCCAACACCCAAGACCGTAATCTAATAGATAATCCTTTTACAGGGTTTCCCAGTAAGCAGGAGCACCCTTTTATGTACAGTGTTGTTATGTGGTGAAGACTCCCCCGGCCTCACAGGGGCCTTGAGCAGATAAGCAGATAGTCTGACTGCTTAGAACAATTGTTTAAAGTTAATATAATCACCAGGATGAGCTCATCGGAGGTACAGGGGTTTCCAGTATGCAGGGGCAGCTTATTTTGTTACAATGGTGTTATCTGGGATAACTCACTCGGTGGATCTAAATATAATAAACAGGATGAGATCTGATCTCATCAGAGGTACAGGGTTTTCCTAGTAAACAAGAGGGAGCCTATTATTTAGGGATGTGGCTTACTGATTGGCCAGCCTGTGTGCCAATTTTTTTTATAAAATGTGCCAATTAATAAAGGTACAGTATGTCAGTGGTATCTGTAATTACATAGACATGGTTTAAGTGTCTTTCTGTGCATTAATCCTAATCATAAGGGATTATATGGTGTTCCTGATATTCTGGTCTGCTGAAGCAAGTTCCCGGGTGTGGTTCCTGTGTATGGTCCTTCTTCTGCTATCAGAGGTGTACAATGACTGCACAATTCTGCTGGATAGGTTTGAACTAGGTTCTTACCAAGTCCAATTGAAGTAGCAGATGGCAGTCGTGGGACCTCTATGGAATACAGTAAGATGGCAACATATGGAGAGATGACCCCAACTCCAGGACCTGGGCCTAGGCTGTCTGTAGCAGAGGAGGATGAGGCGTTGAGGAGATTTCAGAGATTGAAAGCGGCCATGCCAGAGGTTATTCCTACAGAGCAGTTGATGGCCCTCAAGGCACAGATCATACAGGAGCTACAGGACCAGTGGAGAGGGGTAAGCAATGGCCCTGTCCCTGCTCCTGTGAAGGGGGAATGCTTATCCCCGATAGAGATAGAAAATGTTGTGGTGACTGGAAAGGACTGTCAAGGAATGGGCCTTCTAAACAAAAGGATGGTGTTCCTGGGACTATGGCCAGGTCACTAATAGATTGGCTGGAGGAACTGGTAGATGAGGAGGTCACCCTGGAGGAGCAATATGCTTATTGGGTGGGACCTGTTTAGATACCTCATGGGGGGTCCTGTTTTTCATTGGGGTTGGAAGAGGCAATTTGGGACATTGTATATGGGGATCCAGATTGTGGCTTGTGGACTGAAAGAAGGCAGCTATGTTTGTTTTCCAAACACTGTCAAGTGCTGGTATTGGAGACAGGCTCCCAGACAGCTGGCTTACTTTGGTCTTTGATCCAGCAGGAGTTACAGCTGGAGGCAGATTATGTGGAATTGTTAGATGAAGCAGACCCTAGAGGGGTTTTGGCCACCCAGTTGGAAGGAGTCCTGCTAGTCAGGCATGGAGGATAGTCACCTTCCAGAGACAAAGGGGACCCTGCTAAATTTTGCGAAGGCAGAGTCAGAAGAGAAAAGTATGGACTATTGGGGGAATTCTGATTACATGGATTAAAAACAAACAAACAAGGAATCCTTCATGCAGTGGGTTGACTGGGAAGAGGAAGAACTGGTCCCTAGCTTTAGGGGCCTGAGTTTTGCTCAGTTAGAGGCATGGGGACAGGGCCTAACCACAGCAGTACCAGGCCCAGGGGAAGACCTGGGGGTAAAGCTATCCCGCTCCTAGAGTCAGGGAAGAACCAAATGAGCACTGGGCCCTATCAATGGGCTGTTAGCTTAGTCGGCAGGTTCATTGGACAACCATTGACTAGGTGCCAGCCACAGACCCTGGAGCAGAAACAGCAAGCAGCCTTGCTCTTCAGCCTGCGCAAGAGACAGTAGCAGCTTTTTCTCAAGGGCTGCCTGTATTCCCATGCCAGGCAGTATCAGATGGAGAGAGCCAGGAGTTTCTGCCCAAGTATCCAGGGACTAAAGATTCAGAGGGAGGTGAGAGCTGTACCCAGACAGTAGTTCCAGAGAAATGTGGCTGGGAGAAAGTGAGCTCAACACAGCCCCAAGGAGTGGAGTCCCCAGACAAGGCCATCAGGAGGAGTACAGACTGGCAGATGCAGCAGGTACATTCCTCAGTGGAGCTATTGTTTTATTGGGTGCCCCAGAAGAATATTTTTCCTAAAGGAGGGGGAAAAGGGGACAGTGGCCCTGGCTGTTGGGGGGTGGGGTGGTGATAATCCTTGATGAACAGTCACTTGAACTGGCTATCACCCTTAAACCACTTAAATTGGGTAAGCCAGAAGGTCCAACAGATCATACTGAACTCAAATACTGGACAAGGGAAGGAGCAGACATGGGGAGGGAAAGAATGTTGGCCATTTGTGGTCCTTTAGGCCCATAGACTGTTGTAAAAGCCACCAGTCAGCTGTTTGTACTGACTTGGCTGGGAAGGTTGATGCCCCAGGATTACCCCAGATTTTATTCACCACTGGATGGGCAAGTTTTCCTGGATTTCCACAAAGGATACCCCAGGGTGTGGTTTCTCACGTAGCCTCCCTGCAGTGACTCTCCCGAAGCAGCCCAAAGACACTGTTTGTGTGCCTCTATCACTGGAAAGGAGGGACCACAGGCCGGGATCTTTGGCAAGGGGAAGTGGGGGTCCTCTATTTTACCAAGGATACCCGGTACCATCCCAGAATCAGGAGGGCTCCCTTGTTTAGAAGAAGATGGTTTTGCTAGGGAAGGACCCTCCCAAGTTTTTGCTGGACCTACTAGCCTGGATGTACTGTTTCCCCTGGGCTGCCTTGAAGGGTCCTCCAGGACAGGGATATTGATGCTGCAACATGCTGCCAATCATCTGATGGAGATAATAGGCAGGATGTTGCAATGACAAAGGAAAGGGCAGTTGTCATGCCCAGGGCCTGACTGGACTGTTTTGGACCATGGCTTGGGCCTGGACTGGGAAGGAGTTACTCTGTTTTTATTATTATGGTTATGTATTTCTTAGTGCTTATGTTTAAAATATGATTACACTATTATACTGTATGTATCTTGGATTATGCTCTGCAGAACATATTAGCTATTCTGCAGGCTATTGCATCAGCCAACACCCAAGACCGTAGTCTAATAGATAATCCTTTTACAGGGTTTTGCAGTAAGCAGTAGCAGCCTATTATGTGCAGTGTTGTTATCTGGCGAAGATTGCCCTGGCCTCACAGGGGCCTTGAGCAGATAAGCAGATAGTCTGAGTGCTTAGAACAATTGTTTACATTTAATACAATCACAAGGATGAGCTCATCAGAGGTACAGGGGTTCCAAGTAAGCAGGGGGCAGCCTATTATGTTACAATGTTGTTATCTGGGATAACTCACTCAGCCCATCTAAATATAATCAACAGGATGAGATCTGATCTCATCACAGGTAGAGGGTTTTCCTAGTAAACAAGGGGCAGCCTATTATTTAGGGATGTGGCTTACTGATTGGCAGCCTGTGTGCCAAAAAAATAGTATAAAATGTGCCAATTAATAAAGGTATGTCAGTGGTGAAAGTGTCATTCTGTGCATTAATCCTAATTCTAAGGGATTATATGGTGTTCCTGATGCAAGTTCATGGGCGTGGTTCCTGTGTATGGTCCATCTTCTGCTATCAGAGGTGTACAAGGACCACACAATTCTTCTAGATGGGTTTGAACTAGGTTCTTACCAAGTCCAATTGAAGTAGCAGAATGTGACATATGGCACCCAGCATTTTACTGGGTTGGTATGCGCCTACACAAATACAGTGTAGTCTACATTCAAAGTAAAGTATAGATAAAGGGAATTACTTTCTAGCATAGTAGAAACATGTGCTATGGCCGCATCTTACTTACGTTATCCTTTGCAGTTATCTGCTTACTTTTTGGTATCATATCTACACAACAGCCATTATTGTGTAAGAACTGTACTCTTCTGGATAATCTTTACTGTATATCTCACCCTGATATGGGAGTCTCATTAATAAGCTGCAGTATGTTCTGACATAAAGGTAGATGCCCATGTCTTAGAATAAGGCCAATAACTTCAAAAAAAGACTGCTAAACTATATATTGGCAACTGGTATTTTATTTCATGCTGTGACACAAAGTATGTATCTTTATGTCTGTCTGATGCTTGTAACTTAATACAAGACAGACTGATTTTGTCTCCAGTAAATTGATGCATGATTTTGACAATATCCCAATAAATAGTTTACTGTACTATTTCCAATAAAATTAATCTCTGCCATAAATTAGTACATCTATTGTCTTTTAATGAAGTGTATGGAATAGAAATCCAATTTCAAGAGATGCTGAATAACTTCTATTAAATGGCATCATTGTGTTAAATAATACTTTTATTTTACACTGACACATTTAAAACAATAACATAGAAAATCATGATATATGATGGAGTGTTCAGCATTTTCAAAGACTGTAATCATCCACAAATATAACATGTCCAGCCAGATGGGCATCCTTTGAGTGAAGACATCCTAGGCTCACTGATAAATTCAACTTTGGTGGGTATACACATTTGGTGATTTAAAGGATCTAGGGGTCGGTTATATAGCTCCTTTAGGACACCTTACAAGTCAAAAACTCACATAAGCCCTTAAGTAGAAATGTCATGCTGCCTGTAACAATCCCTTACATATAAACTGTTAAGAGTGATCGCTATGTGTGAACATATCCCTGCTCTACCTGTGATTTTATCTAACGTGCAATTTAATGGCTCCTGTAAGAGCTTACGGATAATGCTATGTGTTCTTGGAAGGCTCAGTGAGTTTTTGTAGTGAGCCAAAACCTTACATGTAAACTCCACTTCCTGCAAGAAAAGCTAAACCCCTTACTAGAACACTTACAAGACACGTTAGGATCCCAGTACCAGAAAATGAAAACAGCCTAAATAAGCATGGTGTGTTGTGTTTGTGCCATTCAGTTGTGTACAACTCTCCGAGACCTCATGGACCGCAACACACCATACTGATATACTTGTTATTCATGGCAGATATACTGGAGTGGGTTGTCAGTTCCAGTGGGCCACAGCATACAGCTCCTACTATTCCTAGGTAGTCTCCCATCCAAGTACTGACCAGGCCCAACTCTGCATGGCTTCATGATTGTGTTACCTCTTGGTTCCCTGACTGGAATCAAACCCAGGTCGCAGTGCTGAAAGTACCAAATCCTAACCACTGGACCACCAAGGAACCCAAAAATAAGCATTTTATAGGAGCATAATAAACAGGAATGAGGCATACTAAATGAGGGAGATGGCAATTCCAGAAGCTACCTGAATGCTTCGGAATGCCACCAAATGCTTATAAAGTAGGGAGCTCATTTAAGGAGTTGATTACAAACAAATAGTATAAATTAATTCAGATTAAGATTCATTTAAATAAAATACTTAAAACATGACTGCATAGAGAAATCATTGCTCCACCCTTCTTACACATTATGCATATGCTAGTCGTTTGCCCGTCATAAATGACAGGATAATATTTTTATTTCCCCCCCCCCTTCCCCTGTATCTCTTTCCCCCCTCTCCCTCCCCTTGTGTCTCTTTCCTCCCCCTTTCCCTCCCCTGTCTCTTCCCCACACTCTCTCCCCTGCATCTCTTTTTCCTCCCCTGTATCTCTGTCCCCATGTCTTTTCCCCCCTCTCCCGTGTGTCTTCTCCCTGTGTTTCTGTCCCCCTGCCCTGTGTCTCTTCCCCCTTCCTCCCTCCCCTGTGTCTCTTCCCCCGACTCTCTCCCTTGTTTCTCTTCCTCCCTCCCCTGTGTCTCTTTCCCCCATATCTCTTCCCCCCCTGTCCCGTGTGTCTCCCCCCCTGTATCTCTGCCCCCTCCCCTGTGTCTCTTTCCCCCATATCTCTTCCCCCCCTGTCCCGTGTGTCTCCACCCTTGTATCTCTGCCCCCTCCCCCGTATATCTTTCCCCTCCCCATGTCTCTTTCCCCCCCCCCCTCCTCCCCTGTGTCTTTTTCCGCTCCCCTGTGTTTCTTTTCCTCCCCCCTGTTCCCAAAGCCACGGCTAAAGCCGTGCATGCCGTGTGTGTACAGCTCATGCTGTGCTTGGCACGTGCAAATTTAAAGCCGCGCATGGCGTCTGTGCGTACGTCAACGTAAGTGTGTACGCTCCTTATGGAACGTTACACACTTACAACAATTATATTAGTGATGACAATTACTCATTTTCTTAAAAGGTGGACATGTGATGACCCTAGATAAAGAGATATTGGGAGCAGGGAAGGTATGACAAAGAATCAATGTCAGTCCAAGAAGGACTCAACTAATATTATTGAAAGAAAATGGGGACCTTGCCTTGACCTTGTCTAAAATGGCTTCCCATCACTACTCTAGTGAAAGGCGTGAGGCCTAGTACATTATTCTGCATATCATAGTGCATTAGCTTTTAAAATAATATTTTCTAATATTAACTGTATCTCACTTTTACATCTGGCTCTTTAAAAGGTTTATTGAAAAGTAATATCAGTTGTCAGTTCATTTACAAGGAGTGTTTTAAAAAAAATGATTAATTAGTGCTTGGAATTTTATGCTACTGGCATATTTATATTTCCAAAGATATACATTGTTAATAATTCTAGGTAGGCATAGTTTTTCATAAATAAAACAATCCATAAAGTGCAAATAAATTAGAGTAAAATCACCATGCTTACATGGGAGGTTTATTTTAAGAGTATGTTACTCAACTGAAAGGCACGTTAAGTTTTGTTTAGGAATACTCTGGTAAGCGTGTTCAAACAGGTTCCATTTTGATTGTACTCAATTTTCGAGCGAAAGTGCAGAATCTGTTTTTTCCAGATGCTATGAAGATTTGTCAGCAAAGTTCCTGCCAATAAGATCTTTTAAAAACCTGTTGTGCAAGATTCAGCAAAATCTAAATTACTAGCTAGTTCGTAGCAGTGACAGGAGATTGAATGCTGTGGTTTGAAGCAAAAGCTCAGGGTTGGAATAAACCAGAGGACCTGAAGGATCCTCCACATGGTTGTCTGCTGACCAGTGAGGGGCTAACAGTTTAATTAATTAAGAGCTAAGTATGTGACTCCCAAATGTAAGCTGCCCCCAGATTATAAAAGGCCACTAGAAATTTTGACTCACCGTCATAAATAAGGATTTATAGACAATGGATAACTTACATACATGTATTTAAAAAGCACATAGAAAAAAATAACTTTTTTTTAACTTTAACTCAGAACCAAATAGTTGAGGTAATTAATCAAGGTAGTATTCTGAACACTCCTCTTTGCACTTTAGATAATCAGCCAACCTATGAAAATATTCATGTAGTATTCTCAATAGATTCATGACCTAAGCAGGGGTGGACATGCCTGTGTAATTTTTAATACATTGGTAGGGTGGTAAAAGAGGGTTCCCTGGTGGTTAGGATTAGGTATCACTTTAAATCAATTAGCCTTTCCTTGTAACACTGTAGATCATGCACCTTTTTATAAGTATGTGTGCATTACCTTTAATTTATTGATATGGGTTCCCTGGTGGTCCAGTGTTTACAATTCGCCGCTTTCACCGCTGCAACCTGGATTTGATTCCAGTCAGGGAACCAAGAGGTCACACCAATCTGAAGCAAAGCAGGGTTGGGCCTGGTAAGTATTTAGATGGGAGACCACCTAGGAATACCAGGAACTGTATGCTGTGGCCCACTGGAGGAGGAACTGGCAACCCACTCCAGTATCTCACAGAGAATCATACACAACTGAACGAATCAAACACACACTGTGTGGTAAAGGACTCTTACCTTGCCAGCTACATATTTTTTTAATAGATGTATTTTATTAAATACACATTTATCTGCCTTACTTTTATGTTGATAAAGCATATGGATATTTTTTTGTTTATTATATCTGCATCGATCCTTTTTCAGAAAAGCCATATAAACCAAGCAATATGGAATGGGTGAAGGGAAAAAGAAGTAAGTGAAGAAAGAAAAGGAAGGAAAGTGAGATGAGAAACAGCAAGTGAGTTAGAGCCTGGGGGCTACCCCTTGATTTTATGCCATGTTCAAGGCCTTGTTGACCCCCAGCTTGCTCACCACTGGTTTAGAATGCATGTGAAGAATCACCAGTTTATTATCCTATTGTTATGTAGTATATCCGTCATTAAAAAGCTCAATAATAGTGTTAACGTGCCACATTTAGTTTATTAATTAAAGGAGCCTCTGGAGTGTTCTTATTGCTTACAAATGTCTATACTATAACCCTCTAGCTGCCGAATGGAACAGACATGTGTATCTTGTAAGTAATTGATATAAATATTATTTTGCAACTTTTTTCCTTCTTCTATGAGGATGGAAAATCAACTCTTTTTTTTAAATGTCTAAAAATTTAGACGCCAATAAAATCCTGTTTTGTATCTGAAAACAGTTGAACAGCCGCACTGTACATTGTTAAGTTGCCCAGTCTCTGAATCTTATATTCATGTTTCCTCGTGACCTTAGACAAGTCTCTCAGAAACCTTACTCGTCCCACCCAGTCTGCAGTTTTCCTACATCCGGTAAAACCTCAGACCTTATTTGAACTATGGCTTCTTTTATATTCATGAATTAGCCATGTGTCTATAAAAAGCTGTTTTGAATTAGTCTCAGCCACTCCTGCTGGAATTCAGCTTTGTGAATCCTGCAGTATATCAGTGAAGCTGCAGTCCTTCATACAGTATTTTCACTGCTTTACCACTCTCTAGCTTGAAGGCATGGCCTCTTGTTCTAACATTTGTGCCTTTAGTTTGATGAATATGTTTGCACAACGTAAGTTTATATTATATCCTCCTCTCTATCATCTGCTCCATTGATCTTTTTTTTTTTAAGTTATACTGTCACAAACAACAAGTTGGCACATTAAAAGTCGGCTATATATAGTATTTGCCATTTGCTCTACCCTAAATAATTCATGAGATGCCCAAAATTGTTTCTGCAGCTCAGTGTGTTAATTGGCAGCTCAGAGTGCTTGATAAGTTTGGGGGAGACTTGCTAACTGTATGATAACATTGGGACACATTGGGCCCTATTCTATTATACAATTTGTACATGTATACACGCTTAAAACTACTCTTAATATTGCCACATATTCTATTAGCTACTCACATTCCAACTATGAGTTCTTCGCCCACAATCACTCCAAACCGGCCTTAGAACTCCATTGGTTTTAGCACAGCTTAAATATCACAAGCACTAAATAATGAAGGTTGCACAAAATCGATATTAAACCCGTAGCTCTGGCTTGCAAATAAAGTCTAACTTGCAACTGAAAAAAAGTATCAAGTTTCTGTCAAAAATATTACGAGTACTAAGGGTGTTTTCAAACACTTATTAGAGCTGTATCAGCAATTAAACACACAATACTGTACTTTAAAAGCATGGGAAGACTTGGAAATGCATTAGAATTAATTGCACAACAGTCTAAAACCAACAAATATGAAAGTAAAAAATATTATTTTTAAAGGTGATTTCTGAGTAATATCGATCCCCCGAAACCCAAGGGGTAATACATATCATGCACATGCACATGGACTAAAACAGATGCTCTAATGCATTTTATAGAGTGCCAGCTTGCTAGATTGTGAGCCCGATTGGCAAATATTACTTACTGGCACTAATTAATTCTTAGCCTCCGATTGCAGATTACGTGTAACTTCCATTTTTTAAGTGAGGTCATGATGATAGTCTCATTTACTATTGGCTGTATAAATTACAGGCTTGATTAAATATTGTCAGATCATATGATCACATCCCCTGAAATTAGACTAAAAAGGCCGGGTTTACAAGTTCAGCCTTGCGGTAGGAATTTGCGAGCTGGAGACTATAGAATACATCTAAACATTTAGAAAAAAATAAACACCCGCAGCCAAAGGCACGGGTTTGAGGCATTTGCGAGCAGGTAATAGAATATGGCCCATTGTTTTTACCACCACTGAAACAAACAAGCAGACTGTGATACTAATTAGCCCATCAAATATCTAATTAGTATCGGGGGACTGCTCATTTGCATAATAAATAATGTCAGACAAACAATACTGAATATCACGGGAATGGTCCACTTTAGAAAAAAAATGCTATTTCAATGTCTAATTAGTCTTTCATGCTCTTTAAGCATAAGTTAAAAAAGCAACTTGATTTCTAGGTGACAGAGACCCTTCATGCTGACCATGACGTTGTTCCACAATGAAGCACTTATTACATGCTACCTTCTCCCTCTAATTATACTTCTTTGGAAAATCACAGTTATAGTTCATATTGTGGATGATTTTCCCTTATGGCTCCCTGTGATTTCTTGAGCACTATCAGGACAAGGAGGCAGCACGTATTCAGCGCCGGCTGTGTTTACAAGATTTAGTAAATCTGTTATCTTTTGTAGTTTTCAAAATACAGAGTGCATTTATGATGTTTTCATCAGTAAAAGAAGAACCCACCATCTTACCAAAGTCCTGCTTCCTTATTGTCTCTGAAAAGTATACATTGAACTCCAGGTGAAATGTAGAGGTTGTGCGCACACATAAAGAAGAATTCCATCAAGGAAAAGATTGTGGATCCATAAAGTTATATTTATTATGGTGACAGCAATGTATCCAGTTCCTGTGTTATTTTATGGAACATATGCATTTAAGTAGCTGCAACTTAACAACAGAATATGGACTCCACCGAATTATATAGGCAGTTCTCAACCAGCAGATCAGTAAATAATTAATTTACAGAGCAGGCATGAGTAAACATATTATATTTGAGTAAAAGAATAATATCTTATTGAATCCTGTAATTTGGGCCCACTGAAATCCAGGGGCGTACTTAGGTTTTATGGTGCTCTTGTCATATTCAGATATGTGCACTCCCCACTACCGATTTATTACTTTTCCTTTCCCCTTTCTGTAGTCAGTGGCGGAGCTAGTGCAAATCAATTTGGGTCCCCTCTAGAAACTTCTCTATACACCCTTTGGGGTCAATAAAAAAGACTTCAAGGTTTACTTGGATTTAAAAATGTAAACAAATGGATGGAACGATCAAGACAGAAATTTATAGAAAGCCAACAGCTACAAACAGTACCTTGCACTATACCAGTTCTCATCTCTCACCAACTAAAAGAACGATACCCAATGGGGAATTCCAATGATTGAGAAGAAACTGTTCAGATACTGAGACCTTTAAAACAGGAGCCTCCAGTTTATAAGACAGACTAAGAGCTAGAGGATATAGCCATACGTCTACTAAGAAAGCTTATCATTGGGCATTGCATACCCAAAGAGAGAGTCTACTTTCACCTCATATAAAGAATGAACAAAAGGAAACTATCTGATACATTGGAACGTTCAGCCAGCAATGGAAACAAATCTCCAGTATCCTGAACAAACATATTCAAGTTTAAAATCAGGTGTACATCTAAACACATGGATTGGAGAAAAGTGTACACCTGCTAGCAAAGGTCGGAAACACTCAAGGACAAACTGCTTAATAATGAATGACTTATCTATTCTATTCTATTCTATTTTTAAGCACCTATTAATATAAATTACGAGAATGGGTCAACCCAATATTTGTTAGTCAATCTATAATGAGTAGTGTAGATAGATTTTTTAGTAGGGGGCCAGTGGTTGGTCCCAGTCCAAGCTCCACCAAGTAGAAGAATAGGGACTATAGGAATACTAGGGACTTTGGAATATCATATTTAAGTTTCGTAATTTCTAGCAGAAACAATACCTAATATATGTCTAATAGACCTATTCACTTTATTTGACTACAATTGTTGATACATTTGGAAATGCATAGAGACCATTAATATGATTGAATTACTGTATTGTATACATCAAGACGGAACTGTTTAGTATTTTTTATTAATTTCAACTGTCGTCTTTTTTACTTTTACTTTTATGTTTTATAATGTGTGGAATAAAAGGTAAGTTTTATGACTTTTGCCTGTATCTGAATTTCTTCATTACTTCTTCTATTGCAGTTTGCATACTCACACTAGTTTGAAAGGTGTTCTTTTTTTTCTCCTTCTCATTTTGATAAGCAATTTCACACCACTAGTGATTATTATCTCTGTGACCTAAGAAGATAAGAAAGGATATATTATTTATTCTGATAAAATTTGGGACTTGATATAAAGTAAGGCCCCATAGAGCAAGCACTGGTGTATTCACTCTTCTTCTGAATGGAACAGACAACTCCAGTTGCTCAATAAAAAAGACAAAAATATATGTAGATGATCAGATCATAGAGAGTAATTACCTGACATCCTCATCTATTAAATTAAGATTTGTCATTTGATGCCCGTAGCAGAGGGCCCCTACCCTGTCTTGGGCATTGTGCTTTGCCCCTACTGTCCCAGCAGTAGCTACCCCACTGACTGTAGTCTACTCATAAGATTACAACACACCTATATACAAAATCATATGTATTTGTGTGTTTATTTATGACAGAAAGTAGCAGGTACACTAACAGAGAGAATTGTCTCTACATATAGACATTTCTGTGCATATACCTTAAAACTACATCTGTAACTTCAGGCAGTCTGCTGCCCCCTGAAAATGTGCTGCCCTAGGCCTGTGGCTTGTGGGTGTAGACAGAAACACACCCCTGCTGTACTCATACTTGCTGTAGATCAGTTCCCCACACTTTGTTCAAAGGAATCCTGAGTTCCCATTTAGTTTGAAGTTCCACAATAAAAAGTCCAAAAATACACTATAGAAAGAGATGTGTATGGAGGGAGTAACTGGGGTTTTGGTGTACTGGGAAGATGTTTTAGGTCCTGGGAATCCATATTCGGGCATCAATAAAAGTAAATGGTTTTCTACGGAGAATTTTATTTTCTTGGAGATGGGATGGAAGCAATTTCGGGGTATGGGGGTTATATTAATATGCTTGCAGAGCAAAAAGGTTCCCAGACAGTTTGTGTTTTAGAAAAAACTGCAGTTTAAAAATGTACCAACAGTTTTGCCCATAAAATTCTTCTTTTAAGTTTGTGGAGGTTTTTGTTGTTAATCTTACTAACTACAAAGAAATCTAGGCCTGAGACAACCGCATGCTGTGGTTATTTTCTGAGTTTGATTGTATTGCAAAATCAAACAATTTACTGAAATGGGTTTACATTCTAATCAGGTATTAGGGTCCTATTATTTTGCATGTCAAATATTACATATATTGCATATTGCCTAAAAAAATCCCTTTATGTATTCAGTGTGGATTTTGGAGAAATAAACCTTCCATATACATATAACATAGCCAGTATAAGGTCTTTGATTGTGCAACCATATTTTAGTTAGCAAGTTAATTTATTGATCTATAGAAAGTACTGTATATAATTCTGTGCCTATATCCATAGAAGTCTTGCCAGTTCAGTTGTTAATTTAAACTCAATCTATTACACTTGCACATACAATTGTATGTTTTATATTTAAATTACAAGAACATCTTACCAAAAGCCACCTGTTGCCTTTTCATAACCTAAACAGACGAGGAATGTAAAATCATCTCCTCCTAAACTCAGCAGACCAAATATGGTAAGGAATTTTAAGTTATACATTTTCAGTAAGAATCTGACTCATAGGTTATAACACTAGTATTCACCAGCAATTCAGAACTGAGGAAGATACTTTAGGAATTCTCAATCCATTGCAACAAGCAATGCATGGCCCAAAATCACAATGATGATTGTACGTTCCTCCTCATCTTCTAACAGCACACCTTCCTTAAAGTGACCCAATATAGGTTCCAAATATGGTATCATACAAAATGACAGGTAATCACTTTATTAATACAATGTTATTATAATGCTTCTTCTTACAGTAAAGATACATTTAAGTGTGCAGATTTTACCTGTCCATCAGCCTTTCTGATCCTCCCACTAAGGACAGGCTGACATCTCTTGCTAATGAGAGATAATTGCTAATAGTTGCTAATAACCCCCATAGTGCTAAAAAATGTATTGTTTTCAGTGTGAAGCCACATGGACCCCAGGGAGTTTTATCCTAATCAGTAAAGTTACTAATTAAGGTTTGATTATGCCCAGTCTTTTAATTTTCTAGCTGCTTCAACATTAGATTCAGAGCCCCAGAGGTAATTTACCAATTATTCTAAATGATATGGCAGGTGACATCAGTAAGGCATATAGACACGTAAGAGCAGCTCACTTAAATGTATATTATAGTAAAAATGCATGTTTAAAAATAACATTTAGTTGATACTTGTCATTACCTATAGGTTTTGTGTGGTCAAAAAGCAGGGGTGGGCAAGTTCGGTCCTGGAGGGCCACACACAGGCCTGGATGTGAAGATATCCTTTCTGCTCACAGGTAAGTCAATCAGGATGACTGAAGAAGCGATTGACTCACCTGTGCACAGCAGGGTTATCATCAAATCCAGGCCAGTGTGTGGCCCTCCAGGACCAAACTTGCCCACCCCTATCATAAAGGCATCAATTACATTAGTCTGCTGATAAATACAGTTCATCATTTCCCTGTTGGTAGCCTTTTCCTTCATATAAACAATTTCTAACCCACACTGTCTATAATAATTATTATCATTACATTCCCTATCACATATATAGCTCTCAGCAGTGCGACCTTGCCAAAATCCATTGGTAATGCAGCGTTAAAACTGCTCCTTGCGCTGGTGGAGATGAGCGCCATAGGTGCTCATCCCAACGACCCTGTATGACAGGCAGGGAGCGCCGAAGGCGCTCACTGTGCTGGTGGAGATGAGCGCCGCAAACGCTCATCCCTACGACCCCGTACAACTTAGGCAGGGAGCGCCATAGGCGCTCATCCCTACGACCCCGCACGCCTTGCGCATCATATCTACAACCCGCGGAACTACACATCAACACAAAACTCAAATACACAATTCAAAGTGCCAGACCTGTAGCACTTTGAAAAAATCGCCTATAAAAAAAAGTACGAACGTAGCGGCCGTACCACGCACAGCGAAAAACACACAAAATACAAACTAAAATAAAAAAAAATACACACACAGCAAGCGGGGACAGCCAGGATGTCTGGGAATGAGGTTACACGGCAATTTAAATGCAATTTAAAGATTTTCGCCACTTGAAAATCCCCTAAGCAAGAGAAAAAATGGTCGCCCAAGAAAACCATAATGAGGCTGCACGACCCCTAAGCACGCAGAACACCGCCAAGCACATACGCCTTTTACACAGAACCGTACAAGCTACTACATACACTATTAGGAAGCACGCTAAATGCTCCACACCCGCCTAACACATACACAATCGCTGCCATTTTAGAACACTAACTGCAAACTAATAGCATTTCCAAATTGTGGAACTACACAGCTACACTAACGGCTTCTCCTCGCGCACGCAGCCTATTTACACTACACAGTGCACACATTGCTGACACACCTCAGCTCCACAACACTGCAAACCTACATTGTATGCTGCAGGAACATCAAAACAGATTGTTAGCTCTTCAGCATATTGATTCCTGCATATATTAATTACAAATAGGTAAAATATATTAATTTATCACTTTACAAATGAATTAATTTACATTACAAAATACATAGACAGAAAAAACATTAAAAAAAAAAAAAAAAATCACAATAAACGATAAAGGCGCTCAGCGTGTGCCCCACATGGAGCACCAATGGTGTTTAGAGGAACACAACTACACCAGAGGGGAGGCCCACAATGCCAGCCAAATGGCCATCAGCGCAAACCTTGCAATGAGCGCCAAAGGAGCTCTAATAACCAAAAATACACCAACCAAGAGGCTCACAATAAGCGCCGAAGGTACTCACCCAACCAAAGAACTTACCAAACAGCATTACCTGCCTTACAATTCTATTGCCGTAATTTTTTGTCGCTAGTCATAAATAATGTAGTGTACATACGTGAGGTAATACACCCAGGCAAACTTCCTGATGCAAAGTGTTTAAGGTCCCTACATGATTTGGAGATTGAGAGGAAGGCTAGAGAGTTGCATGATGGATAATGATGGACAGAGATTGTGTTCATTGAAGGTGGTTGTCTTCTATGCTGAGGCAAATTTTATGAATACACTTGCCCAATTAGAGGGGGTATCAAGTATACTTTTCCTCAATCCAACTTTAGCCCTGTTCTAAGATGCTATCAGCAGTCCCTCACATCTAGACAGGATTGCACGGTTCCACATGGATCTCAAATTCTCCCTGCTTGAAAAATGAGAGAAAGCTAAATTTAAAGGATTGAAGATGTGGTTAGGAATAGAACACTAAACCAAGACTTTAATCAAGCTAAAGCATTTACATCAGAGGCCAGAGTTTCAGAGAGAGTCAAGGAATGGAACAGGAGCAGAATCATTTATAGGGAGAAAAGGAATACAGTATGGCACTCGTCGGCTTCAAGACATGTCGAATTTGGTATTCAACACATTTTGACAAGGTAAAAATGCTTCGGCACTCAATGCTTGCTTGCCACTTGTTTCGCTTGCTAACATTACTCCTTAAAGGAACTCTTATGTTTGGTACTCACTTTTTTCGCCACACGTTCTGGAACCAATTACCGATGAATGTCACTGTATATCAATCGACACAAACATGGTAAGTGGGATTGAAAAAGCATGAAAATGGTGTCAGTAGAATGTTATTAATTGGACACTTCTTGGGTATGATTAAACTGCTCGTATGAATGTCTAGGTAATTGCCCTTGTATTTAGAGATTTTACCTAGTCTGCCCATCTGAGGCTGCTGCCTAGGTGATAACTGTTTGGTGAACATGGTGCCAAGCAGTTTACAATCCAGGAAAGATGAAAGTTGTCATGAAGTATTAAAACTTATGGACTAAAATATTTCTCCAGCTACGGTGTCCCTTCATTGTTACTTTCCAGTGTACAGTACTTGGAAGCTTTCTTACTGTAGGACAATTTATTCAACAAGCCGTTCAGAGGAATATTTCTATGGAAGTGCTATTCACGAATAACATAAAACATACAAGGTGCAAAGAGGCTATTCATGCTTGTTAATAAATACCTGCAATTAGTGTAACTGCATAACTTGTATACCACATTAAAGTGTTAATCATTACAAGGAATTGGTGGTACCTGTGAAAGCATTATTCCACTTTGCTTTCACAGGTAAGGAGCTTAATTTAAGGATTTCTGAGACAAAAGCAGCATACAGACTTCTTTTATTAGTCAACATTTTTAATGTGGCTCTGTATATTAAAGGCATACATAGGTTTCCTGGATTATAAATGCATCTGATAGGGGAGAATCAGTAGTGTATGGAATTCTTTATTGCATGAAAACACTTACCTTGAAGTTAGCAAGATGTCTTGTAATTTCTGACAGTTGAAAATAAGGGTTAACACCCTCTCCAAACCCAGGTGAAATTAGCATTCATTTGAAAAAATGTTTTGGCCAATCAGGAGGAAGCAGAGGCTGAAACATTTGGGGTTGCGGTCTGTGCTGCAAAGCAGCCTGGGATATGTAGTCAGACTCATATGAAAATAAATAGTACTTTCAAACATGTGCCAATATGTGAAGCACATTCACACTAGATTACACCTGTAGTTTGTCTATGCCCTGCATCACTGCTGCTGGAATTTGAATTTCCCACAAGGAGACAGGCAGAGATAAATAAGCTGTGACCTCAATAAACCATGTGACTGACAGCATTTCCTCCTGGAAGTCACAACCTGTACCCACTGTTCTGTAACCCCCCAAGGGGTGTGCAATTCCAGATAGCAATACCCTGCATATAAATATATAAGTACATTTAACTTTTCAATATAATACATATTTTTCTACTAATCAGTGGCTGTTTTTTAGGAAACATTTGAAACCCAGGAAACTTCTGTATACCTTAAATGAAGACTGATGCACTTGTGTTTTGGTACTAAGCCCTATATAAAAAAAATAATCAGTAATATTTTCTGTTTTTACAGCTTTGAAAAGACCTAATGCGCCTGGTGTATCCACCTTGTGGCATCCTGGAAGTCATCGTATGAGTCTGAGCACCTGTAGAGACACAAAAACAACTTTACGTTGAGTAAAGTTCATGGCAGGGAGAGATGGCTGCACTAGGTTAGAAGTAAAGCCAGCTCGGGTACTGAATATGATTCCATTCAAGAGTTGTATGAATATCGCAATGAATAAGACATGTAGTTAGGGAAATGAAGACTGATGAATTATGCAATACATGTTTTAAATAATGCTTCGGTTTACACAGAGTTTGAAAGATGTACCAGTTTGAGTACTACAAACATTTTTTTAAAAGTATCAATGAGAGGAGATGCTCCTCATAGAACACACTGCAAAAATAGTTTTTAATAAATCTATGTTTTCAAAATATTCAGATTATAAGTGGCTATAAGCACTTACTACTAAAGGTACATGGAACTCCCCATAAAAACTGTGATAGATAATTGAAAACAAAAAAAGGCATTTTTTTTTAATTTGCGTTAGTATTATTGTTAATGTAGACACGAAGCGTCATAGATAATGAGGATGGAGGCTTAGATTCATCATGTAGCCAGACACTGAAGTGAAAAGAGGGGTGTTGAGAGCGCACTTAGAAAAGATTTCCCCCTTTGTTTCTAACCAACTTCAGGCTGTGATGCATTATTTATCATTTGTCAGCTTTGCAGGGATGGTGATAGAAAGTGTGATACTCTAAAGGTGTTTAGCCTGATACAGAGTGACTGTGACTGACAATGCACTACAGATCCAATTGCTGTCTTATACATTTGTTCAACAACAAAATAAATGTGCTCAAATAAAAGGGTTAAAAGCAGGGTGCAACCCTTTGAATGAAACAATATGGCTGTTACAAATATATGCCACTCCCAATATATGTGAAGACTACATGGGTGATGATTTCATATGGTATATTCCACAAGACCTGCTGTTGCTCATTCTGCACACTTCCCTTGGACCTAATAAGTTTGCTCCTTTTACCCTCATCTTGAATGTATTTGAATGAAGACCTTTTTGTTGGTGGCTGGACCTGATAAAATTACTCTTCTAATGCACTAAGCAACAACATTTTAGAATTTTAAAACCAAGACTAGTTAAATCACCTAGTGTTAAAATATAAGACTTCCAGGTATAAAACACCTTTCAAACAACAATAGCACTTGTAAGCAAAAATATAATAGCCACATTAATGCTATAATTGCTAGGTCTGAAACATTTTTTTACAGGTAGTTACTGAAAAAGCCAATTTTCTTCTTCCTTATCAAGTATTAGACAATAATGGATCATGGTACTCTGAATAAACAGAATTAATACACAGACCAAAACACTTACAAATCAAAGTCTCATTGATAACTGCTCTATAGTGTCCCACTTACATAAAAAACAAGTTTTGTGTTAAAGTCACCATATCACCAGGATTAGTAATTTGCTATATATTTGGAAGCAAAGCATTTTTTTTAATAGAGTTACTTATCTGTTAAGTTTGGGAGGGTGAAGTGCCTTTCTATGTTCTCAGTGACATATTGCACTGGGTGTTATTTCAGATTTAAATGAAAAAGAAATGGGAGTGTTTTTTTACTAGATATAGTTTTAACTATAATACTATAATTAGTAATAATGATCTTACTAGTGGCAAATGAAGACACCCAGATTTTTCAAACTCAGAGGGGAAAAAAATAAGTAAACAAACACATCAGAATGAAATACAACTCAATCAAAGACGTCTAAAAATCTTAAAAATATGACATTAGTAATTGGTTTATATCTTTCAATATATCTATGCATACATAGATACTTACATATGCACATAATGGACACATTCATAAAAAGGTAGACAATAATACAGAAGTATACTTCTTTCCATTAGAAAACGTTGGCCAAATCGTAATGCTACCCATACTTAAAGTTGTCTGTAAAGTTCCCACATATTCTATTAGCTATTTGCATCCTGATTGCGAGTTACCCGCCCACAATCACTACTGACAAGCCAAAGACACAACTTACTCCTAGCCTCTCCATTAATTTTTGTAGATCTCAAACATTACGAGTGCAACATACTGAAAGTGACATAAAATCCATATTCTATTAGAAGTTTACGTCTAGCTCACAAATTAAGTCAGACCCGCAACAAGAAAAAGTAGGACTCGCAAAGGGTTTTAACTCGTTATTAAACCCACTCTACTGTACTTGTGACGGCAAATATAATTAATTGCACAACAGTCTCAAACCCATAAATATTCTATTAAAATATTCTTTTTTTTTTTTTACTTATTTATATGTAATAACGATCCCAGTACTCAAGGGGTTAACACATAACATGAGACCCACATGGACTAAACCAGATGCTCTAATGCATTGTCTAGAGTGCTAGCCTTACTTATTGGCCCTCATTAATGCTTAGTCTCCAATTGCAGGTTACCTCTATATTCTATTATTTACTAACATCACAATGACATTCTCATTTTTGATTAGTTATTGCTGGCTTGGTTCAATATTGCGAGCCCATATAATCATGCCCCCTGAAATCTTACTGACAAAGACATGGTTTACATATGGAGGCCGAAAAACATAACTTGCGGGTGGGAGATAACCAAATACGTCTAGAAGTTTAGAGGGAGGAAAAAAAGCATCCGCAGCAAAACGTAGGTTTTAAAGTCAATGTTGCTCTAATAGAAAATAGCTCTTTGTTTCTTTAGGGAAAAAAAAAGAAAGTAATTTCACACTGCTATCTTTGTCATTTTTAACCTACAACTTAAAGCTTCAGCAGCCCCTCCTCTCATTTTTGCAATAGTTTTTTCAAACATGAATTTAAAAAATGTGGTTTCTTAAAGATGAACAATTTTATTCTATTGTTTAAAAAAAAAAAAATTACATGATATTACAATGACTGTTAAATTACATAAGAATTTCAGTGCTTTGATGCTGTTTTGCCACATTATACAACTAGGCTAGAGTATAGACATGCCAGTAATGCTACCCGTTCAGTGCATTAGTGGGCAAGGCAGGGCATGAAAAGCAGGATGTTCCCTTTGTAGTGTGACCACCTTCTTGTCAGCATGTGCAGGGCTGGTTGGAGGGACGGCAAATACTGAGAGTGGAAGACATTCTACAATGAGGGGAATTTTCACTTTCCTTCAGAATAAAAAAAAGTTAACAAATTGCAGAACACACCAGCAGAAAGTTCTTTAAAGTCCAAAATGGAAGCTACTAAACAGAGATATATTTTCTCAAAAACATATTTTATGATCATGGCTTACACAGTTGAACGGCATGGTGTTTCTATAGCAGAAAAATAATTCTGTAAATATGGCACTTAAATGCCACAATGCAGGGTTCTAAAGACTTCAAAAACTGTATTTAAATACAAAAAAAAAAAAAGTTTATTCTACAGTTTACATATTTTTGTACATTCAATGATGTAACTTACTTCTTTACTGGGAAAATAATGTTATCAGAGGGAACAAAAAGTGCAGAGAGTCACATTGGGCTATAATGACTGGTGATGCAAGCGCTTTCCAGTTCCAATGTTAATGTATGGCTCCTATTAACTAAAAGCAGCAGTTCGCAAACCTCTCAAGACCGACCGGACATGCCATGATCTCAGGTTTAACACTGTGTGAACACAAGAGGAGCAATTAGCATTCAATAGACTCCAATTGCCTCATCTGTATTCAGTGTTAAACCGAAATCATGACCTGTCTGGTGGGTCTTGAGAAGTTTGGGAACCGCTGAACTAAAGCATTGATAAGTAAGGTACTTTACTTGAAGGATCACATATGCAAATCACAAGTCCTTAAAATGGCAAAACAATGCTTTTACTAGTTTGGTTTTCTGCATGTGTAGCTGGTAACTCTGAGATATACCTGCCATTACTTGGAAATCTGCTCATAAATCCAGATTTAAATGTCTGGTGTCTCGCTTCTAAAACCACTCTCTAGCTCGGTGACAATCTCCTGCTCACAACACATGGTAAGAATTCCTAGAGAAGACTATACATCCTGATCACCATATGAAATATGCCAAACATTCTGGTCACAATATGTGAATAGTTTACAGTCACGCATGAGGAAATTCAATATATATGTATGACGATCCTGTTAATTACCATATGACACACACGACAATGTTTTCCTTCTGCATCTGTTAGACATCCAATTAAAAGAACGTGCAATGGTGAAATACATACACCACATACATGGTAATAATATATTTGCCTGTGTTTAAAATATCAGGTGAAACACTATACATACAGTCAGGTCCATAAATATTGGGACATCGACATAATTCTAATCTTTTTGGCTCTATACACCACCACAATGGATTTGAAATGAAACAAACAAGATGTGCTTTAACTGCAGACTTTCAGCTTTAATTTGAGGGTATTTACATCCAAATCAGGTGAACGGTGTAGGAATTACAACAGTTTGTATATGTGCCTCCCACTTTTTAAGGGACCAAAAGTAATGGGACAATTGGCTGCTCAGCTGTTCCATGGCCAGGTGTGTGTTATTCCCTCATTATCCTATTTACAAAGAGCAGATACAAGCTCCAGTGTTCATTTCAAGTGTGCTATTTGCATTTGTTGCTGTTAACTCTCAATATGAGATCCAAAGAGCTGTCACTATCAGTGAAGCAAGCCATCATTAGGCTGAAAAAAACAAAACAAACCCATCAGAGAGATAGCAAAAACATTAGGTGTGGCCAAATCAACTGTTTGGAACATACTTAAAAAGAAAGAACGCACCGGTGAGCTCAGCAACACCAAAAGACCCGGAAGACCACGGCAAAAAACTGTGGTGGATGACCGAAGAATTATTTCCCTGGTGAAGAAAACACCCTTCACAACAGTTGGCCAGATCAAGAACACTCTCCAGGAGGTAGGTGTATGTGTGTCAAAGTCAACAATCAAGAGAAGACTTCACCAGAGTAAATACAGAGGGTTCACCACAAGATGTAAACCATTGGTGAGCCTCAAAAACAGGAAGACCAGATTAGAGTTTTCCAAACAACACCTAAAAAAGCCTTCACAGTTCTGGAACAACATCCTATGGGCAGATGAGACTAAGATCAACTTGTACCAGAGTGATGGGAAGAGAAGAGTATGGAGACGGAAAGGAACTGCTCATGATCCAAAGCATACCACCTCATCAGTGAAGTATGGAGGTGGTAGTGTCATGGCGTGGGCATGTATGGCTGCCAATAGAACTGGTTCTCTTGTATTTATTGATGATGTGACTGCTGACAATAGCAGCAGGATGAATTCTGAAGTGTTTCGGGCAATATTATCTGCTCATATTCAGCCAAATGCTTCAGAACTCATTGGACGGCGCTTCACAGTGCAGATGGACAATGACCCGAAGCATACTGCAAAAGCAGTAAGGGAAAGAAGTGGAATGTTATGCAATGGCCAAGTCAATCACCTGATCTGAATCCGATTGAGCATGCATTTCACTTGCTGAAGACAAAACTGAAGGGAAAATGCCCCAAGAACAAGCAGGAACTGAAGACAGTTGCAATAGAGGTCTGGCAGAGCATCACCAGGGATGAAACCCAGCGTCTGGTGATGTCTATGCGTTCCAGACTTCAGGCTGTAATTGACTGCAAAGGATTTGCAACCAAGTATTAAAAAGTGAAAGTTTGTTTTATGACTGTTAATGTGTCCCATTACTTTTGGTCCCTTAAAAAGTGGGAGGCACATATACAAACTGTAATTCCTACACCGTTCACCTGGTTTGGATGTAAATACCCTCAAATTAATGCTGAAAGTCTGCAGTTAAAGCACATCTTATTCATTTCATTTCAAATCCATTGTGCTGGTGTATATAGCCAAAAAGATTAGAATTATGTAGATGTCCCAATATTTATGGACCTGACTGTAAGTGTCCCATATTGCACTCCGTGGGTTTGAGTATTTTATACATTTCTGTGCGCCAAAATTGTATTCTTTATGAGCAAAACAGACTGTGTCTTGTTTTAATTATGAATTTTATAGTAACATTTACAACAGACTCACACACAGATTCAGTTATGCAAATTATTATTGCACTAAGGAGGGGATTGGGTTTTTAGATCACTGGGCTGACTTGTCACTTCGGTACAATCTCTACAGTAGGGATGGATTGCACCTTAATGATGAGGGAGCTTTTGTACTAGGGGATAGGATGGTAGAAAGGCTGGAGGAGTTTTTAAACTAGCAGTTGGGGGGGAGGGACTAGATATAAGTAATGGGGTAGAAAGTGTAGAGGGTATAAGGGATGAATTAACAACTCATATGGGAGGAGATGGGGGAGGGGTAGTATAGTCAATAGGGAGGTAGTACTAAGTAATTCAAGAACAGTGGCAAGCACTTCAGAACTACAGATTCATAACATAAGGTGTATGCTTGCTAATGCCAGAAGCTTGCAAGGAAAAATGGGAGAGTTAGAGTTATTAGCAATTAATGAAAAATGGGATTTAATAGGCATTACTGAAACGTGGTGGGATGAATCTCATGACTGGACTGTTAATCTGGATGGTTATAACCTATTTAGGAAAGATAGAGGCAATGGTAAACGAGAAGGAGGTATTTGTCTGTATGTTAATCCTGAATTTAAGCTTATAGTCAGAGAAGATATTTATGGTGGACCTACTGATAAAGCTGAGTGTTTGCGGGTACAGTTAAATAGCGGAGCAGCAAATTCCAAAAGAATATTAGTGGGAGTATGCTATAAACCCCCAAATATAGCTGAAAGTGAGGAAATACAATTATTGTTACAGATTGAAAATACAGCTAGGCATGGTCAAGTTCTAATAATGGGAGATTGTAATTACCCTGAAATAAACTGGATAAATGAGACCAGCAGTTCATCTAAGGGGAGCAGGTTCTTGAGTACACTCAGGGATCATTATCTGGCCCAGGTTGTACAAGAGCCTACTAGAAATGAAGCTATCTTAGATTTACTCATCACAAATAATATTTATATAGTATCTAATGTTGGAATAGGGCAACCTTTGGCAAACAGTGATCACAACACAGTCTCATTTGAGACTGAATTAAAAAAACAAAATTTTAAGGGGCCAACAAAAACTTAATTTTAAAAGGGCAGATTTTAACGGTCTAAGGGCAGCAATACAAAGTATAGACTGGGACAGAGAACTGGCAGGTAAAAACACTGACCTCAAGTGGACAACATTTAAATCCTTACTTAATATACATACACATCGTCATATACCGTGTGGGAATAAAAGTAAAAGGAGTAAATCGCATCCAATGTGGCTTAACAATGATTTAAAGATCAAGATACGGAGTAAAAAACAGGCATTTAAATGATACAAACAAGAGGGGACAGAGACTGCTTTATGGGAGTACAAGGAAATCAACAAGGCTTGCAAAAGGGCGATTAGACTGGCTAAAATAGAAAATGAAAAATTAATTGCAAAAGAGAGTAAGACTAACCCTAAAATATTTTTTAAGTATATTAATGGGAAGAAGGTGAGGAAGGAAGCTATAGGAACATTACAATGTTACACAGGCCATCTGATAGTGACCAAGAAAAGGCAGATGAGCTAAATAGGTTCTTTTCTTCGGTATACACAAGGGAGGTACCAGTGGTTGGGACACTGCGACATAATGGGGCTACACTACCTTTGCCAAATAATTGGTTAACACAAGAAGTAATCCAAAAGAGGTTGGAAAAAATAAATGTTAATAAAGCCCGGGGTCCTGATGGAATACATCCAAGGGTACTAAGGGAACTGGGTTCTGTAATAGCCAAACCATTATATTTAATTTTTCAAGATTCACTCAACAATGGGTCTCTACCAGATGACTGGAGAAAAGCTGATGTGATACCTATATTTAAAAAGGGAGCAAGAGCAAATCCGGGGAGTTATAGACCAGTGAGCCTCACTTCTGTAGTGGGGAAGCTTTTAGAAGGGTTAATAAGGGATAATATACAAGAATATGTCTATTTGAACACGATTATAAGTAGGAGTCAACATGGATTTATGAGGGATAGGTCATGTCAAACAAATCTAATTAGTTTCTATGAGGAGGTTAGTAGGAACCTGGATCAAGGAAACTCAGTGGATGTAGTCTTTTTGGATTTTGCAAAGGCTTTTGATACAGTGCCACATGGGAGACTATTGTGCAAACCAAGAGATACAGGAGTTGCAGTAAATATCTGCTCATAGATTGAGAGCTGGCTAAAAGACAGGAAGCAAAGGGTTGTTGTAAATGGAACATACTCCAATTGGACTAATGTGGTAAGTGGGGTTCCTCAGGGTTCAGTATTAGGTCCTCTCCTTTTTAACATATTTATTAATGACTTAGAGGTAGCATTGGAGTGTGGTGTCGCCATTTTCGCTGATGACACGAAGTTGTGCAAGGTAATTAAATCAGATAGTGATGTGCTTTCCCTCCAAAGAGATTTACATAAAATTGAGGAATGGGCATCTACATGGCAGATGAGATTTAATACGAATAAATGTAAAGTTATGCATCTGGAAAGGAAAAATAGCCATGCAATTTATAATCTTAATGGAGCAAATCTAGGTGTATCGGATATTGAAAGGGATTTGGGAGTGCTTGTGGACAACCACCTAGGTAACAGTGCTCAAAGCCAAGCAGCAGCTGCAAAGGCAAATAAAATATTAGCATGTATTAAGAAGGGTATAGAAGCCAGGGAAGCAAATATAATTCTGCCACTATACAAATCTCTAGTACGCCCTCATTTGGAATATGGAGTACAATTTTGGGCACCACCTCATAAAAAGGACATTTTAGAGCTGGAAAAGGTACAGGAGGGCAACAAAACTAATAAGGGGAATGGAAGGGGCTAAGTTATGAAGAAAGACTAACCAAATTAAACGTATTTTCTCTTGAAAAAAGGCGTCTAAGAAGAGATATGATTACCTTATATAAATACATCCAGGGTCAGTATAAAGATTTGTCAAGGGATCTTTTTGTGCCAAGAGGTTTTCAACTGACAAGAGGACATCCCTTGAGGTTAGAAGTAAAAAGATTCCACCTTAAAGAAAGAAAAGGGTGCTTCACAGTAAGGGTGGTTAATCTGTGGAATTCTCTACCAGAGGAGGTGGTGACAGCGGATTCGATAGATAACTTTAAAAGAGGACTGGATTTATTTCTAATTAAAAAGGGAATTCAGGGTTATCATGGATAATTAGAGAGGCAATATTGCTCCAGGGAGAAGTCCGGTCGCCAGTATCTGGGATCAGGAGGGAATTGATTTTTTTTTTTCTTTCTTATATACAACTAATTAATTAATAGTTAATCCGCATATTGCAGATCAGAGTTGATCTTAAAAGGTTGAACTTGATGGACTGAAAGTCTTTTTTCAACCTTAAATACTATGTAACTATGTAATATGTTTTTATAGTATGCATATATGTTTCCTATACTAAATGTATGTACTTATTCAGACCATTAAAATATCATATTTATTGTTTGCATTTTGAAGAACTTGATAACATACAAAATGTTTTTACATGTAAAAAAAATTATATTTTTAACTATTGCATGCAGTGTTGCTTTACTGAGGATGGATATTTTGTCTTTGCAAAAGGATTAGAAACCTGGGAGGATTAATGGATGCAGATACAACCTTTATTCACTTCTGCTACAAGAGGTCTTCTTCACATAGTCTAAGATCGATCTATTCATGACACAGGGCTATCTAAATACATATATAAAGCATGTGAAGTTTTTACCAAACTATGGCGGTCCTTTAAGCCTGCCTGAGAGCAGTGCACATAGTCCTAAATGGATTCCCATGTTATGTCAGCCACCGATAGTACGTTTAAAGCCTCATGATGGACATTATAGACAACTAGAGTGAGTGTGAGAGAGTTAATTCATGTGCGATCTGTATTCGCTCCTGTTGAAAAAGTCCTCTTCAAATAGAAAACTTGATAAAAAAACTCAACGGCAGAGTAAGCATAAACCTTCCCTGAAGCTACACACAAACTAGTAGCCTAAGCTAGAAACCACCATGCCACAGAACCAAATTATAATATTTTCTCTAAAAAAATATATTTATATATTGTCTTGCATATCTGCTAATGGTGTGATTTTGTTACATATTTTAGAAGCATGTGAAGATTTTACTAAACTACACTGTCGCTTCAACCGCTGTTTTCCTACTAATGATATTTTTGTTGCTGGTTTCATTCTTGTTTCCACACTTAAAAAAAAAAAAGTTGCACACACTTATTTTGACTTGTGCACACTTACACACACATTGTCATAATTAAATAGACCATAAATTCACATAACTTTCCATCATGCATTTGAAACAGCAGGTTTTAAACAATAATATTGTTTTTATCATCATTTATTTGTAGCGTGCCATACTGCCATCATATTCCGTAGTGATGTACATACAAGGCAAAACAATATTAACAAATTGAAAATTTTGAGCTTAAAATCTAGTGTGCATAATGCTTTCTGCAAAGCACCTTGCAATACTGAAAACTTGCAGACATACAAACTAAAAGGTTTTGGTGTGGTACAGGTGGGAGATAGGAGCATTGTGCATGTTAAGGCGGAAGCAGATAGGCTTGTTTATTAACAGATATGTTTTTAGTGAGGTTTTGAGGCAGGAGGATAGTCTGGTGGAGCGAGGCAAGGAGTTACAGGGAATAGGGGCAGCACGAGAAAAGTCCTGAAGGCGGGAGTGAGAGGAGGCAATGACAGAGGGGGAAAGAAGAAGGAACGAAGAGGGTGGGTGTGGGGAGTATTTGGAGATGAGAGCAGAGATATAAGGGGGTGTGCTGTTGTTAAAGGCTTTGTAACAATTTTTAGTTTAAAAATGTGTTCTTCAAAAGGTTAAGAAATTCATTTTTATTTCTTGTATAAATGGCTATTTTTTTTTTTTTTTTAAATATAAGAACTTCAGTCTGAAAATTGTATTTGGATATATGCGGCTCAGCCTGTAGTAACAGATTTTTCCATAGATCTAAACAACCCATGTGGTGCAATGCTTTAGCTTTTGTCAGAATTTAGATGCAAAGCTGCATTTCCTTGTTTTTTTGGGGCAACTTTTCCTATTTGTTGTGGTATTTGTTTAACAAAAATAACTTCTATAAAAATGTTTAAAATATTAATGTATGATAAATTATGTGACTTCAATTTCCTATTGTTAAGTCAGATAAACATCCATAGGCCCTCATGATTAGTAAGTGTCCAGTCTCTCATACAATGGCATTATGATAATTGTTCTTTAGTACTTTGTCTACCATTGTTACTCAGCAATGATCAATAGCCATTATTGGTATTAAATTGAAGTTATTACCCTCTAAATGATGACATTCCTCCAGTCTCTGCTTAAAAGCAATAAAATGATCTTGTTACATAAGACCCATAAATTTTATTCAGTAGCTTTGTATACATTTTTGTCTTTAATTAAAATAAACATGGTTTAAAAACACAATGAAGGATGGTTTTACAGAAGAAAAATAAATGAATTACGATTACAACAATGATGATCAATTTGATAAGCAGAAGATTAAAACCCAAAAGAAAAATGGAATATTTCACATGCATCTGAGAGTCCGCCGTATTTACACATACATTATTTTCTGTAAGAAATGATACACGTGTCTATTATCTATACAATGATACATGCTTTGGATCAATTCTACAGAACCGCACTGTACAAGGAATTTGCACAAAATATTTTTCACACTGCCCTGCATATCCTTTATAAGTTAATGTGGATAAAAAAAAGAAGAAAAAAGAAAAAAGTACTTTCAGTACCTATGCATTTTAAGAGCGGTAGCCATGCAAACCATTTTTCTTTCATTTATAAAAATCTATATATATATAACCCAAGAGCCATTTTCAGTACTTATCGTTATATACAATTATAATACGTGGCCCCTTCTTATACCCTGAGAGATCATGCAGTTGTATCCCTTGCAGAAATATGCTGGTAAAGCTAAATAATATATTATAAAAAAAACTATACAAGTTGGTTGAGGTCCATACAATGTTCGGAAGGGAAGGTGTGCAGGAGAGCGTCAGACGAGCGAGCCGTGCCTCGGTGTTTGATTGGAGTGTGGTGTTATGAAGAAGGTCTGTGGCTTTCAGTTCCAGATCCCTGAAGATAACAAATGTACAGAGTTAGGTTAAGTAATGAGGCGTTCGATACTTTAAATGTAACAAACAATATTAGCTGTTGTGCAAGTAATGAGCATAAAAACATTTTATAGAAAAATAATTTTAGCAAACTTTGCTTGTGTAAAGGGGCTGACATGGCAGTAATACTTCTAGAACAATGCCTTGTGGGTAAAGAGCATGGAAAACAGCATGTTCAAATTGTAATGTTAGGTTCTGAGCATGTGCAGGGGGTGGGTTTGAGGATGTTAAAGGTCTGAAAGTTGAATCCAATCTCTACCAATGTTGTTTGCTTGTTACATACATACACACAAATATTACACATGAGGTTCACATCTTATATCCTCAAGGGCCCGATCGTGATATTATCATATGACGTGATATTATCATATTTTTTTCCATCGAGCAAAGCACGTGTTAATTAACAATCAAGGACGCATGGAGAGCCTGTTAATTATATTTCTTATCTGAATTACATAAAAAAATAAGGATAAAAGAGCAAGGTTGTTGAAGTCGAGGGATTGACAAGGTTCTCTGTCCAAGGTTTCCTGTAACATGTCAGGACAGAGGTGCAGAAAAAAACCTGCCCCTGCCCCACTTTAAAACATTACTTAAACATTACAAAATGCTTTTGTAAGAAAAATGTGGTCTGTAGTGTCGAAGATTTACATTAAAGGGACAATGTCCGATGCTTCTCAAGAGCACATGATCCTACTATACAGAGCACTGCACATAATGTCATCAACCTCAAACTATACATTCACAGTCATGTATGGTGTCATTGATTTTAAACCTGCCATCATATTTCTGACAGTCTTTCAGATGTTACTTACTAAGAATGAGATGCAATTTATCATTTAAACTGACAAAAAAGGAGGTTCGTTTATTGAAGTTCATTTTTTTTTTTTTTTACATGCCAACCAGTCTTGAACTATCCACTAAGGACAGTCCGATAGCTCATGCTAATGGCAGATAATTAATAATCAGTGGAGGGAGGGGATGAGGAGTAAGGGAATAGGCAGAAGCCCAGAACCTTTGATAATAGTCTAAGACTATTGACACCACACCCCTTTCCCCTTACTGGTCCAGAAATGTAATCTACCTGCTCAAATGCACACAGCTTCCACCAATGTATCATGGATTCCTCCCGGTTCCTGCAGGAGTATCACCATTTTTTTTGCAAATAAAAACTAGTCGCATGACTGTTGTCCGGCTTAATTATAGAACATATTCTGTAGGCATGTAAGTGTTAAATGAATTGATATCACTATGTAATGCCGTGACTCAAAAGGACAATGACGTTACATAATAAGAATAAATGTGAGGTATTTCAATTCTATTGTTCATAGAAGCCTAATGTATGGTAAAAATGTTGATGGACCTGTTAACTGAACAATACTTTCTGGACGAGGACACATTATTAATTTTGGTTTCCACAAGAATATTTTATCAATGATAATTTACTTGTTGCTCAACTAAAAGAAACTTAATATATTATTTTTATATAATATATATAAATCTCTAAATTCTTCTTCAAAAAAATTATCTTGTGTCTTGAATAACTAAACTACGCAAAAAATCTCTAGAAAGCAAAAAATAAAAAAATAAATATTTTGCAACTTTTAGAAGCAATTATGCTCCATTTTGTTTTCTTACCCATTACGGTCTGCTTCTCTCTCAGGTGGGTATCTCCTTGTAAACTAATTAACATCCCTATTGTGCTGAGAGCACTGGCAGTTGTAACTACTACACTCCTATTGTGTATACAAAAACTTCTTCTGCATCAAAAGTCTCTTCACACCTCAGGAAGTTGATCTGCTGAGGCCAATATGGAGTATTCCAGAGCAGCAGAAATGCATATACAGGATAATACATTAGAGGCTGCATTTCTTTGTTTAATTTCTTTCTTTTTTACAATTTTTCAAACAAATGTTGAATATTCGTAAGTATAGTGCTTAACATTTTTTAAATATGACCACAGCGATCCTTTAAATTACAAAGAAGGGAATGAGACGTGGCAGTGACATCCCTACAATCTTTGGGGTTTGTTTTGTTTTTTTTATGTAAAATTTCTAAAATATTAACAAAAATGCTTGTGAAATGTTTAAAAAACATGTTTTTTAAATGCAAAATACACAAAGTGGGGATGTCAGGGTCTGTGTATAAATAGAAAAAAATGATTTACATGTGACTACTCGTATAGCTCATAATTCATCCATTATGTCTTGGTTTTCCTTTAATAACCCTTCCATATTTTGCTCCTTCTTGAATTTTGTTCAGATGATTACCAAAACATAATTTTACAGTAGCTTCTCAAAGAAACATGGTCTAAAAAAACAAAAAAAAAAAAACATTTTTTTAATTTTTTTTTTAATGGCTGTAGAATATTGTTACACACACACACACGATTTGAAACCTTTTAGTATTTTTTTTTTTGTTCTAGTGGCAAATTCAAAAATGTTTCTTAGCCTATGAACTTGATTGACATCCTTTATAATTTCAGTTTTGCAGTCGGTAGTTGGATGACAAAAAAAATGAAATCTTCTCCGTACTACACACACTACATTAGAGCCTTGCGAAAATAAAATGTAATAGTGTAACAAGCTGAAAATGTTTTTGTTCTCCCATTTCACCAGCTCACCTTCCGATTCCCTTATTCCCGACCCAGTCAGTGCTGTAACTGTCGTATCCGCTCCTCCACCATGCCCTTCTGATGTCGCTGCTCTTGCTTTAATTCCAACCTGGAAGACGTTTTTTTCCCCACAGGATCGGTTTTTGTTAGTTTCTCAGAGCTATACTTCCGCCTGGAGCTGAGAAGATCGTCTGTATCATCCTGAAGAGATTAAGGCAAGAGGACTTTGGTCAGAGAGTCATAATATTTCCATGTAAAAAACAAGAAAACAAAACAAGACAAAAAAAAAAAAAAACAACAGGACTAGCCAATCTGATCTGCCTCCTTTTTCTTCCCCTGTTTTTGGCTATGTTTTTTTACCTTTCTCAATTTTTTTTTACATTTTTACATTATTACAGGGTTTATATCTCTCTTATATGTTTTACAATTACCCAAAAAATAAATTTAAAAAAAACTCCACAAACAAACACACACATACACTTTATCTGGATTATCCCAACCAAAATTATTATATTCTGCCCATGGTCTTCCTGCTCCAACATAGCATAAGAAAATTTCTCAATTTAGAATATTTACTAAGACAATTTTTCTAGTTGGTTAATTGGTTGGTGTTTTTGCAGCCAGTGAGCAGTTTGTATTTGAATGATTATTAGTTTTTTCGTCCATCTCTCTCTAGACTTTCCAAAATCCCATTTAGTAGCATTATTACTGGGTCTAACTTTAAATCATAAGCCAACATACGTTTTACTCTTGTACTGTTCTCCAGGATGTATGAATTTTAGGGCATTCCCACCATATATCAATGTGCCCAATGCTTTACATCCTCTAAAAACATGTTGGTGGTATATGTGGTTTGTTCTTATTTATTTTTATTGGGATTCTGTACCAAAAGTTAAAAAAAAACTAACTATAAACGTTTTTAATCTGAAAATTTCTTGATGTTTTGATCCCATATTTTTGCCATGGTTTTGTTATCTATTTGTCTATTTATAATAGTTCCATTTGTGTGTATATTTGGATGCTCTATTTACATTTAGGTTGTTAATCATATATCGGTGTGATATAATGCCAGGACCATCTCTACACTGGAAGCATTGGCTTTCAAAAATAGTGATGTTGTAAGAAGCTTTATTTTTTAGATCTCTTTGCATAGAATGTTTTATAGGAGTTGTCATTCATCAGAGTTATATAAATCATAATGTGTTTTGACTTCTTGCCATTATTTCACCATTTCTTATGATATTAAATAAGAATGAAAACACTACAAACAGCCTCAAGATGGATAATTTACCTTGAAGGAATATCTACATTTTTTTCTTATGAGTAACTATGCTCATCAGACTATAGCACTCTCCTCTTTTGTACAAACACATAGACATCCTATTTGGTACTAATGTATAGACACAGACTAATTGCCAAACATTCATGTAAAACTGTAATTTCAATGCATTTGGGACAAATATATTACTTTAGACTGAAAAGTAAAACTGTTCTACAAGTCTCTTGTGTATCACCCAATCAAGGTAATGTGCAATCTATGCACACTGTATTTGATTTGATTAAATTTGTTGTCTCATAGGACTCTTAGCCTGTATTGAATGGAGGCAAATATTGATCCATGTAATAGCCTCCCTTGAGATGATGGAGGTCTATATGGCTTGGAATACGCAGACTTGAGATAGAAAGAAGGAGATATTTGCATGTCCAAGATCAGCTTCCCAGAATGCAGTGTAATAACTGTTTTTCTCGGAATTCTGAGCTGGAAGCAGGTTTTTTAAACTAGTTTTAGACATTCACATGTGAACACAGATGTACTATTTATTTACTGTATTTTTGTGCATAGCGAGCCGTTAATTGTGAGCACTTAGGCGATGAGCGCCAAAGGTGCTCATCGCCTGCGAGCCTCGCAGTCAAGGCAATGAAAGACGCAGGATTTAACCACAATGGAGCGCCGAAGGCGCTCCTGCATGCCTCGCAAAGCAAGGCGAGACGATCACACATTGAAACACGCGGGACTTAGCCACTAAACACACAACGCAGGATTGCCTTAGGCTGCAAGCAGTTGATGAACGCAGGACTTAGTTAAATTAACGGCCGAACCACGCAAACCAAAAACACAAAAAATAAAAACAAAAAATACAACAAAAACATCACACACAGCACGGGGGAACAGCCGTTGGAGTGAGGTGGAATGCAAGTTTAAGTCTATTTTGCAGAGTTTTGTCATTCGAAAATCACCAAAGCGAGAAAAAAAATGGGCGCCAAAATTTTTTTTTAAACGAGCACGACAACCGCGTAACACTTTTACACAGAAATGTACGAGGTACAAAATACACTATTACAAAGGATAGAAAATGCTCGCGAAGAACATAGACAAACAACGCAATTTTACAACCCTAACTTGCAACTAATAACATTACGAATCTAAAATGGCGCTTTACACAACTAAACCAATGGTTTGCCCTCGCGCAAGCAGGCCATTTCTAATGCACATTTGTGACATTGATGACACTTTCACCTCAGGGCAGCAACACTCCAACTGTACATTGTATGCTGCCGGAAAATAATACAGATTGTTAGCACTTCAGGATATTGATTGCTGGATATAATAAATTAGAAATAGGTAACATATATTAATTTAGTAAGTAACTAATTAATTTATTATTATTATTATAAAAAATAAAAATAAAACTTTCCCCCTCCCTTGTGTCTCTTCCCCCCCCACTCTCCCTGTGTGTCTCTCGTCTCCCCCCACTCTCCCTGTGTGTCTCGTCTCCCCCCTCCCTCTGTCTCCCCCCCCCTCTATGTTTATCCCACCCCCTCTGTGTCTCTTTCCCCTCCCCTTGCGCAGCTTTGCGATCGGATCGTTGTCAAACTGAGATTTGTCGCAAAGCATGACGACAAATCACAGTTTGACAATTATAATATGTGATATATATATATATATAAATTCAGGAGTAGTCAATAGGAAACCTTCTGTATCTCCATTACATTATTAAATTCTATATCTAAACTGATGAATCCATATGCTTAAAAGGGCCACGTTTGTAAAGTTTGTAACAAACCAGCAATGTTAGCACCTGTTTAAGCCATGGACATCAAACCATTGTTAGAAATCATCTTAACTCCTGAAGATTAGTTTGTGTAGAATGCAAGTTAAAAAAAATTCTGACTTCATGATAGATTGAAGTTTGAGGACATTTACTAATCTAGTAAACAGTAAATGGCGGGTGGTGTTGGAGAGAGAAGGTTGGCGAACTTTTAGAATTTGATACCTGCATCATGCTCAGAAGCAGGCAGCTTGCAACAAAAATGCAAGCCGTGTCCTGCAGCAAATTTTAACACAACTGTCATTCATGCAACAGACAGTGGATGCCTCCAAGTATTTTTCAAACTAAAAACTTGCTTAAATTACATTTGTGCTCCCTAATCATGCAAGTATATATATGTGTTTGTGTCTGGCCGTGTCAGTGCCCCCCGAGTGTTCAATCGGTATACTCGGAGGTGCTGACGCGGCCAGACCGCCTTGTTCCACCCCTCTGCGTCGCCTACGCACGCAGAAGACACTATCAGCCCTATTAAATTAGAAGCCCGTATCGGAATTGGGAAGCTCACAAGGGCCGCAGGCTTGAAATTCAGCTGCTTTACATAGCTATTAAATTAGAACAGGCAGCGAGTTACGTGCTTGAGGCGCAAACCCGTAAACCATTTTTCGAAACGTTGGATGCATGGCAGTGAACATGATCAATTAGTCAAACCCGTAGTTACGGGTTTAGATGGAGCCAATGGCAAGAGAGATTGTCATTATTACGTCACTGAAAATGGAGGTTGGATTTCAAAGTCTCACAGGCTTTAATTAAGAGTTGCGATCGGACCCACATTCCAGAAAGAATGCAAATAGATCAGCATGACCATGGACATAAAGAAGTGCCTGGTGCGTTACAGTCCATGAGGTCACGGAGAGTGGGACATGACTGAACAAAACAACAACAACAACAAGTGTATCATGCTTCAGTCGAATACACTTTTTAAATAATGTTCCTGCAGCTTATTACGGTTTAGTTTGTTCTCATCACACATTTCTCTAATTGGATTCTTATTGTAAAGGACCACTGCGCAATGAAAAAATAAATATGTGTTTGAAAACCAAGTTTGACTCAAAGCTTAATTAAGCAGCTTAAATTAGAAAAAAAATAAAAAAATAAAACATTTCACAATACTGGTCTTCACGGTACTTAAAGGAAGACATGTAATCTGTGATAGTTCCTGTGCTCACAAATCACTACATGTTATATACTTATCAATTTCAACACTGAAAATACATAGTATTTTAAAACAAAAGCTTATAAACGACACCTACCTGTAAGCTGTGACGATATCTGGAAATCAGTCCAGAAGTTGAAGATGGCTCATATAGGTTGCTTCTTCTTGATATAATCTCTGTTGCAGTCAAACTGCTTTGGGCCCTCCTGGAAATCACTTCTGGAGGAGTCCAACTGTTTGTATAAGCACTTGTTTTTCTAGAATATTGTTCACGTGTACGTAACCTAACTGGTCTATCGTCGTCAAAAAATGATTTACTCCTATATTTATTATCTATAGAAATATCTTTGCGATCAGTCAATAAATCTAGTTCTTCAGTGGAGCCCATCACACTCCTCCTCCAACTTCTTCCACCTTTACCATCCAAATTATTTTGTTCAACTATGTCATGACTTTTCCAGTTAAGTGAACCAATCTCAATATCATTATTTTCCTTGATAATACTAGTGTTGGACACCGTGCTAGTGTCGCTAATAATGTCAATGCAATCATCCTTATCAGCAATCTTTAAAGACATATCCTTTTTGTTAATGGATATTTCAAATGGGAGGCTTATGTTGTTTGTTAACAATGGCTGCTCATTTGCAGATAGTCTTATATTACTGGTTGAAGTATGTCTCTCTTTTGGGGCCTCCTCTATGGAAGATCGAGATGAAGTGGTTTCAGATGGATAGATTGTTATACTACTCATAACTTTATTTGGCACTGGGTTTGTCTGGGATTTATTCAATTCTGAGCTGGATCTTGGCCTGTAACTACTCATAACTTCTTTCATATCTTTTTCAATGATAACCGGCTTAATAATCACCGTAGATTGTAATGCTTCCCTTGGGCTGCATGATCTTGTCCTAATTTCAATATGGGAACTTGTTTCTAAGTTTTCCAGGCTATCAGTCGACACTTTCCTAGGTTTTTCAGATACCCACTCTCTTTGAAGAATTGGATTATCATTTTCGTAATTCGATAACCTGTTGTCTCCTCTGAATCTTGATTTTTCTTTAGGACTGGACTGTCTTTTAGTTGAAAATCCTATACTTCTTTTCTCAACTTCCTTTTGTTGGGTAGTTTCAAAAACAGTAGGTTTTTCAGGAATAATTGGTTTTGAAGAAGGTCGAAATCTTGTTTTATCTCTGCCGTAGCTTAGTTTTTTTGATTCAGAAAATGATTTGCTGAGAGGGTCTGTTTCATGGTTACTTGAGATGGTCAGTTTAGTGGTTTGTTCAGTCAATGAAGAATCTATCATGCTATCTTGGTTCCCAGAAAAACGTGAATACCTGGAAGACATGCCTTGAGATGTAGTGTCTTTAATGTCCTTTTCTTCTGTGTTGACAGTTATTTTAGATTGATCTTCCAAATTCTTGGAGCTAGAGAGACCAAGGGTGGTGTTCTCCTCTGGTCTGCAATTGGTTATTTCTGTGTTAGGCATAGAGAGTGACGAAAAGTTTTCAGTCAAAATTATTTCTTCAGGAAGACTTGTATCTTTGGCTTCAGAGTTGACATCATTGGGACATTCCTTAATCTCTTTTTCATCGGACATCTCTGGTTTTGTTGAGTTTTCAACAGGTTGTAACTGCAACTTAATAGAATAGTCTTCTCCAAAGAGCTTTGCTGATCTATCATTTTTCTTACCTGTAGACCCTTTCCATCCCTTTTGGTTGGTTTGTTCTTGAGCAGCTGGTGGATATCGGCTTAACACAGATGGTTGGTCTTTAGATTTTTTACTCTCATTAGGCACAGATCCAAAATCTCTTGGTCCTATTATATATGAGGAAACGGGCATTTTATCTTCAGGTTTCTTTACACTGCTTGTTGTTGTGTCCAAAACAGAAGATCTTCCACTTTTTTTACTATTTGATAACTGTCTCTTAAAGTGAGAGTCTGAATTTTGATATTCTCTCTGGCGATGCCTTTCACTTCTCATTTGTTGAGGGGATTCATCCCGAGATGTGTATTTTGAGATAGTATGCTCAGAAGAGCCACCTTTATATTTTGTCCTTTCATTCTTATATCTACTATGGAAGCCCAAATCTTCACTACTATCAAGAACTCCATTTTCAACTTCATGTTGATTAGATTGTCTCTTTAATGTCTCTATTTCATCATTCAACTTTTTGGTTTTACTCTGTTCACTAAGGGAGTTTTCCTGTAACTCAATGTTTTTCTCCTTCAGCTGTTTCAGCTCTTCATCCAAACCCTCATATTGTTTGACCTGATTCTTAAGTTTCTCAATTTCCTGGTGAAGATCTTTAATTTTGTTATCTTCTTGATTTTTGTTTTTCTCATTTTCATTTTTGCTACTGGTTTGATTTTCTGACAGCTTGATGAAGTCTAACCCAACCCTTTGAGACAATTTTGAATGTAGATTGTCTTCAATTCTCAAGTTATTACGGTCTACGTGGTGATCAGATGCCCTATCCAAAATATTGGATTCATTTCTAGTTTGGTCTCCAGTATTTATTTTCCCTTTTAATTCTAACTGTTCCTTGAGGTCCATAATTATTTTCTCATTCTGCTTCTCTTTTTCTAGAAAACATTTTCTTTCATTAACAAAATGAACAGTCAAAGATCTAATTTTTTCCAGCTCACTTATTAAATGTTGTTCAGCTTTATCCAGTTTACTTTCAGATGCTTCCAGTTCTTTAACTCTGTTCCGAAGAATTTCCAGTTCAGAAGACAACTTCTTTGACATATTTTTTTCTTCATTTAAGCTAAGACATAATTGAGTGCAATCATTTTTGCTTTTGCTGAAAGCTTCCTCTAACTTCTCCAGTTCAGCCATTCTTTTCTGAAGCTGCTCAATTTCTGATCGGCATTCTCTAGTAACATTCTCTTCATTTTCTAGCTTCTCCTTCAGCTGCCTACATAATTCCTCAGCTTTCTTTACCTCTTCATCTTTTCCTTCTATCTTCAGCACTCTTTTCCTCAAGGCCTCAACATCTGCCAACATGCTAGAGTTACTCCCTTCTGCCTGGATAATTTTATCCTGGAGATCAAGAACTTCATCCTCTGCCTTCTGAAGATTCCTAGTTGCTTCTTCCAGGTCGTCAAGGCGCCGACTAAGACTTTGTAACTTAAATCGCAGATGGCGACTTGAGTGCTCCATTGTGCTACAGTAGATTGATGGCCCAAAAAGTGTATTTTCTAGTTTCCAAAAGAATTGTCAAGATTCCAATTATCCTTTTTCTTCTTGATAAGCACACTTTGTGGAAAATCCTAACATCTTAACCTATTAAAAAAAAAAAAAAAAAAAAAAAAAAAAAAGAGACAGGTCAGAGAAAGTGGACATATTTTCATCTTGTTTCTATACAAATACAAGTGGTGCATGTTTGGTTCATGGTTTATTGCATGCAATGAAAGTGTTGCATGCTTGGTGAATGTACTTTAGCCACAGATATGAGACTGCTATGGAAATATATAGCATTAAATAACTCCAATTAGTGTCACACCTGCTAAGCTATCCATTTATTGAGGTTATGTTTACTTTATCTGCTCTTGTAAATACGCCCCTTTTGTACTCTCAAGCTTGCATGATTTTCCCTAATGAGAAAAAACACTCCGCTTTAATTGACTACATTTGCAGATAGAATGAGGATTCAAGAAATCTCCTAGTAGAGGTAGTAACAGTTAAGAAGGTAATTACCGTAAACTAGGCTTAAAATACACACAGATGCACAGTGAATATAAATATAAAGGCTAAGGTAAAATAGGCTCTGAAATTTACCAGCAAGAAGGAACAGAATAGACTTGGTAGGCCAAGTAGTTCTTATGTTTATTTCTATTTGTATACATTCACTTACAGTATTTCATGGAAAAATGAAAAATTCACAAGATTCTAATTTCCCTCCAAAAAGCCTTCATGGGGACAACTGCTCACTGAAATCATCAGTCAGTTCCCAAAGCCTTTGTGGTAACAAACCTAACAAATAGGTTCATAGTGGCAATGAGACCGATATCTATCAAGACCCATATTTACTATTGGAATTAAATATATAACTTAAAGTACTACTACATAAAAGTGGAGAATTGAGCATGTTATTTACAAATAAATGTGTAAAAAGTAAACTTAAAATTAAATTTTTATTCCATGTGACTCCATTTGCAACTATGATCAAGCACTAAACCCCTCCTTTGAGGCAGAGTCACTCTAGGACTCTGTGTAAATTATGGAGGGGGGGGGGGGGGAATTAGTGCACACTAATCCTCCAGGTTCTGTGAGTGAACCCAGAAACAGTGCCATCTACAGCCATGCACACGCCCATCATTTATATAGAATCCAAGAGTGACTCTGATCAGGCAATACATTCCTCCTTTGGATACAGAGCTGCAAATAGAAAAGGTTTAAAAATAAATAACAAAGCTTTATTTAAATAATATTCTCAATTTGCATTATTTGCTATAGTGCCTACAGGGGCAGTATGCTTAAAAAAAGCAAACTCAACAAACTTTCATTTAGTTGGCCCATTAAAAAGCTAATTATAATGGCCAGCTTCTATAATTTTTAAATAGTAAAGTTAAGAATAAATAATACTTCAATTTATTGTAATTAAAATTGAAAATATTGTGTGTAAAACTGACAGTCTTCCCATGTTTTATAGAATAATGACATTTCTACAAAGACTGACTGTTGGGTTACACATTGTACTAGCTCTTGTTTTCTAAACAAACCCATTTTTCAGATATAATTGTTTTTCTCTATGTCTTACTATGCTAATTGGTGCTTGATTATTACAGAGGAGGGGACCTAACTGCATAAAATACATGAGAACAGACAGGAATATAATTCTTGAGCACTTGAAAAAACAGTTAGCAAAGTCTGCCACTAATTAGCTACGTTCAGAAAATAAAATGTCTAGCACAATGTATTTATTAATAGCACTTTAATCATAAAAAATAAACATGATTCTTAATATAGAATTAAAGTAAGAAGTTTTGGTAATCCCGTACTATAAATTCAAGTGAAAGATTAGAATGCAAACCCACATCCATTGTCAGGAAATTTCCCTTTACCCTAAAAAAAAAAATCTGAAGAGGGACACATTTAGTAATATGTACACATGTATTCAACTTTAGGACAAGAAAGTATTTTACAGTAACACAGAATACAATAGCAGATTTTAGGGGAATGACGACCCTGTATCAGGTGATTTTTGTTTTAACTTATTACACAAGAAAAGTGGGACATATTCCCTAAAATCAGCTAGAATACCCTGTGTGGAGTTGCAACATTGCTCCTTTTCGTGAAGTGGATAGAGGATACCAACTTGTGAACATTGCTCACACCAGGTGTTACAAGTATATGCAATACAATTCCTCATGAGGCTTAATATCACTATTTAGACTCCTCTGCTTGACCAGTGTTTCATTTAGCCTCTTTCAATAAGCCTATGCTAGGCCCAATCCTATGCTTGGAATATCAGATTATCCTGTCTGCCCTAGAAACACAAGTTTCACTGCTCTCATGATGCCCTAACACTTGGGTTCAAATGGGACATACAAAAAGAGTCCACAGTCATAAATCTCTTTCTTGAGATTCTAAGCAGTGCTTTTTTTTTTTTATTATTTATTTTTATACATCCAAATGTAGACACAATTGTGCATTTTTTTTACTGTACTCTATGTGGGACTTGAATTACTGTTTTGTCCGGCCTAAGTAGAATGATGTTGTGGTTAAAAGCCTTCCCGCAAATTGCATGGCATGAGTTAGGCACCAGCGCCATAATAATGATATCTGAAAAGATTGAAGCTATCAAGTTCTGTGGGTAGGTGTCCTATACATGGGCGTAGTTACTGCCGGTGCTATGCACCAAGGCACTTTATCTCCTGGGGGCCCCAGTGCAGGCTGTATTGCAGGCTGTTTTTAAATATATAAAATGTATTTAAAAACAGTCTCTGTAGTATAGGGGCCCACCATCAGCCTCCGACTGCCCCCCAGGCCATATTCCGCCAGCTCTGGACCTCCTCCCTCATCCTGAGGGCGTCTTGCCTCTGGGGGAGGAGCCAGGCAACGAGGGAGGTTCAGATGCGGGCATGGGGGAATGAGTCAGGTAAGTGATAGATAGGAGAGAGGAGAGGGAGGGAGAGAGAGGAGAGGGAGGGAGAGAGAGGAGAGGGAGGGAGAGAGAGGAGAGGGAGGGAGAGAGAGGAGAGGGAGGGAGAGAGAGAGGAGAGGGAGGGAGAGAGAAGGAAAGAGAGGAGAGAGAAGGAGGGGAGAGAGGTGGAGATGGAGAGAGAAGGAGGGGGAAGAGAGATGTAAAAAAAAAATTATATATATATATATATATATATATATATATATATATATATATATCAACAACCTTTATTCATCTATAGCGTATCTTGTTTCATTTCTTTACTGTGGGAGATACAGTTTGTTACAACATAATGTTCTCTCCAGTATATATGCTGTCATTTTGTAACTAAATATGTATAACTTGAGGTATATATACAAACTCATCAGTTCTAGAGAGAAAAAAAACAAAGCAACATATACATATACACATATATACACACACACATACGAGGAACCCCCAATAGTTTTCTGCAGTTTCAATTTTACACTATATTCAGATCAGAGTTCGTCAGGATTGCTCCACAAGCAGGTAAAAAGCAATTGCCCTGCCAATGAATTGACCACTTGTAGCTCACTTCAACTCCTGTGGGATTGCAACCTTGTCCATGGTGAAGGGTCTTGTGTACCTCACTGAAGCTGTGAGCTCTACCATGTAGGGTCAACCAAGATGGACTGGTCATAGCAGAGAGGTCAGACAAGTCACGGTCCACTGGAGAAGGAACTGGCAACCCATTCCAGTATCTTTGCCAAGAAAACTAAAGATAAGCACAACCAGAATCACAGACAGATGTGCCTGGAGTGCTGTGTCCACAGGTCACAGAGAGTCAGACACAACTGTAGTACTCAAACGCTCCCTTGCAGTATGAAGATGAGACTACCCTCCTGATAACCCAACATACGTGTGTTACAACGGGAGGCATATGAAATCGGAGCCATGTGTAAAGTGCTTTTGGATTAAAGAGTTTGCAAAACTGGGTAGGGACAATGTATTTTAAAATGATAATTTCTTGCAATTCTGAGCAAAAAAAAAAAAAAAAATATTTTTTAAACGTAAACATCCAAATGTGAACACAAATGTACTATTTTGTTACTTTACACCATAAAGATAGACCGGCTTTATTTCAGTAGTCAAGATGTATGATCGAGACTACTGCTGCCCCCTTCAGCTTAGTACTTGGTGGCAAAACCACACAGAGGTCAGATGTTTCTTGTAGTTGGCCACCAGGTTTGCACACATCTCAGGAGGGATTTTGTCCCACTCCTCATTGCAGATCCGCTCCCAGTCATTAAGGTTTTGAGGCTGATGTTTGGCAACTCGAACCTTCAGCTCCCTTCACAGATTTTCTATGGGATTAAGGTCTGGAGACTGGCTAGGTCACTCCAGAACCTTAATGTGCTTCTTCTTGAGCCACTGCTTTGTTGCCACGACTGTGTGTTTTGGGTCATTGTCATGCTGGAATACACAACCACGACCCATTTTCAATGCCCTGGCTGAGAGAAGGAGGTTCTCGCACAAGATTTGATGATACATGGCCCCGTCATCGTCCCTTTGATGCAGTGCAGTTGTCCTGTCCCCTTAGCAGAAAAACACCCCCAAAGCATAATGTTTCCACGTCCATGTTTGATGGTTGGGATGGTGTTCTTGGGGTTATAGGCAGCATTCCTCCTCCTCCAAACACGGCAAGTTGCGTTGATGCCAAAGAGCTTGATTTTGGTCTCATCTGACCACAACACTTTCACCCAGTTCTCCTCTGAATCATTCAGATGTTCACTGGCAAACTTCAGATAGGCCTGTACATGTGCTTTCTTGAGCAGGGGGGACCTTGTGGACGCTGCAGGATTTCAGTCCTTCACGGTGTAGTGTGTTACCAATTGTTTTTTTTGTGACTATGGTTCCAGCTGCCTTGAGATTATTAACAAGATTCTCCCGTGTAGTTCTGGGCTGATTCCTCACCGTTCTTATGATCATTGAAACTCCACGAGGTGAGATCTTGCATGGAGCATCAGACCGAGGGAGCCTGAGTGAGAGTTATTTTGTGTTTCTTCCATTTGCAAATAATCGCACCAACTGTTGTCACCTTCTCACCAAGCTGCTTGGAGATGGCCTTGTAGCCCATTCCAGCCTTGTGTAGGTCTACAATCTTGTCCCTGACATCCTTGGACAGCTATTTGGTCTTGGCCATGGTGGAGAGTTTGGAATCTGTCTGTGGACAGGTGTCTTTTATACAGGTAATGAGCTGAGATTAAGAGCACTCCCTTTAAGAGAGTGCTCCAAATCTCAGCTCGCTACCTGTATAAAAGACAACTGGAAGCCAGAAATCTTGCCGATTGATAGGGGATCAAATACTTATTTCCCTCACTGACCTGCAAATCAATTTATAACTTTGACAAGTTTTTTTTTTTTTGTTATTCTGTCTCTCACTGTTAAAAAACACCAACCACTAAAAATTATAGACTGATCATTTCTTTGTCAGTGGACAAACGTTCAAAATCAGAAGGGGATCAAATACTTTTTCCACCCACTGTACATGTGATGTGAGAGATGGCATCTTCTAAAGCAAAACACAGCAGAACCTGAAGCATCCTCTCCTATTGGTCTATGTAGTCTACTACTGGTCCATGTAATCTACATCACATGACCCACTGGCCAATGGGAAGCTGCTGTTGTCTGGGTTTGGATATGAAGATGCAATCTAGAGAACTTCTTCTTACCTCTCGCACACCAGAATGGGAGGAGGGAGAGAGGCCAACATGGCAACCTCCATGATGTTATCAGAGGAACATTCATACTTTAAAAATGTGCCATGGGCGTTCATTATGCAACTTTCTTTAATCATTATAATGTCCCTTTAAATCAAATAAATGAATTAAGAAATACATATTACTTTCGCCATTCTATAAATACATAGCCTCACCACAGTACAGACTGCAAATGAACATTTTGTCCAGTAATCAAAATCTCTCATCTTGAAAACCCAGACACACAGATGACTGCAAGAACTGAATCAGCACTTATAGGACACACTAACACCATATATTTAGATTTCTGCTACATTATGCTGCAGAGACAGTTTTTTTTTTTTTACACGGATCAGATGGGGAGGTTTAAAAATCCCTCTGGAATGCAGTCCTCGATGTCCCAAGATAAAAAGGAAAAATATGTTGAAACGGGCCAATTTACTAATTTGTTGCAACATTTTAAGTTAAATAAGTATATATAGCATTTTTCGGGTTGTGGAGTATTATTTTCAGGCCTCAAAGGATGTCACATAACCATATGACTAGGTATATTTCAGAGGTGCAGCATTTTTATGAAAAAAACTTTGTAAAAAAAACATTTAATCTAAAAAAATTACTTTCACTTTCCTTCAGAAGACAAATTACTATGTAAAGGTCTTTATAGATATTAATGGAGCTGATCCAAGCCATGCACGTGTAATAAACTGAAGGATGCTTTACTTTTTCCTATATATCTAAATATAGCTGGCTCAATACTTATGTGATTTCAATATCACTCTTCAGTAGTTCCTCTTGATAGATCACATGTAATAGAAAAATACTATTTTAGCTATCTAACTATATTAGAAGCAGAGATCTGGCTGCTTGTGTTTCTCTGGAAATTCTTCACTAATTGAATTTCCTAGACAGCCAGACAAATTAGTTGAGTGGGGAAGGAGCTCTTATTGAGCTGTCATATGAAATAAAAAGGGAGCAGTCAGAGGAAGCCAACATCCAAGCAAATCTCAGCTCACTGTGCTTACAAAAAAAGGGTGGTTTACAATATTTCTAAAACTAGAGCAACAAATTTTAAGAAAAAAAAATTAAATTAAGAGTATATAAGCAGAGATTCCTAAACAAAAGATTCCTTGCAAGTTTTATAAATCTGTGAGGGAAAAGTGGTGTGCTGTCAATTTCAATCAGATCCAATTATCTGTCAGAGCCTCCTAACCTCTCCCTGTAACCTCCTGCGCTAACCTTCGTTCCACTGATAGATGAAAAAACCTGCCCTCATGATTCAGCTCTCATGAAAAGATGTGATAAAGACAATATTAATTACTCTATTCATATGAAGAGTCTTAAAAACAACTTCACAAGTGGAGTAGCAAAAACTTAATGTTAACAACTTTTAATTTGTGGTTCACTAACATATTTTAATCTTTGCACCTTAAAACGCTAATGTTTTCAGCAAATTAAAAAGAGCTCAACTCATCTTAAATGCTACGAGGGTTAAAAAGGTAAATGAACACGAAGAATGACCAATTATCTAAGACATCCAATATGGCCTCATCGGATTTATTTTACACACACACACATATTTATATATATATATATATATATATATATATATATATATATATATATATATATATATATATATATATATATATATATATATATATATATATATATATATAAATAAAAATAATTAAATATTGTTAACAACAAATACTTTATTAGTTAAGGTTAGGTAAAAATGCTTTCTCTTTCAGTAAACTTTCATGGACGGCTCTTCACTCATATGATGATGGTTGCCAATAGATGATGGATGGGGTCTACCTGCATTGTTTTTATCCTAAACCTATTTAAAACACTGAAAATAATGGCCAAGTGTAGTTGCACATGGGATTAAATGAAAGATTATAGCTTCATTATTCCTTCAAATCTATCAAACTTTTCAAGCTCAAATAAATCTCTTACAGTGCTAGATTCCTCGTTTTTTTTTTTTGTTTTTTTAACAGCAACTTGTTGCAAAAACAATGCCTTTTTTTAAAATAATGCTTTGACAAATTTTTGTGAGAGCTTTTAGAGGGGAAGCAGCCCAGCTTTTTCAGAAGACCACCGTACATCTAAATTAAGAGGTGGGTGTGTTTAAAACACCCAAGTGCCATATCTACAAAGCAAAGCATTTAAAACCTAATTAAGTTATTACAAATTCTTAAATCACTTGAGAAATATACAACCGATGTGTGAATGACAAAGGAAGAGGTTTGTCATTTAATGGTGGCTTATTTTTAATAGGCAAATAATTTCTGTATATATACACATATATCATTTGCATATTCATTTGACTAGTGTCTCTTTTTGGATAGGTTATGATTCATTATGTATTTCTCTCACAATTGATTCATTAAGTAAACAGCCTTCTGTATATATCAGTGCTGTACCATTAAGGAAATACATATTGAAGCCAGCACATAACCCAACTATCATGACCTCCTTCAGATATAGGCAACAGTAAAACAGATGATTGCCATTGGCAGCAAAATACAGAAGAGGCAGAAGGACACAGCACTATCAAATTGTACATCATGCCTTTAAAATATTAAAAAGTACTATTTTTGGATGATAAATTATTGTGTAATATATATATGTCCAGATTTACATATTAAAGAGCCAAGCTAGTGTGCATTAAACTAATTGATGTTCATCTATGTTTTGGTTTATTACTACCAGCTTAATATATATTTTTCTAATTAAGAAAACATCTAAAACAAATAAAACATGCTCTTACAACAACAAAAAAAGATCATAAAATAAAAGTTAGGACTAACATAGCCCTATAAGAACACGTGCCATGAATGACTGCTTCTAGACTAATACTCCATGACTTTTCTTGGCCCATTGTAGAGATCAGTGAGGTAAATCCATTTGCCACTTTGATAAAAACCCCAAACTGGCTTTAACAGCATTCAATACATTACCTGTTAAATTATAACAACAAACTAGATAGTCTCAAGACATTAGAAGTTGATTTGTTCATGGTCCACTTTACTGGGTATACATAAGGAGTCTTGTTCCATGTTTGTATATAGCAGCGGGGAGGTTTAATATGGAGTTGCCTTGAAGCCAACAGGTAGCTGTTTTGTGGCCTTTATTAGAGATCAAGCTTAGGATAGGTCAGACCCAAATGTGACTCTGCACTACAAGATTTATATAACTTATAGGTACATTCAAAATGGATCTGAATGTACCACAAACTACAAAATCCCTCTTACAACTAAATTCTCTGTCATTAAAGTATTCCAATATTTATGTCCAATGCTAAATTGGACGGTGTAAACAGTGGTATCGCCGTAAATCTGCTGCGGGATCTTTTTCTTGTCAAGTTACAATAATATTCAAAACTTTAGCTCCCCCAGATTAGAGCACTTAGCCCACAGCCGTAAATCCTGCCTTGGACACAACAGTTTCTGTGCAGTGGCGTAGTCGAATATGTGTGTGGTTATATATATATATATATATATATATATATATATATATATATATATATATATATATATATATATATATATATATATATATATATATATATATATATATATATATATATATATATATATATATATATATACACACTAGCGACTTGCCCGTCAAAAAATAATGGCAATAGGATTGTAAGGGCGGTAAATTTTGTTGGTGTTCCAAGATGCTTTGGCGCTCATTGCGAGGTTGTTGGTTGTTTGTGTGCTATGAGCATTGTTTTTTTTGCTAATGCTAATGAAATAATTAATAAAATAATACATCAATATACTTTACCTATTTTGAAGTAATATATGCAGGAAGCATTGTGCAGAAGAGCTGAAAATCTGTTTTCATGTTGCTGCAGCATACAATATGTGTTTGGAGTGCTGTGGAGCTGCTGTGTGAGTGTCAGCAATGTGTGCAGTGTGTAGTGTAAATAGTGCTGCGTGCACGCAGAAAATCCGTTAGGGTAGCTGTGTACTTCCAGATTGTGTAAGTTGGTGTTGTAAAATGGCGCCTAATGTGTGGTATGCGCCTGTGGCTGATTTGGTGTCCTTGTTCTTGGACCGCGTCAGTGTTTTTCGGAAAATCAGTAGATGTTTGGTGGTGTTTTGCGTCTTTAGAGTCCTGTAGCCTCGTTTGTTTCGGCGGCCATTTTTTCTCTCGCTTAGGGGATTTTCGGGTGTCTTAACTCTTTTATTTGGAGTTAAATTAAAGGTGTAACTTCAGTTTTCAAGGTCCTGTTTTTTTTTAAAGAGCAGTTTAAAGATGACTTCATATTCTTTCATGTAAAAAAAAAAAATTGTAAATACGGTTTCTACTTCAATAAAACAAACTGGAAATGCACAGAGCATACTTTAGTCTGTCATTGGCTGGTAGAGGACAAGGTAAGTTAAATCTTAATATGTTTTTGAACTTGAAAAACACTGTGATACATTATGGAATATCCTCTGATGCACAGAAAGAAAAAAAAACTACAGGTGGGTAATTTTATGTACCTTATTTTATTAAGAAGTGCTTATAAGCTCTGTTTTTCCCTTAAAATCATACAATTTTTACCTGTTTGGGCTTGCCCTCTGTAGTTCATGAAAAACACAAACTGAAGTGCAGTGGTTCCAATTAGCCTGCCAGTGACCTCTCTCCAACTGCACATGGCAGAATGTTGCCACTAATTGGAACTATTGGTTACACTATCTTCCTGATATGCAGTGAAGAGAAGTAATTTTAGGAACTATTTGTATGATTTTAGGCTTTTGTATGATTTTAGAGCTTTGAAGCACTTTTAAATAAAATAAAGTACTGTACATAAAAAGTAAAGAGATACATAGGCATATTCTATTCCTGAAAGAAAGCATTTGAAGCAATCCCAACATAAAGAAACCTTAGAGTCTGGTTGTAAAGCAAAGGTCGCTAACAATGTCTTTAAAGGCATATTTAAATTTCCTGGATTATGAATGCATCTGATAGAGGAGAATCAGAAGTGAATGAAAAAAATGTTTGCATGAAAAAATACTAAAATAAACATGAACAAACGCACACTGGTGTTTGCAAGCAGCAGCTTTTGTAAGTTAACACACCATGATATCTCTGCTAAAATTTGCAGAAAATGTATATTTTTTTGGCCAATGACAGCCAGCTAATTGATATTAATACATTGTAACAATCAGTGATGGCAGTTCATGCACAAATGAATTGTGGGGGTGTGTAGTCCCCCTACAGAAGGAAGAAGAATGAGCCTGCATTGAGCTGCTATTGGCTTGAAGGTTAATAAAGGTGAAAAAATCCATACCCAAATGCAGTGTTTCTATTGGAGGGTTCACGCTGCCTCTGCAAGCAGCTCTGGGGGTGTGGAAAACAAGTTTTATTTTTAAATAAAATAAATTTGAATGTGTATAGAATGAGTCAATGTGTGTTTCTGATAAAAGCAGCATGTGTTAGATTAGAAAAAGGTAATATTGTTATTGAATGGTACTTAATTTACATGACAAAAAAAGTATGGAGCATTAGTGTTTTGGGTATGTATATGAAAAACCAAATAGGTGAGGATTTGGTGCAAACTTCCAATCCAATGCAGATGTCAGTGCTACTATAAAGCAGCGATCAGCTACAGTCAGGTCCATAAATATTGGGACATCGACATAATTCTAATCTTTTTGGCTCTATACACCACCACAATGGATTTGAAATGAAACGAACAAGTAGTGCTTTAACTGCAGACTTTCAGCTTTAATTTGAGGGTATTTACAAATCAGGTGAATGGTGTGGGAATTACAACAGTTTGTATATGTGCCTCCCACTTTTTAAGGGACCAAAAGTAATGGGACAGATTAACAGTCATAAAACAAACTTTCACTTTTTAATACTTCGTTGCAAATCCTTTGCAGTCAATTACAGCCTGAAGTCTGGAACGCATAGACATCACCAGACGCTGGGTTTCATCCCTGGTGATGCTCTGCCAGACCTCTATTGCAACTGCCTTCAGTTCCTGCTTGTTCTTGGGGCATTTTCCCTTCAGTTTTGTCTTCAGCAAGTGAAATGCATGCTCAATCTGATTCAGATCAGGTGATTGACTTGGCCATTGCATAACATTCCACTTCTTTCCCTTAAACTCTTTGGTTGCTTTTTTTGGGGTCATTGTCCATCTGCACTGTGAAGCGCCGTCCAATGAGTTCTGAAGCATTTGGCTGAATATGAGCAGATAATATTGCCCGAAACACTTCAGAATTCATCCTGCTGCTTTTGTCAGCAGCCGCATCATCAATAAATACAAGAGAACCAGTTCCATTGGCAGCCATACATGCCCACGCCATGACACTACCACCACCATGCTTCACTGATGAGGTGGTATGCTTTGGATCATGAGCCGTTCCTTTCCGTCTCCATACTCTTCTCTTCCCATCACTCTGGTACAAGTTGATCTTAGTCTCATCTGTCCATAGGATGTTGTTCCAGAACTGTGAAGGCTTTTTTAGGTGTTTGGAAAACTCTAATCTGGCCTTCCTGTTTTTGAGGCTCACCAATGGTTTACATCTTGTGGTGAACCCTCTGTATTTACTCTGGTGAAGTCTTCTCTTGATTGTTGACTTTGACACACATACACCTACCTCCTGGAGAGTGTTCTTGATCTGGCCAACTGTTGTGAAGGGTGTTTTCTTCACCGGGGAAATAATTCTTCGGTCATCCACCACAGTTTTTTGCCGTGGTCTTCCGGGTCTTTTGGTGTTGCTGAGCTCACCGGTGCGTTTTTTCTTTTTAAGTATGTTCCAAATAGTTGATTTGGCCACACCTAATGTTTTTGCTATCTCTCTGATGGGTTTGTTTTGTTTTTTCAGCCTAATGATGGCTTGCTTCACTGATAGTGACAGCTCTTTGGATCTCATATTGAGAGTTAACAGCAACAAATGCAAATAGCACACTTGAAATGAACACTGGAGCTTGTATCTGCTCTTTGTAAATGGGATAATGAGGGAATAACACACACCTGGCCATGGAACAGCTGAGCAGCCAATTGTCCCATTACTTTTAGTCCCTTAAAAAGTGGGAGGCACATATACAAACTGTTGTAATTCCTACACCGTTCACCTGATTTGGATGTAAATACCCTCAAATTAAAGCTGAAAGTCTGCAGTTAAAGCACATCTTGTTCGTTTCATTTCAAATCCATTGTGGTGGTGTATAGAGCCAAAAAGTTTAGAATTGTGTCGATGTCCCAATATTTATGGACCTGACTGTACATGTTCACCAGTTATTACTACTGGAATTGGAGCCCCCAGGAGTGAGCAGTAATAGTACTGTAGTAATGTTTTAGAGACATCAAAAGTCCAAAAGAAAAAGAAAAACTGAATAGACCAATTCCAACTCATTTAAACAATAATAAAATCAAGGAGGTTTGTTTCATTGAAACATCAGTAGAATAAGAAACCATATCATATATTACACCAGCCATTGTTTTGGCCGAAATAAACCATTCACCATGAGAAACTCGCCCTTTGTAGGGTCTGTGTAGATAAGAGGCTTGACATGCTAATTTAATGAATAGTATTCTGTTGCCAACTCATATGCTAAACTAGTGAAACTAGTGTATCATCACAGTAATGTATGCAGAGACAGCAGAGTATATAGAAAAAATGTCAATGCCCCTTTAAATGAAAGGATAATGATTAACAACATGTCTGCTGAAGGCTTGACACATTTATCTGAAACTTCAGAGCCATTCAGGTTAGGTAGGAGCAAGTCAAAGGAGGAGCCATGTTATGGATTACATGTAGAAATATACGTATATTAAACAAACAAAAAAAAGTTAAGCACCAGCAGTAGACTCTTTGTGGCCGTGGCTCACTGGCTCCTGGTATTTGTCATGTACTGGGTAACTACAAGCTGGTTAGGTCTAAGGTATGTAGCATATCATTGTGATTAGTATTTCTCACCATTGGTAATCATGATGTTAAACAACTAGATATAAATGTAAAGTGCCAGATGTGGCTGTACGCTTTTGCAAGAGAGCAATGTTCTGTAATAATGCAAATACTTCAATGAGCTGACAAGGAGTGGCGTTATCAGAATGACAACGGAAATGTCAAGGGTGTGTGCATATGCTCTATTTATTGAGTGTCTGGGACTATATTTGTGCTGTAGGAGTCTCTGCATGTGTATCTGTAAGTGTGTACTAAGTATTTATGTGAGGGGCTGGGTCTGTGGTGGTTTATATACTCTTGTATGTGCGCAATATCCTGTGGCTTTAAGAGTAACTGTATGAATACATATAATAGAATATAGCCAGTAAGCTTGAAACAGCTGTACGTGGATAGGAGTCTCAGCTTGTGTAGACTCCAACCTTGGCTTTGCATAAAGGCTGTGTAATACACTATATATATATATATATATATATATATATATATATATATATATATATATATATATATATATATATATAATTACATTTGAACGTCTAAAGCAAGTTAAAGAAACCTGCTTCCACCATTTCAAATATGGCTTCCTTGAAGCTTATGCCTGCTGCATTACACCGCTTTTAAGCAAAGCCAAGGTTGGATTATACACAAGCTGGGAATCCACATACATACATATCATAAATTATAGTTGTCAATATACGAGCCGTTGGTCACGCTTTGCGAGCCTGCAGCACGGGCTACAATGAGCACAAAGCGAGGCGAGCAGTTGAGGCAAGAAGGACTTCGGATGCAATGAGCGCCGAAGGCGCACCTTGCAGCACTTAATGAAGGACGCAAAATTACGTCCCGTAGGACCACAAGCACGTAAATGGACTGTGGGATTCGCAAAAATACGACTTTAAAAAACGGACAATTCACTGAACAGTAAAAAGCTGGAAAAAAAAACAAATATGTCGCAAATACACTTACACACAGCACAAGGGGGAAAGCAAGGGAGCCTGTGAGTGAGTTCATTTGAGGCATATTTGCGAGAAAAAAATAAAATGGCAGACGAAAAAACGCAAAAGGATGAAAATCAGCCCGAAGCTCCAGCCCCAAACCTGTAACACTTAAGGAAAACCAGTAACACTTCCTCCGCAACAGTAACATTTACACCAACGCAGTAACACTCAACCCAAGCCAGTAACACTCATGGTCGAGGCCCCTAAACTTCATGGGGGGGGGGGGGCTCTCAATGAGCAGCAATGGTTCTCAGAGGGCCCTTATAGAGGACCCTTAGCCTCGAATTGTGTGGCAAATTCCTAGTATATATACACACACACATATAAGTAGCTGTTTGGTGGTGTTTTGCGTGTTTAGGGACCTTTAGCCTCATTTTCGTTTAGTTCGGCGGCCATTTTTTTCTCTCGCTTAGGTGATTTTCGGGTCTCTAAACTCCCAAATTTGTGGTTAAAGGGAGGTGTAACTTCACTTGCAGAGGCCCTCGGTGCCCCCCCTTGCTGGGAGTAACCTTTTTATGGGTTTGTTGTTTGTGTTTGTAATGTTTTTGGTGTTGTGCGGGTTGCGTCCTTGTTTCCTAATCTCGTAGGTGTTTTTCGGAAAATCCGTAGGTATTTGGTGGGGTTTTGCGTCTTTAGACTGCTGTAGCCTCGTTTTCGTTTTTTTTTTTTTTTTTTGGGCGGCCATTTTTTCTCTCGCTTTGAGAATTTTTTAGTGTCTAAACTGCTTTAATTTTATTTAAATTGAGGTGTAACTTTAGTTTTCAAGGTCCTGGATGCCTCTTGCTGTAGGTCCTTCTTGCTGTAGGTAAGCTTTTTATGTATTTGTTGTGTGTATTTTTTGCGAGGTCGTAATGGGTGGTAACGTGTATCGTATTTTGTTTGCGTTACAACATAAAGTTTGCGAGGGTCGCAGTTGCTGGCAAGAAGCGCCTTTGGCGCAAGCGTTGGCAACAACTCGTATGTTCACAACTATATATATATATATATATATATATATACACACATATATATATATATATACACATATATATATATATATATATATATATATATATATATATATATATATATATATATATATATACACACACACATACATATATACACACACACATACATACATACCTCTATCCATATATGGCTTGGACTTTGTAACGATCCTTCTAGGTAATTCTTCATGTATTTCCAAATAAGGATATTTGACAAATTAAACAATGATAGCAATTTGACTAAGTCTTTGAAAAATGTTAAAGATTGTGACGCAATCTATGCTGAGAATTGGCAGGTATAGTATACAGCTGTTTGGACGGCCTCACCCACAGAGAAATATCTCACAGCAAAAATGAAACCTGTATGGTCCTGCATGGGCAGGCACACCCATACTAAGCACAACTAGTCAATGACACAAATCTGCCAGTAAAGGCTTTCACTACTAAGTAGGTAAGTGTACAAGTGCGTGTATATAACTAAATTTAGTAAGATTATATAGAGGTGTGCCTCCAGTATATCTGCTCATGTACAAAGCACCCGGCTGATAAGCAGCTTTGCAATGATTCATTTCCAACACAGGAACTATCAGATTCATCACAGGATCAAATAATGTAGAGGGAAGCAGATTTCAGAGGAAGAAGCACGCTAGAACAAGAAGTCCTACTGTGGAAAGAGAGGAAAGGGAAATAGGACTAAACAGAAACCACACAACAGCCTTCTAGTAGAGGTGGTACAGTCCAAAACAGTAATATAATTCAAATACAACTGAGAAAGGTACACAACAACCATAAGAAGTAAAAAAGGTTATTAATAATCATAATTGGGCATTTAAACAAACAAACAAATTGTATCATTGCTTAAAAACAAATCTTACAGTCCCAAAATAAGTCCTGCTCCTACTTATCAACCACTTTTTATGTTCTCTATGCTACCAGTTTAACTGTGTGGGAAAATAAAACAAATTATAAGGAATTAAGCTAAGGGCTAATGCTTCATGGTCTAAAAAAAAAAAAAAAAGGCAAAAATGATAAGAAAAAACTTGACCTGAAATTATATTAATATACACATACATACACACACACAGTGGCTTGCAAAGTTATTCACCCCCCTTGGCATTTTTCGTGTTTTGTTGCCTCACAACCAGTAAATAACATGGATTGTTTTGAGGATTTGCATCATTTAATTTACAGAACATGCTTACAACTTTGAAGAGGATTTTTTATTTATTTGTGAAGAAAACAACAAATAGGACAATACAACAGAAACAGTAAATGTGCATAATTATTCACCCCCCTAAAGTCAATACTTTGTAGAACCACCTTTTGCGGCAATCACAGCTCCAAGTCACTTTGGATAAGTCTCTATGAGCTTGCCACATCTTACCACTGGGATTTTTGCCCATTCCTCCTTGCAAAACTGCTCCAGCTCCTTCAAGTTGGATGGTTTGCGCTTGTGAACAGCAATCTTTTAGTCTGACCACAGATTTTCTATTGGATTGAGGTCTGGGCTTTGACTAGGCCATTCCAACACATTTACATATTTCTCCCTAAACCACTCAAGTCTTGCTTTAGCAGTGTGTTTGGGGGTGATTGTCCATAAGGAAGGGGAACCTCCGTCCTAGTCTCAAAATCACACACAGAGTGGTACAGGTTTTGCCCAAGAATATCCCTGTATTTAGCACCATCCATCTTTCCCTCAACTTTGACCAGTTTCCCAGTCCCGGCTGCTGAAAAACATCCCCACAGCATGATGCTGCCACCACCATGTTTCACTGTGGGGATGGTGTTCTTTGGGTGATGTGATGTGTTGGGGTTTGCGCCATACATCGCGTTTTCTTTGATGGCCGAAAAGTTCAATTTTAGTCTTATCAGACCAGAGCACCTTCCGCCATACATTTTGGGAATCTCCCACATGCCTTTTTACAAACTCAAAACGTGCCATTTTGTTTTTTGCTGAAAGTAATGGCTTTCTTCTGGCCACTCTGCCATAAAGCCCAACTCTATGGAACGTACGGCTTATTGTCGTCCTATGTACAGATACTCCAGTCTCTGCTGTGGAACTCTGCAGCTCCCCCAAGGTTACCTTAGGTCTCTGTGCTGCCTCTCTGATTAATGCCCTCCTTGCCTGGTCCGTGAGTTTTGGTGGGTGGCCGTCTCTTGGCAGGTTTGCTGTTGTGCCATGTTCTTTTCATTTGGTTATGATAGATTTGATGGTGCTCCTGGGGGATCATCAAAGATTTGGATATATTTTTTATCACCTAACCCTGACTTGTACTTCTCAACAACATTGTCCCTTACTTGTTTGGAGAGTTCCTTGGTCGTCATGGCAGTGTTTGGTTAGTGGTGCCTCTGGCTTAGTTGTTGCAGTAATTACAGATCATGTGACACTTAGATTGCACACAGGTGGACATCATTTCACAAATTATGTGATGTCTGAAGGTAATTGGCTGCACCAGAGCTTTTTATGGGCTTCATAACAAAGGGGGTGAATACATACGCACATGCCAATTTTCTATTTAAAAAAAAATGTTTTATGTATATATTTTTCTCATTTCACTTCACCAACTTAGACTATTGTGTTCTGATCCAACACATAAAATTCAGATTAACAAAACATTGAACTTAAGGCCGTAATGTAACAAAATAGGTAACAAGTCAAGGGGGTGAATACTTTTGCAGGGTTCTATATTATATATCTAGGACAGAAGGGAGACGGGTGGTGTGATATGATTGAAGTCTTATATTTCAAGGTATATGCAAGTGAGCTGAATTATAAATACATCTGATAGAGAATTAGTAGTGTATGAAAAAAAATTTGCATGAAAAAACCCCAACAATAAACATTTAAACAGTTACCCTAAAGTTTGCTGAATTATTTGCATTTGCAAACTGTTTTCCATCACCCCCTGAAAATCCCAGTGAAAGCTAGCTGCAGCTTTCTTTTAGATTTCTGCAATACCCAGAACAAGGTCTGTGTCTCTTCATTCACGGATTGTTTTACCTACAACCCAGGTGAAACTTCACCCAGCCCCAGTGATTTACCCCATCACCTCACCCAGCCCCAGTGAATTGCCCCTGAGATCTCTCCCAGCCCCAGTGAAGTGCACGGACTCACTCACACAGAGACACATGCACAGAGACCATGAACATTCTCTTCCTCGAACTTTGCAGGATCATAAAACAAGCATAAATGCTAATTAGCCTAAAAGACAGATTGGAATAGGAAAAAGATGCTGAAATGTTTGGATTCAGTAAAATTATAATTTGTCAGAATTATCAAGGAGAGGGTGTATGTCTGAAGAATAACCATGTAACCGCTCAAGCATTTTTACTTGAATGTAGATTTATGGTCCTTTAAGGACCCAGTATAGCAAGCAGCCTCATCTAGCTGGCTGCATACAGCATTACTGATTGGCTGCAAAGCTGAGCATACTCACACAGACAGGGTACATTTTTACAAAAAACAAACCCTCTCAGGAGCCTAGCTCAATCCTGGGGGTGTAAACATTACCTGCAACAGTTTCTTTTTTTTTTTTTATGCAAAGCTAAAAAATTGTAGTGCATGCAAATAAATGTAATCATACACTAATAATTCCAATTATCAGATGCATTCTTAACCCAGCTCACTTGCATATACCTTTAATAAAAGTTCAGGGAGGAAGTATTTTGCAAGAGGAGAGGAATGCATGATTGGGAGGGCATGATTTGAAGTTGGAAGATTTGGGGTTAATGTATAAAAAAGTATTACTTTACAGAAATGATTGTAGAGAAGTACAAGAGCCATTCAGTGGAACAGATAGGGACATATATAATTACCAGGGACAGCATAAGGCTATGATTGAGAAAATCTTAAATAGATATAAGGGGCAAAGTAGATAGGATCTTCCATATGTCTTTATAGAAGTTTTTTGGACTTTGTATGTGCTTCTGCTAGTGTAGTGTGTAGTGTAGGGAGTACTAATGAAATTAAAAACTACACAACTTGGTACTTGAATCTGTAGATTTGGGATACAATGTACATTGCACCGAACCAGACCCATGGAGTAAAATAAGGAGTGAGCAACTGACTTGTCAGCAAGCTAAAAGATCCATTTCTGTACTAGAATTTCCAAAATCTGAACTAATTTGGAGTGGAGAGACTCAGCATTTAATCCCAGCTTCAAAATTATGCATCTTACTGCACTAGCATCCCTTTATATGGCTGATTCTTTTACTAGCCACACTATTTACGCTCATCTATTCTGGATATCTGCAGTGTAGTGGTCACCCTTTTCTGCTCAATTACATTAAATATTTATATATGCACATATATTTTTACGCATTAAATGTTGATAACCTGTGTGTGCGCGCAATAGCACTGCCAGAATCCATTATATGTAGCTAGAATAGCCAAAATTAACATTATAGTGATGCAACAGAAAAAAAACACTAATTGGAAACACTACCTACTAATTAGAAAAAAACAGGAAGAGAAAAACAACAAATACAAATTACAGACACATATATGTGTAATTTAAAATGATGCTGCTCTACACCTAATCAAGGGCAGGCCCCCCCACACACAAACACATACTATACCGTTCCTCTAGTTAAACCTCCTATTTGGTAATCCTCTTCTCTTCTTCTAATTGGCCACCAAACAGTCAGAAAAATGTAGTCAAGAATATGGTGCAGCCACAGTTGATTGACAGTTATCCCTTCAATTCTGCCTCCCTAGTCATATGCCTATTTCTCAAAAATGGATCCTATCCTCAAATTGTTTTTTTTAGGTTATTCTTAAAGAGCACAAAAAAAACTGGCTATATGGTATGGTATCCATTTTGTTCTAAAGTCAATAAATCCTTGGAAATGACACGCTGCTGTTGCTGTATTTATATGCAAATAAAGTTTCTCACTTATATTATTTACCGTATATACTCGAGTATAAGCAGAGTTTTTCAGTCCTTTTTTTAAGGCTAAAAAGGGCCCTTTCGGTTTATACTCGAGTCACTCTACGCCCCCCCCCCCGTCTGTCTCCCTCCTCAATCTCAACCCCCCTTAACCTCCCCCCTCAATCCCCCTCAACCCCAACCCCCCTCCTCAACCTAAACCCCCCTCAACGCCCCTACTCCACCTCTCCCCTCACTTACCTGCTTGTGCTCCGGCCTCCGCTCCTTGACCCGGCGCGCATGTGACCCGGTATATGCTAATGGCGTGGCGCGCATGTGACGTCACGGCATTAGCATATACCAGGTGCCGGCACATGCTAATGCCGTGATGTCACATACGCGCCACGCCATTAGCATATACCGGGTCACATGCGCGCCGGGTCAAGGAGCGGAGGCCGGAGCACAAGCAGGTAAGTGAGGGGAGGAATTTAGGGGGGTTTAGGTTGAGGAGGGGGGAGGTTAAGGAGGAGGGGGGAGGTTAAGGAGGTGGGTTGGGGTTGAGGAGGGAGGTTGAGGATGAGGAGCGAGGTTGAGGAGTGGGGTTGAGGAGGGTGATAAGGGAGGGGGGAAGAGGCACAGGGAAGGGAGAGGTTGGAAGAGACACAGGGAAGGGAGAGGGGAGAAGAGACATGGAGAGAGAGGGGGACACAGAGGGCACAAGAGGGACACAGGGGGGCAGCACATTTCCCACCCTCGGCTTATACTCGAGTCACTCATTTTACCCAGTATTTTGTGGTAAAATGGGCGCCTCGGCTTATACTCGGGTCGGCTTATACTCGGGTATATACGGTAGCTGTTTTGATGTGCTAATTAGTATTACAGCCTGCTTTTCGGTCTCTGTAGTGGCCTAAATAAAGATCCCCAATGCTATCTGGTAGTTAGTCCCCTCTCCTACCCTTACTAATTTTTTTGGCCTTGTGATGATGTATTTGATAGTAGGCCTATGTTATTATGTATGACTGCGTACCACAGTGGAGAGTTATTTAAAAGGTGACAGATTACTGAAGCATCACTACAACATTGGCCTAAATAATCTGTGTACAGTTTCATAAACATTCAGAACAGAATGCCATACAAGAATATGGAAGATACAGGCACAAACAGCAGCGTAGACAAATAGGCCTCAAAGAAAGAAAAAAAAAGTGGCACAATAAAATAGGGACAAATATAAATAAGCAAACAGTGCCAACCACCTCCCTCTGTTACAGCTCTCCCATCTGCCATCCTGTGGAGGCGTCCGACACTCCCAGGCACAACAAGGAGAGGCAAATGTGCCCATCCCCTGGTAGTAACTACACTGGGAAGAAGCAGAGGGTTTGTAGCAGGTTATGCTCTCTAACAAGACCTTCTAACAATATGTAATTAAGGACTCACAACTCGTGACAGCACAACTCTATATAAACCTTTCCTTTAATATTTTATGGAGTCATAAAGATTTGATCTACCACAGTAGCACACGGCTGTATTGATCCACAAATGAGATGCTCTTAAGAGCTGGCTCTGTTACTTGCCTTGCATAAAATATCAGCTGCAAATTAATAGAAATGTCACTATTATGCTTCTGAACCACCAAGTCTATTTGTAAATGGACAGCACATAAGGAAGGATCCATTATTCAATGTACATTTCTTTGTGACTATGTGCAGACTCTCATACCATACATATCTATACTTTTAATGAGAGTGTGTGTGTGAGTGAGTGTGAGAGTTAGAAGTCTACCTAATATGTAAATCTTCCTAACCTTGTCATACTGGAACATTAATAGATGTAAAAACATGTATAGAGCATGTACCAACCTGCATACATTTTAATACAGAGGTGTACTTTTTTAACCTAGACATAATGTATTGTTGTAGGCATACCTCAGTAATGTCAGTATGACCTGAGATAACTGCAGATTATTATGTGTGACCTCTCTACAATGACACACAGTCATGTCATAATGACACAGGCCTATGTCATGTTGTCTCACGCCTAACAAGGCTGGATTTAAAAAACAAAAAAATACAGTATGTTACTAATACTTTCTTGCAGTTGCCATATTAATTAAAGGTGACTGTGCCTTCTAAGATGAGGAATGGTGATGGAGACCGAAGTTCAGAGAGAGAAAGGTATAATAAAAGGAATATTCTGAACAGTTTTTTTATATATTAATGGCCAACGGACATCTCATATTTGCAATGCTATTTTGAAGAATTAGAAAATACTAGATAAAAAGGATTTAAAATTCCAGGCACAAAAAAAAAATGGCCCTCAACAATAAACCATAATCACAAGTAATAATAAATTAAAGAGCAAGCATGTTTTTTTTTTTTTCCTTTCTAAAAATATTCTTCAACATTCTAGTTTTTCAAAAAGGGCATATTGTAAATAAAGGACATTAGTGATTATTATTATTATTATTATTATTATCATCATCATTTATTTGTAACGCGCCAACATATTCCGTAGCGCTATACATAAGTTAAGTTACAGGCAATGACAAGTTCAAGATTCACACATTACAAAGAGTGGATGGCCCTGTCTTTGAGCTTGGAATCCGGTGTCCATGGCGCTTTCCCTAAAGCACCTTGCAGGATAGAAACTCGCAGACTTACAATCTAAAGTGATCCATTAATGTACAGAGACTTTGTGTAACAAAGTGCAAGGGAGCCACATTATGAACCCCTGCCCCCAGCAACTAGTGGAAGGGACTAATTTATATTTTATAGAAGGCACTTGGATGAAAGATACATTCAATAGCTATGATAAAAACATACAAGAAACTGCAATAAAACATAATGGGCCAATTGTATGATGATTGAAGAGATGCTGAATTAGACATCTACCACCTATTAAGGCATTACATTGGCATTATTATTGTGTAATTTAATGGGGCATGAATTCTTTATTGCTTTTCAAGCAAGGTTTTACAGATCCAAAATTTCTACATCACTTTTACATGAAGAAAGGGCCATAGGGTCATTGAAACTTGACATCTATCCACACAGGTATCAACTCTTCTCAACCCACTTCAAGATCGGTATACACATAAACCAATACAACATTTTTTTTAAATGAAGGACTACTGGTTTCCTATAATGTACAATAGCAGAGTGAGATGTAGAACAACAACTCTCACACAAGCCTCTGTGTTTAATATCATGAAGAGAACAGATTGTCCCTTAATTCCTCACTACAGTAAGACAAGAAAGAACCACTCTTTCATCATGCAAGTCTCAGTCTTCCATGGCCTGAAATGGCTTTGGGATAATGTTCCTGGTGTTTAAATGAATGAACATATTATTTTATAGTGTCACCCGCAATTAAAATCAGTTCAGTGTAAGATGTGCATAAACTACATTTATTAATTTAATTTTGTAAATCAAGCTTCTTACCTTTCAAAATTTTCTACATTCCTGCTTGGAGTAGACGTTCCTTTCAAAAACCATTAAACGGATATCAACAGATCCAAAAAAACGGCGCCTGGAGGAAAGAGAAAAGAGGCAAACCAAAATCAGAGACACAAAATTATAAATAGAAATGTATGGGGATTACAGATTCCTCAATGGAGGACAAAGGCAACAAATAAGGATATGGATACATCAGTGATATACTTCCCTCCACTGACCATTGAAAATTATATATATATATATATATATATATATATATATATATATATATATATATATATATATATATATATATATATATATATATATATATATATATATATATATATATATATATATATATATATATATATATAGTAGAATTCTAGGAACCACGGCTTCCTTGTCCCCGGGTATTTGTCATGCCCTGTTTTAAAGATATATTTATTTTTTAGCACGGATAACAGATCAGTTATAACCAATAATGTGTTCTGGTCTAGACAGGCTACCAGAAATTGCCTGATTTTTTTTTTAAGTAAGGCAAACCTTAGGAATTTTAAAATAATTCAAGAGATGTTTCTGCCCTCTAATCACTTATATAGTTTCTAAACTGTGTGCAACGCTCCAGAGGGAGCACATGCGCAGTTTAGACGCTATGTATGTACGGAATTCTGTACATTGCGTAGTGCGCCACCCACGCATGCAAAACACAGAGCACCAGTAAAGATAGAGGGGGAAAGAGACAGGGGAAAGTAGGTGAGAGATACAGGGGAAGGGGTTGGGGGGAAATTATATATATGATGCCAAACACATGACAGGACTTTCCTCTTTTGTATAAAGTGAGTCAATGTGGATGTCTGCACTGATCGACTCACCTGTGTGCACAAGTCTGAAATCATGGTCTGTGTTCAAAAATGCTCACATTTAAGAAGAAAATTATTTAAATATTTTGTTAAATTGGTAAAAACAAACAAAAAAACAAACAAACTGTAAAGTGTGACAATACAGGCAGCATATTTTGTTATCCCATGTCTTAAGATGGCACTCTTAGCAAGGTCATGTCAGGACTATTAATTCACTTGCTGGAGAGGCCAATTAATCTTCCCATATTTCTCCTTGGTCATTCAAGATGACTAGCTATAGATAGGCTTACCAGGCATCTAAATGCAAAGCAGCTCCCTGAAAAGGGGTAAGATGGTCCTGCCGTCAAAAACCCAACTGCGCCATAGTGACGCCAACGTATTTAAAAGGAACCCTAGCAAGCAAACGGAGTGTCTGATTATATATTACCTCTCAGGTCATGTCCATTAAATGCAAGATATGCTTCATTATGATAGTCGCCTTTTAAAAAATGGCTCAAAGTAGTAATGTCACAATGCGGAAATACAAGCACTTTAATTAAACAGTAGTAGTTGAACACTACATCTTCCCATTACACTCTGTTCACCATTAAGTTCAATGAGGACATGGAAGAAAATATCACAAGAGACCGTAAAGGAATATTGAGTGAAATGTTACAGTAGGCTAGAAAATGTCACCCTAGAGGCTAGATTATATTGCTCTGGAAAACCTCATAAAAGGAGTTTTACCACAAAAAATCCCCTTAGACTTCAAGGGAGATTTGGAGTGGGAAAATGTCATACATTTTTCACAAGATTTGCTGTAATTTTATACTTTGTACCATTTAAACATTTTTTTCCATTACCTGGGAAGTTAACTGTATATAAATATAACAGCCTGTCACAAACATACAGAAAGATAAAGATCATTATATTGCCTATAATTTAACGGCCTCTGGCAGAGTACTATCCCTGGTGGCCCAGTGGTAAGGATGCAGGTGCTTTTACCACAACATTCTGGGGTTGAATCCAGCCAGGGAACCAAGAAGTCACACTGGATGGGAGAACACCTAGGAATAACTGTGTATGCTGTGGCCCACTGGAAAAGGAACTGGCAACCCACTCCAATATCTCTGCCAAAACCAAGTGGATCAGCATGGTGTGTTATCCATGAGACCATGGAGAGTCGGACACGACTGAGTGCCGCCACATGTTGGAGCTGCATTACTCTTTACCCCTTCCGCAGAAAGGTCACTATGCCCAGTTCTTGCTTCGGCAGCACATATACAATACTTGGAAGGATCAATCTGAAACTATGCCCAGTTCTGAAGACTGGATCTCCAGAAATAAAGACAGCTCAAAGATGCACTACTAAAATAGTACATGAGCTACATCATAAAACTTTTAAAGACTTAATAAGCTCCATATATCCAGCCTGGAGGAAAGGTGGGTGAGGGGACACTGCGAGAAGCTTTAAGTTACATTAAGGGACTCAAGATGAAGGAAGCATAGAACAAACAAAAAAATGAAAAGAAAAATTCAAGAAAGCAGTAGTATTGTTCTAATATTAAAAACAGACACTGATCAGTTTCCTCTGAGGTCCATGGGACTAGGTAGTTCAGATTTATATTTATGAGCTATGGGCCCTATTAAATTCGAGCTGCGTATGAAATCGTATCTCGCAAATGCGCATCGTAACGCGATTTACGTAATTCGATTCGACTTGCGATTGACTTGCGTAATTTCGGACTCCTTTGCCGAGATTTACAGCCTTATTAAATTGCGATTTGGTAAATTTAAAAGGGCTCTATTTAAGCACATAGCATATTTTTTTACAGAAGTTTTTAGTTAGTGAAGACCTTGCTTTTGGATAGAAGTTCATTAACTAAAAACTTCTGTAAAAAAAATATCCTGTGTGGTTAATTAAAGCCCTTTTAAATTTACCGAATCGCAATTTAATAAGGCTGTATATGTCTGGAAGTTCCTCACTACATAAGTGATTCCACTGCATTTCCTATGGTATGCTTCACAGCAAGAATGGCAAACAAAACAATGACATAAAAAATAATAAATCCACTGCCGTATGAATCTGAAATATATTATCTAAATAGCACCAACCTCTCGCATAGACAAAGAACCTGTCTTTATGTCAATGAGGATAAGTACAACTCAACCCTTTCCCTTTCCTCATGTTATTTGTTCGAAATGGTAATCATTATAGGTGCCTGCTATAAATTCTTGCTTTCACTGAAAAGTTTTTTAGCCAAGGCGGCGTATACTACTATAGTAGTGATAGGCAACAAGCGGCCTGGGGGCCTCATATGCCAGGAAGCCATGGTTTACTAAAATGTTACCGCTGGCTCCTAACCTTTGATATATTATACCTATATTTCTATATATAATCCATAACCTGGTTCCTAAAAATATCTGGCTGGCTCCTAACTTTTAGATACATTTGTCAACCACTGTCATATGTTTTGAGTGTGTGAGAATGTCTCTCTAACAATACAGTGTCCATTTTATCTCTATACAACTAGCACATCGCTCTCTTCCAATCTAAGATATATATCCTCATTATCTATACCATTATTAACAATTAAACCAGCTCCAACTCGCTCCCATAATTAATTCACCATTTCTGCTTCATGTAAAATAAAAATCTGACAACCACTGTGAGGCCATTTTAAGGATTAGAGCAGGGGTCGTGAACCTTTTAATACCTACCACCCACTTTTGATGGTAAAATTTCCTTACCGTCCACCGGTGCCGCAGAAACTCAATTTACTGTATTTCATTTCTGGTTACATAAATCATATGACCTTGCTATGTACTTCCTAGATTGTGATCCGATCCTAACTGCTGTCCCTGGGCTCTCTCACCAGCTCTCCAACCAGCCAAGTGTGGTGGCATGCGGGTCTCTGGCATGTGATGTCAGCAACGCCACCTAGCGATTACCCCTCCACCCACCATGAAAGCTTGAATTGCCCACTAGTGGGCTGTAAGGACCAGCTTGACTACCACAGTATTAGAGGCAAAATATGGGAGTGAATTTGGCTCTCTGTCACTGCACTACAGTGAGGGGAAACAAAAAATACTCTAAAACCAAAAATAAATAGAATTTAGGATATCCTGAATACAAAAGCCAAACTGGTTTGGATTAGCAACATACTCCTTACCAGCCTGCAAATTCTGTTTTAGTTTTTTCAAATATCATCACGCACCCTCTTTCCCAATTGCAACTCATTTTGAAGCAGGTTTGTTTATGCAAATACAAGCCGAACATCCCTGTGTGTGTTAATCCCATAACATAAAAACAACTTTCTGGAAAGGAAGGACAAAATAAGAAAGGAATGTGGAATATGCAGTCTAATTGTTCTTGTACTTGCTTAAGAAGAAAAATAAAAGGAAACAATAGAGACAAAAACAATAGAAAGAGGACTTTGTATTGTAAAGATTAGTAATGTTGTGTCAAGAATGACATAGTACAGCAATGAGTCAAAAGACAAGCACAGTCTTTATTAAAATATTGTAATTAATTAGACTAAATAGTTTATTCACAGAAGAGGTGCTTGAAGCGGTGGCAAAATAATACAATATGGCAGTGCCTTCCACACCAATCCTCAAGGATCACCAGATAGTCCAAGATTAAGTGAGAAGGTATATAAACCTGATGAATAAGAATTACCTCAACATTATCTTTGAATCCTATCCTGCCTGGTGTTTCCTGAAGAATTTTTTTTAAACACTGCATTATGGACATCTAAAGCAGATATAATGGAAAATAAATACAGTAGAGCAACGGTCACGAGGGAGAAAGTGAGGTTTGCAAGACAAAGGAGAACAGAGCAGAAATTACTTTGAGTTTCGAATATTTATATATATTATTTATGCCCATGTTACTTTATTTGACAGTTAACCCTTACATTAAAGTATTTGCTTAATTTCAATGGAAACAGATTTCTGTCAAAGTTGTTTATCTGTAGGTTTTAGAATTGGGAATTAATATTTCACTGCATTATTTTAAGATCACAAGGACAGAGTTTTTCAAAGAAATAGTAAAACTGAAAAAAAAAGTATTCAATACATAAATATATGGAGACTTTTATATTGCGTAGTGTTACTCTATTAGCCGGTACTCTCTTCCTAATTCTAAAAAGGGATGTTCCGTTTCTCTCCAGTCAGGTTAAGCAGAAAAAAACCTTGTAAAAGCCTTTTTTTTTTTTTTACAAAATGTTACAGGTGGTCCTCTGTTATATAGATGGCCTGGCCCCTCGGAAACTTCAAATTTCTATCATGCATTTAAAAGTTGGAGACAAAGAGTCAGTGAGCCTTATGGATGTGTGAACTGAGACATATTGTGTCTTTCCCCCCATTGGTTTTAATGCAAATCAGAAAATAGCACACAATAGGGTCTCCATGAGTCTTTGTTTACACTTCCTCAACTCACTGGTAAGGTAAAGGTAGATAAAAAGCCAAGGAAGCATCTGCAACTGCACTTGTGACAAAGAGAAACTCAATGATCCATGTCAGTTGACTTGAATCTATATTATTACTGAGACCTACCCATCTTCCTCAATAGTGTGATTTTCAGCTATAAACAACATGAATGGGGAGAGTAAAAAATAGCAAATATCAGAAAACAAAGCTTTAATAACATTCATAGTACAGAAATTTAGTCAGATGCATGCCTTACCCTGTTATTCACTATACAGGACATCTAGGATTATGGGTAAAAATACACAAATGATCACTGCAGGCATGTCTTTCTGCAAATGCCCTGTTAAAATAAAATTGTAATTTGGGTATTGTATAATTTTACAATCTAGTCTGGTATTGCTCTTTGATTACCGTATTTAAACCGACCCGGTATATGCTAATGACGTGGCGCGCTGGCGCACATGCAACGTCACCGGGTCAAGGAGCGGAGGGGAGCGGAGCAGAAGAAGGTAAGTGAGGGGGGTATATTTAGGGGGTTTTAGGTTGAGGAGGAGGGGGGGTTTAGAATGAGGAGGAGGGGGGGTTTAGAATGAGGAGGAGGTGGGGGTTTAGAATGAGGAGGAGGGGGGGTTTAGAATGAGGAGGAGGGGGGGTTTAGAATGAGGAGGAGGGGGGGTTTAGAATGAGGAGGAGGGGGGGTTTAGAATGAGGAGGATAGGGGGATGAGGAGGGAGGATGAGGAGGGGGGGTTGAGGATGAGGTTTGGGGGGTTGAGGATGAGGTTTGGGGGGTTGAGGATGAGGTTTGGGGGGTTGAGGATGAGGAGGGAGGTTGAGGATGAGGAGGGAGGTTGAGGATGAGGAGGGGGGTTGAGGATGAGGAGGGGGGTTGAGGATGAGGAGGGGGGTTGAGGATGAGGAGGGGGGTTGAGGATGAGGAGGGGGGTTGAGGAAGGAGGATGAGGATTGCGGGGTTGAGTAAGGAGGATGAGGAGGGAGGATGAGGAGGGAGGATGAGGAGGGGGGGTTGAGGAAGGAGGATGAGGTTTGGGGGGTTGAGGATGAGGAGGGAGGTTGAGGATGAGGAGGGGGGATGAGGATAGGGGGGTTGAGGAAGGAGGATGAGGATTGCGGGGTTGAGTAAGGAGGATGAGGAGGGGGTATGAGGATAGGGGGGTTGAGGAAGGAGGATGAGGATTGGGGGGTTGAGGAGGGAGGATGATTGGGGGGTTGAGGAAGGAGGATGAGGATTGGGAGGATGAGGAGGGGGGATGAGGATAGGGGGGTTGAGGAAGGAGGATGAGGATAGGGGGGTTGAGGAAGGAGGATGAGGATTGGGGGGTTGAGGAAGGAGGATGAGGATTGGGGGGTTGAGGAGGGAGGTTGAGGATGAGGAGGGGGGATGAGGATAGGGGGGTTGAGGAAGGAGGATGAGGATTGGGGGGTTGAGGAAGCAGGATGAGGATTGGGGGGTTGAGGAAGCAGGATGAGGATTGGGGGGTTGAGGAAGCAGGATGAGGATTGGGGGTTTGAGGATTGGGGTTTGAGGAGGGAGGAAGATGAGGAGGGAGGAAGATGAGGAGGGAGGAAGATGAGGAGGGAGGAAGATGAGGAGGGAGGAAGATGAGGAGGGAGGAAGATGAGGAGGGAGGAAGATGAGGAGGGAGGAAGATGAGGAGGGAGGAAGATGAGGAGGGAGGAAGATGAGGAGGGAGGAAGATGAGGAGGGAGGAAGATGAGGAGGGAGGAAGATGAGGAGGGAGGAAGATGAGGAGGGAGGAAGATGAGGAGGGAGGAAGATGAGGAGGGAGGAAGATGAGGAGGGAGGAAGATGAGGAGGGAGGAAGATGAGGAGGGAGGAAGATGAGGAAGGAGGAAGATGAGGAGGGAGGTTGAGGAAGGAAGATGAGGAGGGAGGATGAGGAGGGGGGGTAGAGGAGGGGGTTGAGGAGGGAGGATGAGGAAGGGGGGGGGGGGTAGAGGAGGGGGTTGAGGAGGGAGGATGAAGAGGGAGGTTGAGGATGCGGAGGGAGGTTGAGGATTTTGCTTCAAAGTTCTTTATTTGAATTTTTTTTTTCCCCTGAAATTCCCTTCTTAAAAAAATGAGGTGCGTATTATACACCGGTGCATGTTATATGCCGATAAATACGGTAACTTGAAATAGATAAATGGAAACTGTTCTTATTGGAGCCCTGACTGTAAATCATATTATCTCAAAAGGGATTAGGATTCAGACCGCATTTACTTACTATGGGGAACAGTTAGTAATAGAAAAGTAAAAAAAAGTAATATACCTCCATGGTTCCAATAAAAAAACAATGCATACGGGACATCTACATTTACTTAAATCGTGTTATGTAAAAATGAATCAAGCATCGTAAAAATAAGGAAGGGAGGCGAGCCATTACGGGCAGTAACTGCGAGGCATGCAGGACTTAGGCTGCAATGAGCGCCAAAGGTGATCATTGCAAAGCAGGAAAGTTGCGGGTCACAATGAGAGCCAAAAATAAAGTGCAGGACTCGCAATGAGCACCAAAGGGGCCATAGCCTCGCATTGTGTGGCAAACAGCATTTCCAGGCATACAATTATTTTGCCTTTATTTTTGACGGGCAAGTCGCTAGTGTGTGTGATTATATATATATATATATATATATATATATATATATATATATATATATATATTGTGATCAATCCTAACTGCTTTCCCTGGGCTCTCTCACCAGCCAAGTGTGGTGCCGCGGGTCTCCGGAGTGTGATGTCAGCAACGCCACGGGCAAGAATGTATGTATGTATGTATGTATGTATGTATGTATGTATGTATGTATGTATGTATATATATATATATATATATATATATATATATATATATATATATATATATATATATATATATATATATATATATATATATATATAGATAAGAACGGCTTACATTCACAAATCAATTTAGAAAGCAGCAAAATTACTTTATAGTGATAGAAACTGCAAAAGACTGGAATTCTAGTAGTCCTTACTGTAATATTCCAATATTTCCTCTGTATTACAGGAACTTTGATCAGAAGAAAGTGCTCACAATAGAGCTGCAAGATCCGACTATTTAAAGATATCACTGTAAATGCATTTTAAAAGCAGTGGATTTGAACCTTTGTGGAGCTAGGGAATGTCTGGTTTTATTTTCATTAATGGTCTTTTTTAAATTTATGTAATGTAGGTAGAACTTTCTTCCATGGTTCCAATAAAAAACAATGCAAGCAGGACATAAGTGATGGGGTTATTTAGGTGCTCATGGGGCTCTGTATAAACCACCATGAAGTGATAGGGTTAATTATTGTAGCGCAGGTCCTTTAAGGACCTGTAAGGACCTTTATGGTCCTTCGTGGTGCTGCAAGGGTTAATGTGAGGAATTGCCGCGGGGGTACTTACTGTACCCCCGTGGCATGGGGGTAACCATTTGTGTGCCGCGGGCCCTTTAAGGGGAATTTAAAATGTTTAAATGCGAAGTGGCCATTATTGCGCTTGGGACTCTTGCAGCCATGAAAGCTCAAAGGCTTTGAGATAAGTAACTTGCTATTGTAATGGAAAGTAGCGCACAGCAAGTAACCCGATCAAAGCCTGCAAGTAGAAGGCATTTGAAAAGGAAAGTAACTTGCGACCTCCACTTACTACTACTTTTTAATGTAAGTAGCAATTGGGGCCCATACTGCCTCACTACATATCATAGGCTGCTTTGCAGCACAAACAGGAACCCCAGAGTTAGTTCAAATGTTTCAGCTAACTATTAGCCACAAAAAAATATTTTCAATTTTATGCCAATTTACTCTGGGTTTGGAGGGTGTTAATCCTAATTTGCAACTGTCATAAATGACAAGACATTTTGCTAACTTCAAGGGAAGTGTTTAAAATGTTTATTTGGGGATATTTTTCATGCAAAAAAATGATTGCATACACTACTAATTATCCTCTAACAGATGCACTCATAATCCAGCCAACTTAAGTATGCCTTTAATATACCATACCATTTATCCACTTAGCAGTGCATATATTATTGGAGCGATATACAATATGACACTAGAAAGATTTTTTGTGACATTAGTGGATGCAGCAATTTAGATATGAAATGATCAAACAAACCCACCAACATGAAAAGGGTTAATTGTTGTCAGGCAAGCCTTTTTTGTTTGACTCCTCACCCACACATCCTGCCCCCTCCTCTTTTATACAGAGGAGATGGACTTCCTGTTAGGCAATACAGGGAATGGATAAGAATGCAAGGAACAGAAAGGGAGAAGTAGGATATTGTATTCCACAAAAACAGAAAATTATGATATATGTTCAAATCTCTTGACCCACCCAGTCTAACTGCTTACCTGCATTACATTGTGGTTTGCAGTTTGGCAAACATAAATAAAATGACGCAAGGTAATACTGTGACAGTATATAGTTAGACAATTATATTTGCATTGTGTGATGCACACAGTCAAACTCAGTTCTAATATTTTCATGCAGTTTTGTGGATTTTGATATACAAGATTAAGGGGGGACAGACATGCAATAGCAAACTTTTGCATACAGATTATGGTGATATTACAAATGTAATTTGCTGTAAACACAACAGATGTGACATTTACAATTATTTTAACAAGGTACCGGTTTTGGAATTCTAGATCACAATGAAGTGTTTGGTTTTACTTAGAGAGTCTGTGAAATTAGCCAGGCCTCTCTTGTTTAGTACAACATGGAGCACTCTCCTTATCAAGTCCTGGCTGGGTTGTGGAACCAAAGAGGAATATAGTCCCTCTTGACCTTGGTAGGACCCACCTCCAGATAATATCAGGAAGGGTCATAAGGGCAAGCAAGTCAACTATATGGCGCATGAGAGACTACAAGCTCTTCCTTGGCATGTCGTGAAAGCATGTCAAGGGTATGTACCTCAACCAGGACAGGAGAAACCTGAGGAGAAACACAGGACTTGGAAGGTACATGTGCTACTCCAGCATGCAAAGCCCTACTGGGAATTATTGCGCTTGAAAATCTGTACGGTTTTGTCACCATTTATGTGAATCTGTACATAAATAAGAATACTATTGACTGTTATTACCATTATAAACATTTAGCGTAATATTAATGTATTAATCTGTCACAATACAAAACCTACAACTATTCCAATACTGAATACACCAGCACTTTTATAGATAGCACTATAGACATGTACAGGCATGTAAAAATACATCTTGAAATTTCCAGTGCTACCTGTACTATAGACATAAAAGCTCTGATCGAACAACTGTGCATATTAAAAAGAATAGCTTCTCCTCATAGGAACTATTTTGGAATTTAATTAAATTTAACCCCCTTAATATGGTTTCAGAATAAAATATTGGAAACACAAAGACTGATCACAATGCGTGTCTTTAGCAGGTACGTTTTTGAATCACAGAATAGCAGAAGCAGTATGATTAGATATATATTAAAAAGGACATATTTTTTTTCAACTGCTCGAGGGCTTGTCTCTGGCAGCCGATGAGATAAACAGGCTAACAGGAAATATAGAGAGCATACTTTAGGTTCAATAAAGATAAATAGGTTTGGTCATGATTTTTTAATGCAAAAAAAAAAACTTTTGTAATTGGGAAAAAATGCTCTTTTAAAAGCTTGAAAAAACAGCTATGTTCCATGTATGTACTCTACAAACTATATACAAACGTAATTATTGAAATATCTTCTATTTTTGTATTTAGTGAACAATCGGATACCAAGTATGGCGAATATTTGTTATATATGTATAGGAACAGATTATATTCAGTAAATATATAGTGAGAAAGGCCTCCAATCAGATGCTGACAGGAAGATACACGACAGATGGGTGAGACACATGGGAGAAACCTGCACTTCATGTTTATAGCATGCACACAGGTAACACGCAGATAAATATGAATGTGTTGATGCTCCTCTGGCAATGTAAGGGTTAGTGCAACTTGTTTTGTAAAGCAACAAGGAAACAGGTGAGGGTTGTATTAAAAAGGTCTAAATTAGGATTTGTGGTTAATTAGGTTTTAACAACATACATTTCATTAACGTGTAGATTACTCCTTCACCTCCCGCATTTCATCACTTCATGATACAAACATTTCTAACACTGAATAAGAGGGTGGAGCTGTGGCCTTAAAATGTGTGAAAGGTGAGTCACGGTAAGATGAGATAATAAAGAGACTGCCGAGTCCAGTCCTCCAGACCCTTGAAAGTCAGGTGAAAGGACACTTGTACTGGAGGAGAGATGGGGGATACCTAAACTACATATACCATAGTCACTTATAGATCCATCATGGAGTAGGAAACTGCTGTAGTGGGAATGGTGTACTCAACAGCAGGCAGAAAAATGGGAAGACCCAAGTGAGTCATCTTGTGAAAGGTTGAATCACGAACAACATCTACAAAATTATCTAACTTACATATAATTCTGTACTTGTGGGAGGGATGGATATAAAAAAACGCCAAACCCCTGTGCAGTCAGTACTTAACCTGCTTTTAGACCCACCCACTACCATTCCTCCTTTTTATTTCTTTATAATTCTCCATTATATAGACAGGCCATCTTAGAAATGACTGACAATGCCTGCTATCACAGCTGACTGTCTGTGGGTAGGTGTCCTAACTCTTGCATAATCCATCCAACATAGCAAAAATATAATATAATATATATATATATATATATATATATATATATATATATATATATATATATATAGTGATTAAATAGTAAATTTGTGGTCACATTTGAAAGTCTAAAATAAGAATTCCAAGAAATACATTTACTGCACTGCACTCTGGGAAACTTGGCAGGGACATGCAAATGAGCACACAACGTTTTCACTCCGATCCAATTCCACTATATTCATATGCCTGCTTTATTAAACAGCTTTAAAACATAGCATAGGATGGACTATGCACAAGCTAGGATATCTACCCACAGACAGCTGTTTAGATCCTAAACTGCTCTCATCAGCGTGGGGCTGGAACCGAACTCCTGCTATAGTGGTGTGGAAATACTATTAAAAAGGCACCATCATTTAGCAAATGGTGGGCAAAAAAAAAAAAAGTATAGAAGTTATCCACCGTACATTTGTGTTCACATTTGAAAAAACGTAAAGAAGAATTCCAAGAAATACAGTCACTATAAATTATTAAACAACTATATTTGGAATATGTAAAGGGTAAGCCAAATACATAAAATAAGAAGCCATACACAGTTTTATAAGTGAGCATTTGTGTGTGAATAGAGTTAATAATTATGTGTATGTGTGAGTATGTAAATGTTGGTGTATACATGTTTATGCATTCTTGAGTGTGTGTATGTTGTAGGTATGTTTGCAGAGGTGTGTGCATGTTTGTGCATGCACATGAAGAAATAAGTGTGACGTGCTGTGTGTGGGTGTATATACGAGTGTACTTATACATTTTACATACACTTAACTTCATTTAAATGCACACCCATTCCTAGCTTTCTTTTCTGACCATTTAAAATATCTAAGACAAGACTTGGGAGGGCAGGAAGTTTAGAGGTCTGGTCTAAACTATTTGTCTGCATATTTTTCCAGCGACTAAGCTTTGTTCTAGAAGTGATTAATTTCCTTTTAAAACACTACAGGCATTTCATTAACACTTGCCGAGCCAGCACAGCAACCGATCAAAGTCAAGCAATTCAAGATTCAAGAAACACGGTGTGTAATACTAAAGAGGCAGGTAAATAATCACATCTAGACAAAAGAACATTTATAAGGACTTGGGTTTCAAGCTTTAGATGCGTTTATGATTCATAATAAAACTAATGCATGATCAGGTAAACAAAAAAAGTTTGTTACATACAAAATGTGTTTTTTTTTTGTCCACAGAAGAAACAAGTGAAAATCCGAATGTTATTAAATGGAATTAAATAAATGTGTATAAATCTTAAAAAATCTTAAATCTTAAAAAAAAAACTAAATCAGGGTAAGAGTTTTGAATGGTACAAAATAATACTAATAATTCAACTTTGCAATTTCTGACAATGAGCTTTTCTGATCTCTCCCTCAAAGCCATGTTCTTATCGGTGTGCTGGAGATCAACCATTATTACATGCTCAGAGTGTTTAAGAGTAGTGCCAGTTGGAAAGCTGGGTATTCCTCTCACTTTACATCCACTTGCTACAATCAATCTGAGCATGTGCAAACCTGTAAGGAGTCATTTTGGGATCCTGAGGTCCCGTCATTACTTCTGTGCCCCAAAAGGGCTCTGTGACTAAATCTGTTTTGGATACAGTGCAATTAATACATTTAAAAAATCACTTGTTACAAATACATATTGTAATACTGTTAAATATTTTTGTTCGTGATTTGAGTGAAGTATTTCACTCATTTAAGTGAAGTAGCATGTAGTTAAAAACTGCCCAAGAAAAAAAAAAATGTGGCTGTTCGTGATTAGCATACCCCCCGCAAGGCCTTAATGTCTTGTTGGAAGTGGAAATACACTTTATTGGCTGGTAGCCTAAAATGAATAATGTATTAACTCCAAGGAGTAAATATATTTATTTGCTACATACTGGTGAAATAGGAAAAACATTCACTGGTTGTTAAAAGGAGCAAGAGAGGCTGGAGGGGGAGGTAACTTTATATTAGCACTTCACATTCAGGGAAACAGAATACGATGGGTGAGAAGAAATATATTTGCCCCACTCAGTCTGTCAATTTTCTACCTGCTGTAAAATCTCAAATAAATACTTTAGAAAAAAAAAAAGAGAGTTTCCCAGAACTTTATTTTCCCCATTAAAAAACATTATCAATATACTTGGTTTGTTTTTTGTTGTTTTTATTAAAGTTATATATAAGTTTACCTGTGGTTACCCTTTTCTAATCTAACACATGCTGCTTATAACATAAAGACACATTGCATGGAGTCAATCTATGCACACACTAATTTATTTTATTTAAAAATAAAATTGTTTTCCACACCCCCAGAGCATAGTGAACCTCCCAATAGAAAACACTGCATTTGGGTACAGATTTGAATACTTTACTAACCTTGATGGCAACAATAGTACAATGCAAATATCCAAACAGCAGTGTCTGGCTCCTCCTGCTTGGTTGTGCAGGGGACTACACATCCCATGATTCCTTGCTATACAAACTGCCATGATAAATGTGTACAATGTATCAGATGTCTGTGATTGGCCAAAACAAATTATGAATTTTATGCTCATTTTAGCAGGGATTTCTAGGGGTGTTAACTCACAAAATCAACTGCTTGCAAACTCAAGAGATTTTGCAAAATTTTAAGTTTAAAAATAAGTTTTTTTTCATGCACTGCTGATTCTCCTCTATTAGATGCATTCATAATCCGTGAAACTTAAGTATGTATTTAAAGAGAGTGGTGCAAGTCTGTCCCAAGTGCTATAAGATGTTAGAATAGTGAATTAGGAGCGAGTTGCAAGCATTCACCCTACATGTTTGTCACCACGCTGATTAACATGGCTCTTCAACCTTAAGCTTCCAATCCAATAAAGGACAACTGCATTTCAGGAAACACACCATATTTGTAAAGCACATAAAACTAAAAATATTAAGAGCTGTGCAAACGATAAACTTAAGATATTGTTGTTGCTTTTTTAGAAAAATATAAAATTTCTGAAGCCCCTATAAAAATTTCCATCTTATCTGCCAACAGCAATTCCCTCTGGGTTATTTGTTAAATCTTTAGGGTTTTTCGAAGTTTGATAACTACCACTTGAACAGCACATACTGGCAGCTTGCAAAAAGTGACGAAACGTCAATGTAACCACATCTGTGTAGCCTTCACTACAGTATCACGGATGGCAGCGGAATTGTTTTTGTGCTTCAAATTAAAAAAGGTAACTATATTTTCCTAATTTTGCTCTCAAGACATTTTTCAACACGCATATTGTACTTTTAAAATCCATCTCAATTATTGATCATGAAAAAGAGTAGGAGACAAATCAAGTAAGTACAGAATACACCAGTGAAGAAGGCAAGGCTGTCCAGTTCACCCTTACTATTTGTTTTGGCAATCGAAAGAAAACATGCTTCACTTAAGCACTTCTATAATTACTTTACAAGAAACTGTAAGTGCTGTTTATTTGCAGATTATGTAATCTTTACCAATCCAAGCCATTAATGAAATACCAAAAGCTTTTTAAAAAGTGCTGTCAACCTTTAGCTAAATCTCAGGCTTAGTAATTAACTCAGACAATACAAATCCTCTGCCCATCAACATAATTGTACAAACTCAAACAAAGAAACGGTTACAGATGAATTCTGACATAAGGAACTCTTCTATAAACAGCGAATTCAGAAATAATGCCAGTGTAGTTAAGAAAATACTTATTATTTGAATATTATATGTGCATAGAATTTTCCATTTTGTCTGGCATTAACAGATTGGTGCTTGAGGGGTTGTGATGATCTATACTGGGAGGGAGGAAAATGGGATTTGTTACAGAATTTAATATTTGGAATTTGACTGATCCATTCCCCCATACATGCTCACAAGTATGTAATTGTAAGTCATGCCCCTGCAGAGTTGTAAATGTCTGTCTATCTCATATTGAAAACCATCGTCCAATTATTATGGATGCCTTCAGGATCCATCAGTGGCATCAATATGTATTGTTACGAATGAAAAACTAATAATAAATAAAATAATAATAATAATAATAATATTATTATTATATATATCAAAAAAGAAGGGAGAAGAAAAGAAAAGGGCAACTTGTTATAAGATTCCTTTTTGGATAGAGAGTTTGGTAACTCTCTTTCCACTATTTTTATTAGTTAGATGGAGATAGGAAAGAAAATTAATTAATATTTCCTATATATAATGGATTAATTGGGACCTGATATGAGAAAGCCAAAAAGTCAATTCATAGAATGGCATTAGGATGTACAAAACATCAGTAAAGTGGCCAAACCATTCGAATCACAGCAGACTCAATAAATATACCTTATACTAACGTTATTACCAAATAATAATAAATTATCATTTTTATTTCTAAAATATCTATTATCCAAAAAGAAAAAAACAATACAAAAAAATGAATGAAAAAATATATGTTTAAAAAAAAGGAGGTTGGTGTGCAAAACGGTGGAGAGCCTCTCATTGTGGCGTTAGAATGATGTCCAAATAAAGCTCAGAGAAAGACCTTGTCCGTGGCAGTGATCATGAACCATACAAAATTAATTATTACAGTGGATATAAAAAGTCTACACACCCCTGTTAAAATGTCAGGTTTCTGTGCTGTAAAAAAATGAGACAAAGATAAATCATTTCAGAACTTTTTCCACCTTTAAATTGACCTATAAACTGTACAACTCAATTGAAAAACAAAACTGAAATCTTTTAGGTAGAGGGAAGAAAAAAAAAGAAAAATAATGTGGTTGCATAAGTCTGCACACCCTCTTATTACTGGGGATGTAGCTGTGTTCAGAATTAACCAATCACATTCCAAATCGTGTTAAATAGGAGGCAGCATACACATGCAATCCTTTAAAGTGCCTCTGATTATCCCCAAACAAAGTTCACCTGCTCTAGTTGGTCTTTCCTGAAAATGTCTTAGTCGCATCCCACAGCAAAAGCCATGGTCCACAGAGAGCTTCCAAAGCATCAGAGGGATCTCATTGTTAAAAGGTATCAGTCAGGAGAAGGGTACAAAAGAAAATCCAAGGCATTAGATATACCATGGAACACAGTGAAGACTGTCATCATCAAGTGGAGAAAATATGGCACAATAGTGATTTACCAAGAACTGGAGCTCCCTCCAAAATTGATGAAAAGACGAGAAGAAAACTGGTCTGGGAGGCTACCAAGAGGCCTACAACAACATTAAAGGAGCTGCAGGAATATCTGACAAGTATTGGCTGTGTGGTACATGTGACAACAATCTCCCGTATTCTTCATATGTCTGGGCTATGTGGTAGAGTGGCAAGATGAAAGCCTTTTCTTATGAAGAAAAACATCCAAGCCAGCCTACATTTTGCAAAAACACATCTGAAGTCTCCCAAAAGCATGTGGGAAAAGGTGTTATGGTCTGATGAAACCAAGGTTGAACTTTTTGGCCATAATTCCAAAAGATATGTTTGGCGCAAAAACAACACTGCACATCACCAAAAGAACACCATACCCACAGTGAAGCATGGTGGTGGCAGCATCATGCTTTGGGCTGTTTTTCTTCAGCTGGAACTGGGGCCTTAGTTAAGATAGAGGGAATTATGAACAGTTCCAAATACCAGTCAATATTGGCACAAAACCTTCAGGCTTCTGCTAGAAAGCTGAACATGAAGAGGAACTTCATCTTTCAGCGTGACAACGACCCAAAGCATACATCCAAATCAACAAAGGAATGGCTTCACCAGAAGAAGATTAAAGTTTTGGAATGGCCCAGCCAGAGCCCAGACCTGAATCCGATTGAAAATCTGTGGGGTGATCTGACAGTGTTTTTGCAAAGAAGAGTGGGCAAATCTTGCCAAGTCAAAATGTGCCATGCTGATAGACTCATACCCAAAAAGACTGAGTGCTGTAATGAAATCAAAAAGGTGCTTCAACAAAGTATTAGTTTAAGGGTGTGCATACTTATGCAACCATATTATTTTATTTTTATATTTTTTCTTCCCTCTACCTAAACGATTTTAGTTTGTTTTTCAATTGAGTTGTACAGTTTATAGGTCACATTAAAAGGTGGAAAAAGTTCTGAAATGATTTATCTTTGTCTAATTTTTTTTACAGCACAGAAACCTGACATTTTAACAGGGGTGTGTAGACTTTTTATATCCACTATAATTTATATATATATATATATATATATATATATATATATACACATATACATACACACACATATATATATATATATATATATATATATATATATATATATATATATATATATATATATATATATATATATATATATATATATATATATATATATATATACATACACACACACATACATATACATACACACATATTGCGCCAACATATTCCACAGCGCAATACATAGTATAAACTAGAACATAAAAACAATATCAATATACATAAAAAGGAGAGAGAGAGCAAGAGACCGACAGACAGACATTTATTATGATATTATATCTTACGGACTAGGCAGAAAAAAAATAATTAAATGTATCCCATTTAAAATCCTATAGCACCAAAATTAAAAAAATAGACTATATCTCCTCTGTGTATTTTTGAACATACAGTAGACTCTCAGTTAACCAGAACTCTCAAGCAACCAGAAAAAAATAATACTGTACTTTAAATAAAAATGTAATTTTATAGGGCTCAACAAATGCCAGGAGATCATGCCACAAAATGCTTACATGCACCTGGATTGCATCCACTGTACGTCCCTGCAATTCTAGATTACCTGTAGCAGACAGACAGACATGGGTGACTGAGCCAGTGCAGTGTTGGCGTTACATTTCCCGGATTCAGCACCGCACCCTTTATCATATTTGTGTGTGAGAAGTGAAAGCTGCTGCTGCTAGAACAGCCCTCACTGAGAAACATATTTAGCAGAGCATCCTATGTGCAGCTAATCTGGGCCTCTTAATAGTGACTCTCAAGCAACCAGTAACTACATTTTTCCGGCATCTACCAATCCCTGTGGGTGCCAGATAAATAGTAACTAGAGAGTCTACTGTATATCCCATTTTATGAGAATAATAAAATACATCTGCTTTGCCAGTATAAATGTAACTACTGAGGAACTTTAATAACTATGTACATGCTTGTGATTTCTTTCTTTATTCCAATGTGCAAGTTGACCAACTATATTTGACTTTGTTGGACAATTGTAATGTGTGATAAAAAAAAACAATGAATATATTTTTTTAGAAAATAAAACATTTATTATACTGGATTTTTATATAGATTAATATTTAAATAGTGCTTTGTGAACATTTCCTAGGAAGTACTGAGATACACCTGCTAAAGACTTTTTATTGGGTGTTTCAGATGGAGTTAAAGATTAATGAAATATACCATAAATGCAGTTCCTGTTTCTCTGCGTGGTGCAGCCATACTGGGTGTTTTGCATCTCGGAACCTCATTTATAGCTCTGTGACAAAGGCCACTTGGTACCAGTTGGAAGGTAATATTAAAAATGAGAGCTTAAAATAGATTACTCATTACAGCATCAGTTTTTGGAAGGGCTATGTAAGATGAACCTCAAAAAGATATATCCTGTGTTATTTACCCTAATACACATGAACAATCAAGCTTTGGGCCAAGGGCTCATCTTCCTTTAACAACAATTAGTGTATTTTGAAGCAATGTTTTATTTTAAATACTCAACATACATACCAATCACATAATGTGGTCCTAAACAGAAACAATCACCATGGTTCATTATTAGCTGATCATAAATGCAAAAATGTCAAAATAAATGGAAAATTGGAAAGTACTAGATTTTATAACAGTTGATAGAATACTGACAAATGCCAGAAATATGGCAATTTATTTCTAATCTGAAGTTATTTGTTTATTGGGTGTTGTTAAGTCATTTCCGACTCTCTATGACCTCATGGACCGTAACACCAGGACATCTTTATGTCCACGCTTAATCACTTGGTATTCATGGCAGAGATACTGGAGTGGTTTGCCA